>CM035444.1:88262607-88430107 GCA_020310875.1 Ceratopteris richardii
TCTTTGGAAAAGGGAATGCTTTGCATTCTCTCTTTCATAAAGAAAATTGATCATTTGAATCACTTAAATCATTCATACCTAAAATCATTGTCTTTATCTTTTCAAAAAGATTTTTATTTTTATGACAAACTGTATATTTCACACATATACATCACATATAGTAATACATACAACATTATAATCAAGATGTTAAACTAGTATCTAAATAAAATGATTGACACACAAGCATAAAAAAATCCACATGTCCTAAAGCATCCCTAAGAATGTATAATAAAAGAAATCATAATAAAAATAATTCCATTAAATTTGTAATTTTTTTTTGCACTATGCATTTGGTGGCCATCTTTGTGCACTATGGGTATCAAAACGACAAAATACCAATGTTTGATCAAGTTGTCTAGGAGAG
Organism: Ceratopteris richardii; assembly: GCA_020310875.1. NCBI lineage: Eukaryota > Viridiplantae > Streptophyta > Polypodiopsida > Polypodiales > Pteridaceae > Ceratopteris > Ceratopteris richardii. The sequence continues at coordinate 88,263,014 of CM035444.1, forward strand.
AGATGGACATTGGACGAGAGAGAAAGTGGGGACAAAAAGTACTGCAACTTTCACTAGACGAGAGGGAGCTTACACCATTTTGATGAAGTCCTCTTGCTGCAACAGGAGGGGGATTAATCTTATATTAAAAGTGGCCCTTTATGTCATTTAGACATGTTCACGCATGCCCAATGACCAAAGGGTTGTAAAGAATAAAAATACTTATGCCCAAGAACTAGAGGGTTGTAAAGAATAAAAATGCTCATGGAGCCCTTATATGCGAGCTAAAAAATAAAGTAATAGTATATCTGTGAATCTCCAAAGAGAGCTAGCACAAGTTGGTTTTTAGGTCCACGATAGATATAGAGGCAAAGAGAAAATAGAGAAATATGTGGAGAATATTGCACATGAGAGAGATCTAAGAAGCCACACTCCAAATATAATTGTTACATACCATGATAGAAGTTACAAGATAGCATAGAAATATGCCTCGAAGTACATGCTGTCCATAAACTTCACAAATCTTCAAAAGTTGAGTATGATCTCCTCCATAACAATAACTCCAAATACACACAAGAAAGTGTATAATATCCACTACGCAAACCTTGAAGATGATGAAGAATCCACCTCCTCCAAGATGAAGAAGACCATGCCCTCAAGCTAGCTCTTGAAGAGAGCTTCACAAGTGATAAGAAGAGATCCTAACTTGATGTTTATTTCGATTATGCTAGATAAAGTATGAGCCTGTCATATAGTACTTCACAAGAGCTTTCATTTGGTATATAACATTCAGTCATAAGAGGCCCAGTTTGTTAGAAAACCCTAACCCTAATTTCTATCCAAAAAGGTTTTTACCTAGTTATGCTCCTCTCACTCCTTACATCAAGGAAAGCACTTTCATATGTTCAACTTATGCATAAAATTGGAGATCATAGAAGATTTACATTCGAAAAGCAAAACTTTACGATTTAAAAAAACTTATCGCTTTTTTGTGCTTTCGCATGCTTTTTGGATTATTTTCGTTATGCTTTATCTTTTCATGCAAAAATTTGTGGTCTGGCTTTGAGGCCTATATAAGAAGACCTTAGGGGTCACTTATGGCATCACTTGAGGATCAATCTCAAGGTTTAGTCAGTCCTGGAGGTCACTAACTTCTAGAGGAGGTGTGCCTTAACTTCTAGTGCAGCTTTGGAGGAGATTTTGGAAGCCAACCATCAAGATTTTGCTGAATTTGAGTAGCAAGTTCTATATTTCTGTCCTCTTCTTTTGGTGTTTCCATTCCTAAGCTTAAAGCCTTCTACATCAGCATAAGGAGGAGTTTCCCTTATTATTCTGTTAAAGTTTGCTTTACAAATAGTTGTAAATTGTTTCTATTCACTTCAAACTCACATACACACACTTCATACCTCTTAGACACTTTATGTACAACCTTTTGTATCTAGTTTCCGAAATTCTGCTTAGATTCAGATTTGTATAAGCATACATGCAAATTTTGTATCTACATTCAACACACATTCAGTTTTATAGTCATATAGACACTTTGTAATTTGACATTTGAATATCAGTTAGTGTAGGTAAGCATCCAGCTTACCGTTACACTTTGACAAGTTGTGTATTCTCTCCCTGCTTCTCATTCATCTAATTTTGAGTCTTAAGGGGTATATGCTAAGGTTCATTTGTTAGAAGATCATGAAAACTTGCGATTATTGTTATTAAGGCCTATCCCAATTCCAATATTTGGTATCAGAGCATATTTGACATACACCCTTAACAAGATGAGTGATTATAGACTTGAGAAGAAAAGCCATGGAAAGTAAAAAACCTTGTTGGGTACCCAAGCTAAATCATGAATTATACTTGTGCAAGGTTGATTGGTAAAGACAATTCAGTTGCACATTTTCAAAGTTTAGAGACTTACGTATTCAATTTTCAATTAAGTACAAATTTATTCACATTCAGCTCAAGATTCAATGGAAATCAGTTAAGAAATATATTTGCAGAGATATGAAGTTTTGTAGATTTTTGTACTTTATGCCATTATGACATCGAAGGGGTGATTGTTGGAAACAATGTCAAAATAGCATATAACCCTAATTCCCAACAACCCTAATTTTTGAGACTTAGCCAAATTTTGGTCACAAAAGGTAAAAAATTATTATGAGCTCATTAGATAGTACTTTAGAAGAGCTTTCATTTGGTAACCCTTATTTATGTCCAAAATGGTTTTTTACTTAGTTATATTCTTCTTACTCTCTACATCAAGGAAAGCACTTTCATATGTTCAGCTCATGCACAAAAAAGGAGATCGCAGCAGATTTGCATAAAAAAAAAAAAGAATTTGATGATTTAAAAAAGTTAAAATTTTATCACTTTTTGGTGTTTGCGCATGTATTTTGGATTATTTTCGCTATGCTTTATGATTTTCATGCAAAAATTCGTGGTTCAGCCTTAAGGCCTATATAAAAAGGCGTTAGGGGTCACTTACGGCATCACTTGAGGACCAACCTCAAGGATCGGTCAGTCTTGGAGGTAACTAATATTTGGAGGAGGTGTGCTCTAACTTTTGGTGCAGCTTTGGAGGAGATTTTGGAAGCCAACCATTAGCATCTTGCTGAACTTTGTGAGTAGCAAGTTCTATATTCTGTCCTCTTCTTTTGATGTTTCTGAGCCTAGGCTTAAAGTCTTCTACATCAGCATAAGGAGGAGTTTCTCTTGTTATTCAGTCAGAGTTTGCTGTACAAACAATTGTAAATTATTTTTATTCACCTCAAACTCACATACACACGCGTCATACCTCTTAGGCACTTTATGTACAAACTCTTGTATCTAGTGCAGCAGAGGCCAGCAGAGAGTGGCTTAGAATAAATACTTTGATGTAGAACTTATTGAGAGAGGAAGGCTCTTGCTTCAAGAAATTCAGTTCTCATCTCTTCCTTTGAAGTATACAACGCCACAACATGTCAACAAGGGGAGAGTTCAACAAGAAGGATAAGAGCAGTCAACTGATTGGACAATCATTAAAAGGTAACATGAAACTCAATGAGCAGCAATAACCTTGACTCAACCGTCTATATCAACAAGGCTCAACTCAAGAAGAAGAAGAAGAAGAGAAAGAAAAAAAAGAGGAGGAGGTACTTTATTTCTCTCTGAGGGCGGAGAAAGTCTAAGTGGCGGGCAACTTGTAGTGGGGTACTCTGATACGCCCCTTAAATAATGTATTTTATGTTTTGCTTTTCAAGATGCAGAAGGCAAGTACAAGAAAACTTACCTCCATTTCGAGCAAGATGAGAAGGAGAAGAAGCAAAGAGCACTAAGATGAAGAAAAGGAGGTCCAACTCATCAGTTCATGGAGGCAAAATTTCCGATCTCCTAAGTTGCCTAATTTCCCACTTCACCAATTTCCTAAGTTGCCTAATTTCCCATTTCACCAAGTTCCTAAGTTGACTAATGTCCCATTTCACCAATTTAACCCGTACATATCTCTCTGCATAGAGAAGTATGTCAGTTTCGTTTACTTTCTTTTTTCCTTTCGAGTGCATCAAAGGATACATCAAGGACCGTTAGCTTATTACTCTATGTACGTGCGTGCACGTGCACTCTTGCAGCGGGTGTGTGCATGCGTATGTTTCAGGTTTTTATGGATGCTCATAATGCAACCTAGCAATTGATGTTTTTGACAAATACAGGTGCCGATGTTCACAGCTTCAGGCCTGCGAGTTCGATTTCTGAAGGTTGAGTATCAGTCTATAGATTATAACATTCATTATTATTCATGTACATAAACTTTGATTGTTCCCTGTAGGTGTGGGAGAAAAGTGGCTACGGAACTGTAGAATGGGTTCGTTACATTACAAAGGCAGGCTCGTATGAGATCAGATGTTGAAGGTTCTGCAAATTCAGGAGAAAAGAGAACTGTATAGCGGATTGCTAGAGTGAAATGTTCTTGTTTTTCTGCTTCCAACATTCTCATAAGCGACTGTCAATTTTCGCAGTGGTTCTCATGATTGTTACAGATGATCTCATAATTTCATGCACAAAGGGATGAATAGCAATTGCAATATTAACAAGCAATTGTATCACTTTAAACTCGTGCTTAGAGGACAGGCTTCCAAGTTACTCTTCCTTACCATCAACTTCTCCTATTTTCCTTCACAACGAGGCACTTGTACTGTGATGTGCTTGGAGAGCATTAATTATAGTGGCTTGCGGCTCTGCACCGTGTGACCTCTTTACCAGGCAATGAATTTTCCGAAAGATGGCATCTGGTGCAATAATTACATTTCTGTCTACAGACGCTGATGGCATGCATTTGTCTGGTACTAATGTGGATTGGAAACCAGTATATTATGTGCATGCCCCAAGGATAATAATCTTCATATCATTTCTACTTGAAGAATTAATAAAACCATGAACTTAATTTGCAGATTCAGTTCACCTGTGCCCATGCTAGCACGTGTACGTGGGTTAGTGCGTGTGTGAGTGCAAAGGGTTCTATCATGGTGGATCTGTCTGGATAAAACAAAGGGAAGAATATACGTATGCATTTGATGGAGTGGGTATCTCTATTGGGTATGACTACACGAGAGATGACAGAGTACAGTGTGTGCCTTCCATGATGAGTGCAGTATGATATTGCTGTCTTTTGATCTCAAGGATTTATCTGCCCAATGTCCTTAAATTAGATGTACTGAGCACATATGATGAGGGAGATCTCTCTCTCTCTCTCTCTCTCACACACACATCCGTCTATTTGGGAATTACATTAACCCAACAAGGTTCAAATTGGACGAAACGATATAATCTTCTGAGTGTGTAGCCAATCATCATGCAAAGGAAAACCAAATAACATATTTAGAATTCTACAATCAGACAGCCACATGGATACGATACTTAATCATCATGGATAGAAAACAAGAAATACGGACTCAGAATAAATGCATTGTGGCATAGTACGATGGTGTGGTACAGATAGGTTGAGAGTAACTAACTGTATTCTATAAAACATGAGAATGAAATTGCAGTTTCTTCTTGGGATATTCATCGGGATAGAATACAAAAGGGCCTCTTCATTGTATCTTGACCATTGAGTAGTGTATCAAAGAGTCATGGCCGATTGCAAGCCCTTTACTAGATTCATGGAAGTAGAATGCAAAAGGATGATTCCATTGTATCTTGACCATTGAGTAGTATATCAAAGACTTGAGGGAATGCATCAAATATATCTCTCTATGTCGTTAATCTCTTTGCACACAAAGTATTTGCAAGTGAAATTCTCTTTGCATTCAGTCTTTGATGAGCATAATCTCTCTCTAACAATCCATGTAATTCTATCCCTCTTGATCTCAAGTTAATGTGAGGAGATTTTGATTTGCTCGATCGATATGATGGTGGATGGGATCAATAGGCATTCAAGCATTTGAGAAGCTCTGTGAACCCTATCTTTGATATTTGCATGGAGTGTGATAAAGTATTCCATCTTTTAAGAGAAGAGGCTTTAATGTCCTAAGACGTCTCTCTCAAATGTGTATCTTTGATATATCTTGTCCCGTCAACCAATATTACTTATCAAGTTAAAAATAGACTTCTTATTAAAACCATATGAATTGGCAAAAACATGAATGATAGTATAGATTTTTGTGGGCATTGATATCAGTTGAGTCATAGTCTTGTGAATAGGGATGATTGTATGCATTTTTTTTTTTTGTGGTAGGAATCACTTAGTTGCAACATGACCAAAGAAGTGTGTAACAATCAGCACAAGGTCCTTCTCGAGTGAAAACCCAAGTGTTTTGCTTGTAATCCAATGCAATTTATTGCTCTGCTGTACCACACTCTTTGTTTGAATCATTGGACATCCACATAATGAAAATTGACCTGCAAGTGGAGCAAGATTTGTGGGGTACGGATGTGGGTGGTTTATGTGGTATATGGTAAAATCACTTTATCCATATATACCACATATTCACATCTTTCATATCTATCATGGATTTTGGCTCTCAAAATGTTTTCCATGTGGTGGCATGTTCTTTTCTCATGAGCATATGGTATAATCTGGATTTTGAGGCTCTTATGTTTTCGAGAAAACCCTTGATTTGTTTACATGAAAATGCATGATTGATATATCTTGGAGGTTCTTGAGATTTTCATAGTTACAAGTTTTTATACTTATGATTAGACCATTTCTTTTAGGGAATTGCCCCTACTTACAATGTGATTGGAATTTATAGGTCAAGAGAAGCTTTCCTTTCAAGCTTGTGGAAAGTAGGAGCTATGAAGTGTATCAAGTGAAATAGTAGTCTAAATAAGGGAGATGTGCCAATTTGTTGTTGTTCTTGTGTGTGTGTGTGTGTGTGTGAGAGAGAGAGAGAGAGAGAGAGAGAGAGAGAGAGAGAGAGAGAGAGAGAGAGAGAGAGGGAGGGAGGGAGGGAGGGAGGGAGGGAGGATACAAACACTATAATTCTATTTGATGAGTGTCAAGGATGTTATAGGTTTTTTTTGTCGTAGTTCCTATAAGCTTGTTAGGTCGATTGATTTCTATCAGTCTAGACTTGTAGCTGAAGGTTATGTTTAACGCAAGTCAATAATCTTGAATATATGTGCTCCCACATTTTCTACGACAAGTCAATAATCTTGATGATCTATGCTCCTACATGCTCTACAACAATTTTTTATTGCATACATGCACTCTGAACTTCATATTACAACATCATGGGTTTTTATAAACCTAGAAGAGTTATCTTAAGCGAAATGTGATGCCACATAGTATGTGACAATGCACATGGATACAATAAGAAGCTTTTAAGGGCTAGGTCTATTTCCCATTAGATTCTATCCAAGTTTGTGAAGTGCAAGATATGTGTGATATGTTGTGGTCATTCAAGAGGCATGTGAACTCTTTATTGTCTTTGGATTTGTTGATATATTTAGGTAGTGATGTGCGTGAACACACTAGGACCGTCGGGGCACTTTTTTCCCTCTTTAGGAGGTATTTTTCCCCTGGCTTGTATATACGCCTATTGCCCTAATGGGCTACTTATCTTTGTACATTCTCTAGTAATACATTCAGTATTGTGTGTTGTGCTCCAAGCTTCTTCTTCTTCCTTGTGCTTCTTCTTCCTTGTGCTGTTCGCGTGCTTCCGCAGACGTCTAACTCCAACAATTGGTATCAGAGCAGGTCGTCGCTTCATCTAGGGCACCGTCGATACTCCTCCGGTTGCAGTCTCAGAATCACAAGAATTTTGGTCTAGCCAAAATCGCGATCTGCGCTCGTTTCAGCCTCCGAATGCACTATCGCAGTGCTTGTGTAGGCTATTTCGTCTTTTTGTGACAAAGGTATATACAAGTTTTTGTTCGCCAGTATAAGCGTCTCGACGTCTGCTACAGGTCTAGCAGAATTCATCTGGGTAGTTTTGTTCAACTTTTTGAGATACAATCAATTTTCTGCATCAAGGTATTTTAGTCACCGGCCATGGCTGAAAGCAGTGATGTATTCCGTATGTTGGCTATTGAGGATAAGTTGGATGGTACCAACTACCCGTTATGGGCTTATATGATACGACATGTATTGGTTGCAAAAGGATTGTGGAACATTGTGTAGGGTGTCGAAAAACGTCCTATCACACCTGCAACTGTTACAATTACAGGTACTGAAGTTGATGCAGAAGGTGTCGAAGATGATGATATGCATATTCTTGTTCGTGCTATGGTTTCTGCTGCACCTACTAGAGAGCAAATTCGTTGGGATGGCAAAGATGCCCAGACACATGGATTGATAGCTTTGTCTGTCAAATGTGCCATTTTTTCTCACATTCGCTCTTGCAGAACAGCTAAGGATGCTTGGGATACACTTACCACATTGTACCACGCTAGGAATGAGGCTCGTGTTGCTTACCTCCGAAAATAGTTGGAGAGTGAGCACATGAATGAAGCTGATTCTATGGACAATTTCCTAACGAAGATCAAAAACTTGAAGGAACAATTAATTTCTGCTGAGGTTGATGATGAAAGGCAATCCAAATGCCTTATCATTTGAGGAGTTAGTCTCTGTTCTGTTGCAGGAAGATTAGTCTAGGCAGAACAGGTCCATTATGCAAGTTGCAGATCAAGCTTTCCTGGCTAGTCAGAAGGGCAAAGGAAAATGGAGCTCTTCAACTAGTAAGTAAAAATTTGCTAATTCCGCATATTCGAATAAGGAAGATAAAGATGAGAAGAAATAAAAAAAGAAGAAATTGTTTTGTAAGTACTGCAAAGGGAATGATCATATCATAAAGAACTGTCCAAAACTGGCTGCTAAAGAGGCTAAGAAGAAAGAGGCTGGAATGGTTGTTGCAGAGGCCTCTACACCAAAAACAGAGTCTACGAATCTTGTGCAGGAAGAAGAATGGGCATTTACTAATGTCTGCAGTTTTGAACCATCTTCTCATGAGCAATGCATGCCTGCAGTAGACTCAGATGTTTGGTATTTTGACAGTGGGGCGATCAAACATATTACCTCGCAGCGTACTTTCTTCTCTTCACTCGAGCCTACCCCTACTGGGAATACTGTTACATGTGCCAACAACTCCTCTTATCCTGTTATGGGAGTTGGTAAGATAATTTTGACTACTGCTGATGGTAGTTCTTTCACTTTGTCAGATGCTTTATTTGTGCCAGGGATCAAGAAGAACCTGTTATCAGTTTTTGCATTAGCCAAGATTGGCTTGGTTGTGAAATTTGTTGATGATAGGTGTACAGTTCATGATATGTCAAATGGCGATGTGATTATTGCTTCTGGCATTTTATGTCGTGGGTTGTATAAGCTCATAGACTATGAAAGATGTGTAAATGATTTGGCATGTGCAGTAAATGATTCTCAAGCTATGTCAGATGCAAAGCTTTGGCATGCATGTTTTGGTCATTTGAATTTTGCTAGTTTGCTACGCCTGCAGAAATCTGAAATGGTTCCTCTTTGCCCAAGCTTGAGGCACCTAGAAAACATGTTTGTGAAGGCTGTATTTTGGGCAAGATGCAGCGTTCGTCCTTTCCAAAAGATGCTTCAGTTTGGGCTACTCAGAAATTGCAGCTTGTACATAGTGATGTCTGAGGTCATATGCAGACACCTTCTTTTGGGAATTATCTTTACTTCGTGTCTTTCATCGATGATTATTCCAGGCGTGCATGGGTATATCCATTGAAGGCAAAGTTCGAAGTGTTCATGTGCTTCAAACAGTGTTTGGTTTTGGCTGAACATCTGTCAGCATGTAAAATGGGCAACCTCCGTTCTGATCGAGGGGGGAATATATGTCTTCTGATTTTAATGCATTTTGGCTAAACGTGGGATAAAACACCAGTGTACAGTGCCGTATACACCTCAATAGAATGGAGTTTCTAACGAAAGAACAAGTCATTCATGGAGATGGCGAGGTGTATGATCAAGAGTCAGGCTTTACCACATAGTTTCTGGCTTGAGGCTGTCATGTGTGCAGCATACATACTGAATAGGTGTCCCACTAAAGCGCTAGAGTCTATCACTCCATATAAGGCTTGGCATGACCACAAGCCATCTGTTTCTCATCTACGCGTTTTTGGTTGTTTGGCATATGCATTAGTGCGTGAACAACATCACATAAAATTAGATGATAAAGCAGTAAAATGTATTTTTGTTGGGTACAGTTCTGAAAGTAAAGGCTATCGTCTCTATCATCCACAGACTAAACACATTCTGGTTAGCCATGATGTTGTTTTTGTGGAAGATGCTATTCAGCCATTGCTTTCATGTACTAAGGAGACATCTGTTAGCTCCAAAGACATGTATGATACTTTGCTGCCTCTTTTTACAGGTGGACAGTCTAGTGCTGGTCCTAATGAGGCGACTTCTCAACCTTTGCAGGTTTCATGTGATGATGCAGATAATTACATTTCTGATGCAGATGTACATGATGCACTTATTGATGAGAGAGCTGATATTGAGCTGGCAAGATATATGCCAAAATGGCTGGTGTAGACCTTGCCTGACAACAAATTAGATGCACCTCTGTCATCGTACTGGTTCAGGCTCTCATAGTGCCTCTTTTGCATCAGATTGCTATGCTATGGCTGCATCTAGTCTCTGTGATGAGAATGAGCCTGTTTCGTTTGATGAAGCACAAAATTCAGAAAATTGGATGGATGCTATGCAATCTGAATATGATGCTATAATGAAGAATGGTACTTGGTCTTTATGTGACTTGCCTCCTAGCAAGAAGGTCATTGGCACTAGTGGGTATACAAGCTGAAGTGTAAACCGGATGGTACAATTGATAGGTATAAGGATAGGCTTGTTGCAAAGGGTTATGCATAGGAAAGAGGCATTGATTTTGATGAGAGACCTTTGCACCTACATGCTGTATGACTACTGTTCGGAGCATTTGTGCACTTGCAGCTCATCATGGTTGGAATATACATCAGTTGGACATTAAAACAACATTTCTGAATGGTGACTTGCATGAAGAAGTGTATGTTTTTCAGCCCGTGGCTTTGTGCATAAAGGGCATGAAAACCAGGTGTGCAAGTTAAAGAAGGCATTATATGGTTTAAAGCAAGCACCGCGTGCTTGGTATGAGAAGATACATGCCTATCTGATTGCACATGGTTTTGAGAACAGTCCAACTGAAAGCACCTTATATGTTAATCGTGCTAATGATGTGCTTCTGATCATTGTTGTCTATGTGGACGACATGTTGCTCACTAGTCCAATTGAGAAGCATATTGCTGATTTCAAGGCTGATTTGCATGCCTCATTTGAGATGTTTGATTTGGGGCATTTGCATCACTATTTGGGCATTTACTTTATGCAAGTTGATGGTGGAATGGCTTTGTGTCAAACGAAATATATTGACACATTATTGCAGCATTTTGGCCTTGAAGACTGTAAACCTATTGTCAGTCCTATGGAGATAGGTTTATGATTGAGTCTTCATGATGCTGGAGATGCATTTGATGCTGTTCTCTATCAGCAGGCTGTTGGATGCTTGATTTACTTATGCATTACTCGGCCAAATATTCAGTTTGCTGTCTCATAGATGAGCAGGTTTATGCATTGCCCAGGAGTCAAGCATTGGTAGGCAGTTAAGCGCATCTTTCGCTATTTGAGTGGTGCTCGACTACTTGGGTGGTTTTATCCCAAGGGGGGATCACTACCGCCAAATTTGCATGCTTTTTCTTACTCTGATTGGGCTTGTTGCTATGACACTCGTGTGTCCAGTAGTGGATTTTGCTTCATGCTTGGTAGCTCATGTATATCTTGGTTGAGCAAGAAGCAACCTACTGTGGCCACTTCCAGTTGTGAGGCTTAGTATAGGGCAGCTTTTAGAGTGATTGTTGAGTGTGTGTGGCTCAGACGCCTTATAGTTGATTTGGGTGTTGATCAGACTTCTTCCACCACCATCTTCACTGATAGTCAGAGTAATACATTCAGTATTGTGTGTTGTGCCCCAAGCTTCTTCTTCTTCCTTATGCTGTTCGCGTGCTTCCGTAGACGTCTAACTCCAATAGGATTGAAAAAGATGAATTTGTAATTTTCTTGATAGGATTGACTCTCCCTAGCCATGTAGTGTTTTTGCCTCTTTACTAATTATATTGATCTTGTTTTTTTGTATATCAAGGCGAATTTAAACATTCTATCAAGCCTTTAAGGTGTTCATTCTCAAAGTACAAAGTTGTAACATTGTTTAAGATAACATTCTCTAGATTTAGGGAGTTCAGATGAAGTGAGATCATATGACAAAAACGGTCCCAAGATGAAATTAAAAAAGTTGATTGGTAGCTCTAAGATTGTCAATGATTTATGTTTTATATGCGGAGATGAATTAAATCTTCTCGAAAAACAATCAATGAATATCAGAGATTCTAGAAAAGCAAAACCAATTGGGACCTCCAAAATTTTGAGGAACCTACAATGGTGGACGCTTATATGAAAAGAAAAGATACCATGTTTATATGGAAAAAAGGTTCTCCTTTAAAATGATCCGCTTTGGAAAGTCCATTGTCGACCAAGCTATATAAAAGAAATCCATGTGAGGAAGCTAGCAAATTCTACTCATATAGTTCACATCAAGTGTGCTATCATGGGCCTTGAATGGGGCATATAACCCAAGAAATGTTTTCTTGATCAATGAAAAGTTTTGGACTCAAATATGGCATAAAAAAAGATAAGTTTTTCTTTTATGATTCTTGTCAAATGATTTGCTTAAGGGATGTTATCGTCAATGGAAGTGACATGTTTACTATGGTTAAGACTAAAATTTTTCACACAAATTTCGTAGCTCTAAAACTTTTCAAATATGTTTGTGGATATTTCTTGTCCATGTGGAAGAGTCTTCTCAAGAAAAACCCTAAGATAAGAGCTAAAATTGAAGTATATTTTCATATTTTTGGGATTTTTTGGTTTCATTTGAAGTGATAGATGATGAGGTCACCATAAAAAGGCTGAAGCCCCTCACTTGTAGATACTTTTTATTAGTGTCAATAAAAGAGTTTTTCTTCTTGCAAATAGCATGCATAATTCTATCCTTCTTCAAGTATGATTTTGCATGTTTCATGGTTTATGTTGGAGGTAGATGTCTGCGGAAGCATGTGAACAACACGAGGAAGAAATAGAAGCTTGGAGCACAACACACAATACTGAATGTATTGCCACTAGAATATACAAAGATAAGTAACCCATTAGGCCTATAGGCATATATACAAGCCGGTAGAAAAAACCTCCTAAAGAGGGAAAAAAGTGCCTTGGTGGTCCTAGTGTGTTCACACACATCACTACCTAAATATATAACCAAATCCCCCCTATGAGTGATGCAGTGAACAAGGAGCTCACACTCATGTATAAGGAAGTGCCAAGCTATTTGGAATCAATCCACAAAAGGAAGTAAGCCCAAAGCTTTGCAAAAAGCTTGAAACTTCTCCCTAGCAGAGCCTTCGTGAAAAGGTCTGCAATGTTCTCCTACATGGGCACATATGCCAAACTGATCTCTCCAACATAGAACCTCTCCCTTACATAATGATAATGCACCTCAATGTGCTTAGTGTGAGCATGGAACACAGGGTTCCTCGCAACTACCAATGCGCTTTGATTGTCAGTGAAGCTGGTGGTGGCAAAAGACTGACCAACACCCAAATCAGCCATAAGGCATCTCAGCCACACACACTCAACAGTCACTGTGAAAGTTTCCCTATACTCAACCTGACAACTAGAAGTAGCCATAATAGGCTTCTTCTTGCTCAGCTAAGATATGCATGAGCTACCAAGCATGAACAAAAATCACTAGTGGACACACAAGTGCCATAGAAACCAGCCCAAGCAGAGTCAGAAAAAGCATGCAAATCTGGTAGTAGTGATCCCCCCTTGGGATAAAACAACGGAAGTAGCCGGGTACCACTCAAGTAGCGAAAGATGCGCTTAATCGCCTACCAATGCTTGATACCTGGGCAATGCATAAACCTACTCATATGTGAGACAACAAATTGAATATCTGGCAAGTAATGCATAAGTAAATTAAGCATCCAACAACTTGTTGATAGAGAATAGCATCAAATGCATCTCCAACATCATGAAGACTCAATCATAAAACTGTCTCCATAGGAGTGGCAATAGGTTTACAATCTTCAAGGCCAAAACACTGCAATAATGTGTCAATATAATTCATTTGAAACAAAGCCATTCCACCATCAACATGCATAAATTGAATACCCAAATAATGATGCAAATGCCCCAAGTCAGACATCTTAAATGAGGCATGCAAATCAGCATTGAAATCAGCAATATGCTTCTCATGAGGACCAGTGAGTAGCATGTCATCAACATAAACAACAATGATTAGAAGCACATCATTACATGCTTAACATATAAGGTGCTTTCAATTGGATTGCTCTCAAAACCATGTGCAATCAGATAAGCATGTATCTTTTCATACCAAGCATGTGGTGCTTGCTTGAAACCATATAATGCCTTCTTTAACTTGCACACCTGGTTTTCATGCCCTTTCTGCACAAAGCCACGAGGCTGAAAAAGATACACTTCTTCATGCAAGTCACGATTCAAAACTATTGTTTTAATGTCCAACTTATGTACATTCCAACCATGATGAGCTGAAAGTGCACATATGCTATCAACAATAGCCATTCGGAAAGTAGGAGCAAAGGTTTCATCAAAATCGATGCCTCTTTCCTACGCACAACCCTTTGGAACAAGCCTAGCCTTATACTTGTCAACTGTTCCATCAGGTTTACACTTCAATTTGTTTACCCACTTAGTGCCAATGGCCTTCTTTCCAGGAGGCAAGTCACATAAAATCTAGGTACAATTTTTCATGATAGCATCATATTCAGATTGCATAACAGCCATCCAATGTTCAAAATTTTGTGCTTCATCAAACATTTTCATCACTAAGACTAGATGTAGCCATAGCATAGCAGTTTGATGCAAAAGAGGCACTATGAGAGCCTGAATGAGTAGGCTATGATAGAGGTGCATCTAATTTGCTGTCACACAAAGTCTACACTAGTCATTTTGGCATGGTTTTTGCCTCCTCAATAGAAACTCTCTCATCAACAAGTGCATCATGAAAATCTACATCAGAAAAGGAATGATCTTCATCATCACATGAAACTTGCAATGGCTAAGAAGTTGCATCATTAGGACCAGCACTAGACTATCCACTTGTAAAAAGAGGTAGCAAAGTATCATACATGTCTTTAGAGCTAACAGATGTCTCCTTCGTAAATGAAAGTAAATGTTGAATAACATCTTCCACAAAAACAACACCACAACTAACAAAAAGCATTTAGTATGTGAATGATACAGACGATAGCCTTTGCTTTCTGAATTGTACCCAACAAAAATACATTTTACTGCTTTATCATCAAATTTTCTACGATGTAGTTCAGACACTAATGCATATGATAGACAACCAAAAACACGAAGATGATCAACAAATGTCTTGCGGCCATGCCAAGCCTCATATGGAGTGATAGACTGCAACACTTTAGTGGGGCATTTGTTAAGTACATGTGCTGCACACATAAAAGCCTCAAGCTAGAAACTATGCGGTAAAGCTTGACTCTTGACCATACACCTCGCAATCTCCATGAGTGAACTGTTCTTCGGTTTAGCAAATCCATTCTTTTGAGGTGTATAGAGCACTGTCCACTGATGTTTTATCCCATGTTCAGCTAGAAATGCATTAAAGTCAGAAGACATATACCCCCCCCTCGATTAGAACGAAGGGTACCCATTTTACATTTTGATAGATTTTTAGCCAAAACCAAAAACTATTTGAAGCACATGAACACTTCAGACTTTGCTTTGAGTGGATATACCCATGCATGCCTGGAAACATCATCAATGAAAGTCAGGAAGTAGAGATAGTTTCCAAAAGAAGGTGTGTGCATAGGACCACAAACATCACTATGTACAAGCTACAATGTCTGAGTAGCATGAACTGAACCATCTTTTGGAAAGGAGGAATGCTACATTTTGCTCAAAATACAGCCTTCATAGGCATGTTTTTTGGGTGCCTCAATTTGCTTTAAAGTATTTGCAAAACAATTTGTGTTTTTCTGATTTCTTCTCATCTTTGTCTTGCTTCTTCAATTGTGGAGAATTAGCAGATTTTGGCTTACTAGCAGAAGAGCTCCATTTTCCTTTGCACTTCTGACTATTAAGGAAATCTTGATCTGCAACACACATAATAGACCTATTCTACTTGGACTGATCTCCCTGCAATAGAACAAAAACTAACTCTTCAAATGTTAAGACATTTGGATTTCCTTTCATCATCAACCGAAGAGCAGAAGCAAAACTCTGATATGACTCGAGAAAACCATTTAGAAAAGTTTGCACAAGTGAACTGTCCGGAAGGACTTCATCAGCAGAAATCAATTGTTTCCTCAAATCCTTCATATTTGTCAGAGAACTGTCCATAGAATCACCTTCATTCATGTGCTCACTCTCCAACTATATGTGGAGGTAAGCAAGACGAGCTTCATTCCTATCCTGGTACAATGTGGTAAGTGTATCCCAAGCATCCTTAGCTGTTTTGCAAGAGCGAATGTGAGGGATAATGGCATGTTTGACAGACAATGCTATCAATGCATGTAGCTGAGCATCTTTTCCATCCCAACGAATTAGCTTTGCAGTAAGTGCAACAGGAACCACAACACGAATAGGAATTTGAAGAATATCAGCATCTTCAACGCCATCTACATGAGCTTCTGTACGTGGATTTGCAAGTGTAATAGGATATTTTTCAACACCCTGCACAATGTTCCATAGTCCTTTTGCAACCAATACATGTCGCATCATATAAGTCCACAATGGGAAATTTTTACCGTCCAACTTATCCTCAACAATCAACATACAGAATACATCACTCCTTTCAGCCATGGCCACTCACTGAAATACCCTGATGCAGAAAAATGATTGTATCTGAAAAGTTGAACAGAACTACCCCGACGAGTTCTACTAAACTTGTAGCAGACTTTGAGATGCTTATACTCACAAACTAAAACCTCTATATATCTTTGGCACAAAAAGAAAAAATAGCCTACACAAGCACTAAGATAGTGCATTGAGAGGCCGAAACGAGCTGAGATCATGATTTGGGCACCACAAAACGAAGCCCTTTTGATCTCCTAATCACCCTGAGTATGCTCACCAAATTTTGTGCGATTCTGAGATTGTGACCAGAGGGGTGTTGACGATGCCCTAGATGAAGCGGTGACCTGCTTTGATACCAATTGCTTGAGTTAGACATCTGCAAAAGCACACGAATAGCATGAAGAAAGAAGTAAAAGCTTGGAGCACAACACAATACTGAATGTATTACCACTAGAATGTACAAAGATAAGTATCCCGTTAGGGCTATAGGCGTATATACAAGCCGCAGAAAAAACCTCCTAAAGAGGGAAAAAAGTACCTCGACAGTCCTAGTGTGTTCACACACATCACTACCTAAATATATCAACATTTTGTGACACCTGATTCTTGCTTTTTAAGTACTATATTCCTTGAGGATATCCTTTTCTAAATATTTCTCTAGTTTTTGAGATTTATTTTATTTAAAATGTGTGGAAAAAGTAATGTTTAATACATCTTGTTTTATTTAGCACTATATGTAATTATTTCTTGAAATTTTACTTATATCATCTTTATGGGATTAGCTTCATTTTGAGGTATGATACACATAATGTGGTCCAAAAATGAGAGAGATATGACCATTTTAGTGATTGGTCTTTTTCCCATGATCTCTTTTATGAGCATGATATTTCATTTAGAGATGATGATGATTGATCATCAATCCTAAATCGTAGATTGTTGATTGTGTGTGATTGGTTGCCTTTGATCTTCTGGTAGGATGATTGCCATTGAGCCTTTGGCTAGATGATTGCCAATGGTCTTCTAGTTTTTGATCATGTATGTTTTTTGTTCAATGATCAGGTAGACTTTGGGATGATTGTGTGCCTTGGTGGTTGATAAGTTGGTGACTTTGCAAGGGGGCTTTTATCACATTTGCATATACCCTCATACTATACATAAACACTGTTTCACATCATTGTTGGGGAAGAATGGCCACATCTAGGTAACTTTCATTATGGTTTATGATGTTGTAGATATACTATTTGTAGATTGATCAATTAAAGGTGTATGAGCCCATCGTCATACTATACATCAGGACTTTTTGATGTTATTGTTGGGGATGAATGGCCACATGTCGGTAGCTTTGATTGTGGTTTATGATCTTGTAGGTATGCCACTCTATGGAAATGCCTAAGTGTTTGAATTTTTGCCTGTAAGTTGAGTCCATACACACCCTAGTACAAAGTTTCACTTATCTTTTTTCTCTGATCTCCATTGGGGTTGGGAACTCACAAATGGAGATGGGAAGTTGGACGCATTGTAGGATCATCATTCTCTGATAGGATTTAATATTTCATTTTATTTTCCTTCAAAATCTAGAAAGTACTTCTAGGTAAGAAGAGGAAATCGATGATTTTTAATTCATTATGTTGAAGTTAGACATCTGCGGAAGCACGCGAATAGCACAAGGAAGAGGAAGAAGTTTGGTGCACAACACACAATACTGAATGTATTACCACTAGAATGTACAAAGATAAGTAGCCCATTAGGGCAATAGGCATATATACAAGCCAGGGGAAAAATTCTCCTAAAGAGGGAAAAAAGTGCCTTGATGGTCTTACAATGTTCACACACATCACTACCTAAATATATCAACAAATCCACCTTGGGAGTGACGCGGTGAACAAGGAAGTGCCAAGCTATGTGGAAATCACTCCACAAAAGGAATTAAGCCCAAAACTTTGTAGAAAGCTTCAAAATTCTGCCTAGGCAGAGCCTTCATGAAAAGTCTGCAATGTTGTCCTGTGTGGGCACATATGCCTAGCTGATCTCCCCAGCACAGAACCTCTCCTTGACATAATGATAATGCACCTCAATGTGCTTAGTGCAAGCATGGAACACTAGGTTCCTCGCAACTGCCAATGTGCTCTGACTGTCAGTGAAGATGGTGGTGGCAGAAGACTAACCAACACCCAAATCAGCCATAAGGCATCTGAGCCACACACACTCAACAGTTACTGTGAAAGCTTCCCTATACTCAGCCTCATAACTGGAAGTCACCACAGTAGGCTGCTTCTTGCTCAGCCAATGAGCTACCAAGCATGAAGAAAAAACCAATAATGGACACATGAGTGTCATAGCAACCAACCCAGTCAGAGTCAGAAAAAGCCTGCAAATCTGGTGGTAGTGATCCCTCCTTGGGATAAAACAACCCAAGTAGCCGGGTACCACTCAAGTAGCAAAAGATGCACTTAACTGCCTACCAATGCTTGACACCTAGGCAATGCACAAACCTGCTCATCTGTGAGACAAAAAATTGAATACGTGGCCGAGTAATGCATAAGTAAATCAGGCATCCAACAGCCTGCTCATAGAGAACAACATCAAATGCATCTCCAACATCATGAAGACTCAATCATAAATGTGTCTCCATAGGAGTGGTGATAGGTTTACAGTCTTTAAGGCCAAAATGCTGCAATAATGTGTCAATATATTTCGTTTGACACAAAGCCATTCCACCATCAATGTGCATAAACTGAATGCCCAAATAATGATGCAAATGCCCAAAATCAGACATCTCAAATGAGGCATATAAATCAGCCTTAAAATCAACAATATGCGTGTCATGAGGAACAATGAATAGCATGTCATCAACATACACCACAATGATCAGAAGCACATCATTAGCACACTTAACATATAAGGTGCTTTCAGTTTGCCTATTCTCAAAACCATGTGCAATGAGATAGGATGTATCTTTTGATACCAAGCGCACCTTCTTGGCAGTACCTTTGAATGCCTTCAACTCTTCACTTGACATTGCACGTTCTATTGACAAGTCATATGCCAAACACATGTAAACAATTCTCCTGAGAGCGCAACATCCTTGGATGATTTTTTTTCCTTTCCCATCTATGCTGTGCTAAATACAACTGATCAATAATCAAACTTGCAACATCAATAATCAACTATTTGGGGCCCAATACAAGCTAAATACAATCCAAACCAAATACGCTTGTGAGGCATAGTAAAACGATCCTGAGACGGGAATACAGTGTTGCATACATATACGTAGTGTCTTAGATAGCTTAGGTGTGATGGCCGAAAAGTCTTCCCATTTTGTAACATCACCATGCTTCATCGGCTCTGGAATCAACTTTTCTCGCTCTGTCGACATGTGAGTTCCATGGATCTTAATTGCAGCTCGAATCAAATCCTTTGAAAGGTAGAACTTCTTAAAAGGGGGGTCATTCACCAAAGATGGCAAAATAAAAGTTCTCGGCAAGTCTTTGTTCTCTGAGGCTATCAGTGTGGTCACCAGGTAGTAGCATCTATAAAAATCCGGTTTGGGTAATGGATCACTGAAGTATTCTGTAAAAGATGCTCTTGCCCAAACATGCTTTAAGTCTTCTGTATTTTGGAACGCTTCAAATGTTGAGATTTAAAGCTCAACATGTGATGATCCAAGATGACACATACCAGTTTTTCGGTTCTCTGACATGTATAGTGGTCACACCAATATATGTCAGGGATACTTCATTGAGCTTTATTAGATTTATCTACCGAGAGTGATGACACATTTGTTTCTTGCCGGCTCACTCATTCACGGACATTAGTGTTTTCCTTATGTACTAATCTTTATATACTGCACTCGTTGTATTCTTGTTTTTAGGTCATTCTTGTACATTCCATTTTTATGTAATAGAAGAAGAAGCAGAAGAAGAAGATCATTCTTCCTTGCCTCAATCTGAGTGTGTGTTTCTCTTTGATTGTGAGAGTGTGTGTGTGATCTCTCTTCCTATCTCCTTCCTCATGACATGGTATCAGAGCCAGTGTGGCTGTAGAGAACTCGTGGAGAAGGCAACGGTGAAGAGTACATAGCAATGCATGGAGAAAATGCGATTCTTAAATGACCTCCGTTTGCTACGAAAATTGGCATGAAGGTAGAAGACCTCTATTTCGAGCCCGCAAGGTGGGGCCCGTAGAAAAACCAGGTCAGTTTTAGAAATTGTAACTTGCCTTGTGTTCGGTAACATTCATATATTCTAGATCCAGAATTTCAAGCGATTCCGTGTACTGTTGATACACGAAAATTGTGTTTTTTTGAGATCGAATTGTCACGTCATAGTGCGACAGTGTTGAAGTAGAAGTTCTGCTTGTAGTGGTTTGTAAGTGTTGTGTATTGCTGCAGAAATGGCAAACGCAGATGGAACGAGTCAGGCTTATGAGTGATAAGCTGGACAAGAACAACTTCCATGCCTGGAGATTCAGAATGACGAATTTCCTGATGGGAAAAGGCTACTGGAAGTACATTGAAGGAGAGAACAAAAATGCTTCGCAGTTACTAGAGAGGAATCAGACTGCAGAACAGATAAGAGCATATGAGGAATGGAATCAAGGAGCACGAAAGGTAATGTATTTGATATCTGTTAGCATACAAGATAGCATGATTGGGCACATACAGGATGCCAAGACTCCGAAAGAGGCTTGGAACAGTTTGGTCACATTGTACGAGACCAGTACAAAGGCATAGAAATTGCAACTCAAGAATGAGCTGCATACATTGGAGAAAAAGAGCATGTCGGTAAGTGACTACACTCTGAAAATCAAAAGCATATGTGAGTCACTTGCATCTATTGGCATGAATGTAGATGATGATGATAAGGTGGAAGTGTGCCTTCGTGGTTTAGGAGCTACATATGAGCAGTTCATAACTTCTATACAGACCAGGGAAAATATTCCAAATTTTGCTGATCTGGTATCTATGCTGATTATTGAAGAAAAGAATCTTGGTGAGGGTTCAAAATCCCAAGGAAAGCATAGTTCTGAGTAGGTATTCTACCCTGGCAAGGGAAGAGGCAGAGGTAGAGGTTTTGGAAATGGAAGAGGAAACAGTAACCAAGACCAAGGTCAACAACAGAATCATGCAGGAGGAAGAGGATAATTTCGAGGTAGGGGGAGCCAAAGAGGTTGCATAAATTTCCAAAGAAATGATTCAAGTAATGATAGTAAAGGATGCTAGAATTATGGTAAACCTGGACGCTTCGAACGTGATTGTAGGTTGAAGAATCAAAATAACAGAAGGCAACAAAACAACTATGCATCCATAAGTACAGATGATTCTGAGAAGCTGTTCATGGTTCAACATCACATGATGAATACAATGTCTGCTGGTGTTTCAAAATCAAATGATAATGTCTGGTATGTTGATTCAAGTGCTTCAAATCACATGACCAATCATGTGGAATGGTTTAGTGCTTTGCAGAAATTGCCAGTTCCTAGATATGTTGAAACAGGTGATGACACATCACATCCTATTGAGCATACAGGAAACATAGCACTATCTATGGATGATGGAAAGGTAAAACATCTTGCTGATGTGGTGCATGCTCCAAATATAACAAAGAATCGGGTTTTTGTTGGACAAATGGTTGATCAGGGATTACAAGTCAGGTTCAGTGCTGATGGATTATATGTGGAGGAGTACAAGCAGGATGGACGATTAGTTGCCAAAGGAAACAAAGTGGGTAGGATGTTCACCTTAAATGTGAAGATTCGTGAAATGAATGCAGCCATGTTTGCGAAAGGTGCAGGAGTTATTGTTGATATAGTGATCTGGCACAAACAAATTGGACACGCAAATCTGCAAAGGCTGAAACTGATGCAGCTAAAGGAGTGAGAATGTACTAGACGTAGTACATACAGATGTTTGGGGTCCAATAAAGACCACATCTATGGGCGGTTGCAGGTTTTATGTTACTTTCATTGATGACCATACACACAAAGTATGGGTATATTTCATGAAAGAGAAGAGCAAGGTGTTCACTCACTTCCAGAATTTTAAAGTTATGGTGGAAAAGCAGACAGGGAAGTACATTCAGACATTAAGATCTGATGGAGGAGGTGAATACATGTCAAATGAGTTCAATAATTTTTTAAAAAATCATGGAATTCGGCGTTAGTTTTCATGCAGGTACACACCATAATAGAATGGCATTGCTGAATGCAAAAATAGACATATCGCAGAAATAGCAAGAGCCTTGATGGTAAGAATATGCCTCATTGTTATTGGGAGAAGCTATGCATACTACTGTATACATCATGAACAGAACTCCGACTGCTGCTGTACATCAAGTTACACCTGAAGAGAAGTCTACAAGTAAAAAGCCAAACTTATCACATCTGAAAGTTTTTGGCTGTATTGCATATGTACATGTTCCAGATAAGTTGAGGATGAAGCTTGATCCGAAAGCAGAAAAATGTGTCTTCATTGGATACTCCCTTGAGCAAAAAGGGTACAAATGTTATAACCCACTGACACGACAGGTGAAGGTGAGCAGAGATGTGGTATTTGATGAAATGTCAAGCTTCTATGCAGATTCCAAAGAAGGATTGAATCTTGAACCAAATGACAAAGAAAATGCTGAAAAATCGAGTGTAAAATCTCAAGTTTTGAGTGGACCGGATGCATCACCAAGCAATAGTTCCAACTCAAATCCATGGAGTGGAAGATTGCGTGGAAATTTCAGTCCAACAAATTCATCAAATACATCCAAGAAAGGTAAAGAAAAGATTTCTACTGGTAGTAAAACATGTGCAGGTTTTGAAGATGTTGATGGAGATTCAAGTGGTTCAGAAAAGAGTCTTAATGAGGAACTTGGATTGCCCTCTGTGAAGACTCGAGGAATAAGAAGGGCACATGCAGATGATACAAGAAGAAGTGACCCAGGATCAAGAAGATCAGGGAGGATGTGTAATTTAGTGCAACGATTGACATATGATAGTTATATGGATCGCCATTGTGCCTACATTACAAAGGTAATAAAAGATGCTGAACCTTCTTGTTTTGAAGATGCAATTGGTAATGCAGATTGGGAAAAAGCTATGGATGAGGAGATGACTGCACTTTATGGAAATGGTACATGAAAGATGGTTCCATTGCCACAAGAAAAGAAACCCATAGGCTGCAAATGGGTTTACAAGGTAAAGCATAATGCTGATGGTAGCATAAGCAGGTATAAAGCACGATTGGTAGCTAAAGGATATGCACAAACATATGGCATTGATTATGAGGAAACATTCAGCCCTGTAGCTAAAATGTCTACTATCAGAACACTTGTTGCATTAGCTACAACAAAAGGATGGACTTTGCATCAGATGGATGTGAAGAATGCCTTCCTACATGGTGAGTTACAAGAAGAAGTATATATGGACCAGCCACAAGGATATGAAGATTCAAAACATCCAAAATATGTTTGCAGGTTGCAAAAGGCTTTGTATGGGCTGAAGCAAGCTCCTCGTCCATGGTATGCAAGGATTGCTGATTACCTAACTAGCATTTTCTATGTGTGATGTAGATCACTCACTATATGCAAGGAAGGATGATGATGATGTCATCATTATTGTGGCTATTTATGTTGATGACCTGATTGTAGGTGGGGATAATGAAGGAAGCATCAAAGAGGTAAAGCAACTTCTTATGCAAGAATTTGACATGAAGGATCTTGGTGTGCTGTGCTATTTCTTGGGCATTGCATTTATACATACAGAAACAGGTATATGGATGTCGCAAAGGCAATATGCCTTGAATATGTTGCAAAAGTATGGTATGGCTGATTGTAAGCCAATTTCTATGCCATTAGATCAGAATTTGAAGTTGGATGCTACATCAGGTGAAGCATTGGAAAATGCTACTATGTACAGAAAAATTGTGGGAAGTCTTATATATCTCACAATTACAAGGCCTGATCTAAGCTATATTGTTGGACTTGAAAGTCTGTTTATGCAGGTTCCTAGGAAGCCACATCTGGATGCTCTGAGGAACACTCTACGTTATGTGAGTGCTACTTTGGATTATGCATTGTTTTATGAAGCTGGTGTAGATTTGCAGGTTCACAGATACATCGATGTAGATTGGGCTGGTAGTACTCCAGATAGAAGATCTACTAGTGGCTTTCTATTCTCACTTGGAGATGCAGCTATTACATGGAGCAACAAGAAGCAAACCACTTTTGCTTTGTCGAGTACAGAGGCTGAATATAGAGGTGCTGCAATGGCAACATGTGAGGCATCATGGTTGGAGATGCTACTTGCAGATTTAGGTGTGGAAGTGCAAATGCCTATCACTATCTATTGTGATAATCTTAGCAGCATATTGTTAGGATGGAACCCTGTTTTTCATGACAGAACAAAGCATATCGAGGTACATTATCACTTCATCAGAGAGAAGGTATTGGCAGGTGATATTGATCTTGTTTATGTGAGAACATATGAGCAGGTTGTTGATATTTTCACCAAAGCACTTGGAGCTGAGAAGTTGAAGAAGTTTTGGGAGATGCTTGGATTATAGGATATGGCGTTGAGCTTGAGGGGGAGTGTTGAGATCTCAAGCTCAACATGTGATGATCTAGGATGACATGTACCAGTTTTTCCGTTCTTTGACATGTATAGTGGTCACGCCGATATATGTCAGGGATACTTCATTGAGCTTTATTAGATTTATCTACCGAGAGTGATGGCACATTTGTTTCTTGCTAGCTCACTCACTCACGGACATTAGTGTTTTCCTTATGTACTGATCTTTATATATTGCACTGGTTGTATTCTTGTTTTTAGGTCATTCTTGTACATTCCATTTTTATGTAATAGAAGAAGAAGAAGAAGAAGAAGAAGAAGAAGAAGAAGAAGAAGAAGATCCTTGCCTCAATCTGAGTGTGTGTTTCTCTTTGATTGTGAGAGTGTGTGATTGAGCTCTCTTCCTATCTCCTTCCTCGTGACATCAAATTCTCTAGAGAAGAACTGATACTTGCCCCACTTACTACTATCAAAAGTCAAATTCGCATCAATAATTAAATCTACGTCTGCCAAAGGTCATGCTAGACCTTGAAACCAATGTGAATTACGATGAAATTTTTCGGTATATCCCCTACGAGGGTCATCGATCGGCATATGTCTGGGAATGCTTGAAATTTTGGCGGTTGTTCAGTAGGATATGATTCAGCTAGTAAGTCCGTAAAATTTACCACAGGTACATTGGGGCCAGCTTCAGGTGGTCCTTCTGTCTACATGATGAGTGATGCAAGACTGGAGAAGATCTGCTACAAAAGATTAGCACATTAGTATAGAAATTAATCATGATCCCATTAAAGTGAGATCGCGGTCTCTTTCGATAACCGATGTGTAACCCGTGTAGCCAAGTGTTGTGATGTGGTTTATGGAATGTTTGTTGCAAAACTAATGCAGGTCTCTAGACACCTACATGCTTCAGACAGTGCATACATTGCTTGCTGAGATTGTTATTATAAGTGATGTTGGGTTATGGTGTGTGGATTTGTACAAAGTTCAGTTGTGAATGATTTATTACAAGGGTGGAGATTAGTAGGGATGGGAGTAATGTTAGACAATGGTTGAGGAGAGGGCTTCTAAATACATTTCGGTATCCACTTCCTAAGAGTTGCTGAGCGGGTGGTATGTTTCTGCTGAGGGACAAAAGATGGTATCGGATGCGGTGGTATTGAGGGGTGAAAAGATTTCTGAGGGGTATATATTACATGGCTTGAGTGCTGAGCTATAATACACTGCTTGGGTACCCATATCTACGTGGGTGTGGGTCAATTGATTAGGTACTTCCTGGCGATCCAAATCTATTGAATGTTCGTATGTGTAGAAGAAGATCGAGGAGATGTTGGATACTAACTCCACTTATGCCTTAACTTCTTCTTGTCATTGTCTGGATTGTTGAAATCTATCGATGCTTTTTGTCCTTTTGGCACCCATATTTTTCTCCTTTATGGTTGAGGTTGAGAGGTCGGATGGACACTCTGCTTTGGAAAAGAAGGGAGGTCCAACACTTGCGAAACTTGCCCATTAGGAAGTGCTTCGTTTTGTATCATTAATCTAGGCCAACCCGCACAAAGTGTGGAAGGATGGGCATCGCAGGGTATCGTGCCCATTTGGCCGCTTATGTAGTGCACCTGATCACTAATGCAACCCACCTGAACCATCTGTTGGGTGGCGACCCCTTCTAATTTGCAGGAAGACCAAGGGAAAATCTCCTGACGTTCTTCTGAATGGCAATTTTCCATCACCAAGCCCGCGTGGGTTGGGGTAGATGTAGCGTGACTTATCTGGCCAAAGATCTTTCGGTCCTCCATCGCATGTAGTTCATAAGGTCTTACATACCTCAGGCGGAGTGTTGTTAGGGAAGTCAAGCGGTATCACTCACCGCTGGTCTAAGGTTCCAATCTGCAAGGCGCCTTGTCTAAGATTTTGGTCCATTGAGTGATCGTATAGCCAATCTTGGCCAAGGATTAGGGGTTCTATTAGGTCGTCGTCATGGAACACTAGTAGCTTTGCTGTCATGGTCACATTGTGTATGAGGATAGGAAGATCCACCTCACCCATGCAAGGGGTTTCCATGCCTCCTAGCCCTATGAGGTATGCCTCAATTGGCCACATTTCTATTCTTAAGTCCTTATAGTGGGACCATCTAATCGCAGCACTTGAATGAATTAAAGCCCTGAGCTCATGGCCATGGGGTATGTGGGTGTTGTTTCTAGATGGTTATAATGTTCTCTCCCTAGTCCTTGTCTTCTTACTTTCATGCGCATAATGCGTTCTATAGCTTCTGCCTGAGCTTCAGCTCATATTCTATTTTCTTCCTCCTTACGCTTCTTTGCCAACATGAGTCGTCTAAGCATATCCTCAGTAAGAGGTTCCTGATATAACTTGACTTGACAACCACTAATGTAATTAGGCATTATGTCTCCTTCTAGGGTGGCTAATTGTACCGTTCCACTTGTCGAGAATCTGTTAATGATCATAGGTCCATAACCTCGCTTTTCTAGTTTCCGTGCATGTTGTTTCAACGTATATACTAGGACTAAATCTCCTTCTTTTAAGCCTTTATCTTTCACATGCACATCGAAATAGGCTTTCTGTCGCTTCTTTGCTGCGTATATTCTTGCTGCTGCTTTAAACCTAGTTTCTCCTAATCGTTCCAAGTCCATTATCCTTGATGATAATTCATGTCCGGTCCACTGATGTTCTTGTGCAACCTTAAGGTTCGGTATGAAGAAGGCCAAAGGAAGCACACCATTCTGACAAAAAACCATTTGAAAGGGAGTTGCATTGAGTACGGTCTTGTAGGCCACTCGATATGCCCAAACAGCGTGATGTAACTATTTGTCCCAATCTGAACGTTTGTTGTTCACGAGTTTTGTCAGTATGTTACAAAGGATCTTGTTAGTGCTTTCTGCTTGACCATTGTCCTGAGGATGATATGGTGCAGATTTCTTGTGAATCACCATAAAATCCTGTAGCAAATATTCAATGACCTGATTTAGAAAGTGAGTTTCTCAATCGCTCACTAACTCTATAGGCAGTCCATATCTTGTAAAGACATTTTCAAATAAGAATTTTGCAGTCGTGTGTGCATCATTCTTTTTTGTGGCCTTGGCCTTGTTAAGTGTTAAAATGTTAAACCGCCTCGTTCTAACTATCAGAAGGGCGTTTAACTGACTCTAGGGGGGGTTCTTGGGAGTGGTAGGGGTCTGTTAGACAGAGGCCCTGTACTTAGTTCCCAAAATAACTGATATCTACTGTCCTTAAACAGTGTCGACACAGTCTTAGCTCAGTTACCAGTAGCAACTAGACTATACCAAACTTATCGGTACCTTGGTTTCGAATTACTTCAAGCTAACATCCTACTGTAATAGTACAGTAACCCATCCTTCATCAAGACAATGCTCACAGTCAATTTCGAAGAGTGGAATCAGACACAAGACATCTTTTTTGATACACACATTCAAACAAACCCCTCAAGAGATAGTGAGGATGGCCGGTCGAAGATTTATACGATACATAGAAAGATGCCCCCCATTGGAAGTTCCCACTCAGGTTAAATTAATAGCTTTGTTCATAGACGGCCTTCTCACTGCTAAGCCGAGATCATACGTCTTCTTAAACGAGCCTAGAACCTTGGATCAATGTAAAAGAAAAAGATGAAGAAGAGATGACTACTCAAGCAAACTATGCAAGAGGAAGAGGTAATGTCAGAAGTAAAAGTAGAGGCAATACAAAAGGAAGAGGGAATCAGAATAACAACAAGAAGTCTTGTTGGATCTATGGATTAAGCAATCATTTGGCTCATGATTGCTGGCATAATTCTCAAGGATCAAGTCAGAATCAGAATAACAATAGTAGAGGCAGAAGCGGAAGATATCAAAGAGGTAGACAAAGCCAAAGAGGCGGATATGGTAGAGGTGGAGCAAGAAGTTGGGGACAGAATCAGTCTCACAACACTACCTACTACAACTATGCAAATGATACACAGAATGACAATCATACGACGTTGATGATGAATTCGATAAGCGTTTCAGAGAATGAAGATCTCAAGGTATTCTATATTGACTCTAGTTGTTCAAATCATTTGTCAAGAAATATAGAATTGTTATGAGAATTAGAAGGAGGTATTTCGAATCATACAGTACAAACAGGTGATAACACAAAACATAATGTACGGTCAATTGGAAAAGTAAAGTGTAAGAATGGAGCTGACCTACCAACAAATGTTTTGTATATTCCAACAATCCCAAAGAATCTGATCAGCGTGGGAGAGATAGTAGAAAAAGGTTTTCAAGTCAGGTTTACAAATGGAGTATTTGTCGAAGATCCAGAGAATGGATACAATGAAATTGTCTATGGTAAAAAGAAAGGTAGACTTTTTACTCTTAAAGTACAAGGGAATGTCGGTCAAGCATTGATCACACATGGTGATAAAGCATTTACAGAATTGGACCTTTGGCATAAGAGGTTAGGACATTTTAATGAAAAAGGAATCAAAACTATGGTGGAAAAACAATCTCTAAGAGGATTATCAAATATGAAGAATCAACATATGATTCACAAATGTGAAGCCTGTCAGATGGGAAAAGCACACATGTTACCATTTCAAAAGAATGGTTACAAACACGATGGTTTGCTAGAACTCATACATACAGATGTATGGGGACCAACAAAAGAAGGATCTATCAGTGGCTCAAGGTATTATGTTCTTTTTATTGATGATGCAACAAGATGGATAACTCTTTATGTTTTGAAAGAGAAGTTAGAAGTATTTGGAGCTTTCAAGCATTTTCATGCATATGCTGAAAGACTTACAGGACAAAGACTCAAAAGACTAAGGTCTGATGGAGGAGGAGAATATTTATAGCAGCATCAAAAGGATGGAAGCTAAGTCAATTGGATATAAAGAATGCATTTCTAAATGGATATATATCAGATGAGGTTTACATGGAACAACCTGAAGGGTTTGTAAGGTCTAGTTACCGAAATCATGTTTGCAGATTAAGAAGAGCACTCTATGGATTGAAGCAAGGTCCAAGAGCTTGGAATTACAGACTTGTGAAGTATCTCAATGACGTTGGATACCAAAGTTCAAAGGTGGATGCAAGTCTACTCATTAAGAGAACAGATGAAGGTATGATCTACATTTGTATTTATGTAGATGACATTATAATCACAAGTACCTCAGATGAAGGAATCAAGGAGGTAAAGAGATTGCTTGAAAAAGAATTCAAGATCAGTGATCTAGGAAAGCTATCATACTTTCTTGGAATGGAAATCACTTTTACAGATCATGGCATATATGTTTTGCAAGAAAGGTATCTCCTAAACTTACTGAAGAAGTTTAACATGGAGAATTGAAGAGAAGCCTCAACACCACTTGAGGTAAATCATAAACTCAGCAAATATGATGGTGCAGAGTTTAAAGATATGAGGAAATATCAATCTTTAGTGGGAAGCTTGATTTATGCTACGCTAACAGGACCAGATCTTAGTTATGCAATAGGAGTTCTCTCACAGTTTATGCATTGTCCGAAGGATCAACATTGGATTGTAGGACAAAGAGTTCTTAGATATATCAAAAGAACTATAAAGGAAGGATTATATTATCCTTTTACATTGGATATAAAGTTGAGAGCATATAGTGACTCAGACTGGGCAGGAAGTCAAGATGACAGAAGGTCAACACATGGGTATATGATATACCTAGGAGATAAGCTTGTCAGCTAGTGTTCAAAGAAACAACATACAGTGGCTTTATCGTCAACTGAAGCTGAGTATAAAGGACTTGTGGAAGCAGCTAAAGAAGTGATATGGATGCAGACCTTGTTCAAGAGCATGGGTATTGATCAAGGTATACCTATCATACATGGAGATAATATGAATTTGTTGTATCTTGCAGCAAATCCAGTATTTCATGCAAGAACAAAGCACATAGAGATTCAATATCATTTCTTGAGGGAAAAGGTAATTGAAAAGGAGATTGAAATAGTATACACTCCTACAAAAGATGAGATTGCAGATATTTTGACAAAGAGCTTGGACAGAGTAAAGACAAACAGATTCAAAGAAATGGCAGGAATAAAAGAAAAGAAGAATATATGAAAAATCAGAGGATGCTAATTAGTGATTGAGGGGGAGCTGTTGAAGATTCACTCACTAATTAAACATAAAGACATGAAGACATATGAAAGATAAAGAAAGACGAAGAGAAGCAGAAACAAAGCACTCAGAAAATCAAGCCTTAGTGAAGGGACAAATTTACGACTGGAATATAGTTCATAGAAACTTCTAGAATTACGAGTTTTTGAATCTCGGATCAAAAATTGTATATAAGAGAGTTGAGATAATGTTTAGATGAGCGCAATAGACATAGTAGATGCAAGAGTGCATATGTAGAAATGAATAATAAAACCTAAAATGTTGGGTATTCATCTGAGAGAGATGGTAAGGAAGAATTACTCAGAATAGGAGAGTTTTCCATGGCTATGAGCAAAGTGAGGCTAAGCCATTCTATACACATCTTCACTAATAGAAAACACATACTTATGTGGAAAGATCTGAGCGCATTCTCCTTGTGTGAAGAAATCTAAATGATTTCATGTTACTATGAAAGTTAGTTAACAGTTACAGTTTTCTCAGTACACATTTTACGGTACTTCTACAAGTTAGATCTCACAGTATAGTCTAAAGCTTTTCATGAATGATAGCTTAACGTGAAGCTAGTAATCTCAACTACAAACTGATCAAAGAGTTTTGTAAAACGGAACATGTACACACAATACTAAGTTTGATTGTAAAGGCATCCAGAACTGGTGAAGTTTTTTCTTCAAACTTCAGATAAAGTTCATTCACTGAAGGAAGCTCAGGTATTACTTCCTTACTTCAATTAAAAACACTTGAAGCAACTACAAACAGAATTGCAGTTGATTCCGATAAGATTACGGTGACAGTCCGGTAACAGTCCTGTGAAATTCTGGTAAGTTCAGAACACAGTTTTGGCACATTTAAGGCAGAAAGAATATCTAACAGTAATTAAACAAAGGATTGTAAAGACTTAAGTAAGTCAGATCAGAATTGAAGCTTGAAGGAAAGGAAAGTTTTCGGTAAAGTGAATTTTCAGATTTCACTAAACACAGTTATAAAGTTTTCAGTTTCAGGAAGTTTGCTAAGCTACTAATGATTATATAGAGGTGTTCTAATATCACTCTAGCTTAGTTCTTGTGGCGTGGAAATATTCCGCAGCTTAGTGTCAAGCTCTTGTCGCATCAACAGGTGCATTGGAGCAACACCATTGTAGACAAGCAACACTATCAAACTTAAAAAGGTTAGGTGTGTATTCGCCATCAATGGAAAATGATGTCCGACAACTGTGTGACGAATGTCCTAAGTGCGGTAATAGACCCCCAATAGAACATGCCACTTTGTACTAGGTGACCCTAACGCCGGATTGGAGTGAACCTTTAGTGACTTACCTAAGGACATAGACCTTTCCAGAGGACATGACTATAGCCCGTAGATGCAGCTTTACCGACTATCTTACGAAGTGGGTAGAAGCTAAGGCCACCAGGAAAAACGATGCACGAACCATTGCTAAGTTCTTGTTCAAGAATGTATTCACAAGATATGGACTTCCTATTGAGTTGGTAAGTGATAGGGGTACTCATTTCTTAAATGAGGTTATTGAATATCTATTAGAGGACTTTATGGTTGTACACAAGAAATCAGCCCCATACCATCCACAAGCTCAAGAAATCAGCCCCATACCATCCACAAGCTAACGGACAGGCTAAGAGTACTAATAAAATTTTGTGCAACATTCTCACCAAAATAGTGAATAATCAACATTCAACTTGGGATCAACAATTACACCATGCATTGTCGTTTTATCGCGTAGCCTATGTAACAGTGCTTCATGTTATACCATTCCAAATGGTGTTTGGCCAGAATGTTGTGTTACCTTTAGATTTTTTGATACCTACACTCAAGATCGCTCAGGACTACGAATGGATAGGTCATGAGATTTCTTCCAGAATAGTTGACCTAGAACGTTTGGGAGAGACAAGACTGCGATCAACAGTAGGGATTTATGCTGCTAAGAAGAGACATAAAGCCTACTTTGATGCTCATATTAAAGATAAGGGATTACGAGTAGGAGATTTGGCGTTAGTCTACACCCTGAAACAACATGCTCGCAAGTTAGAGAAACGAAGTTACGGACCCATGATCATCAATAGGATATTGACTAGCAGTGCAGTTCAGTTACCAACCCTTGAAGAAGAAGTATTGCCTAATTATATTAGCGGATGCCATGTTAAGCTATATCAGGAACCTTTAACTGTAGACATGCTTAAATGACTAAATCTTGCGTAGAAGCGAAAGGAAGAAGCATAACAAATCAGAGCTGAAGCTCAAGCAGAAGTGTTGGAACGCATTAGGTGAATGAGACTACAAAGGACAGGACTAGAAAGAGAGCCTCAATCGGTGGATGCCCCATGATATCCCGTAGCTATGTGCCAACTTGGCGGAAGATAAGTCCCCAGTATCATTGATAGGAGATTGTTCATTAATGTCACTCTAGGCCAAGAACCCATGCACATATAGTGTAAGGCTTTCATTGAATCAGGTGCAGCCACAAATGCGATTCAATTCTCTCTTTGTAAGGAATATGAAATTAAGCCTCTTGAAGCCTATCTTATTGGACTAGGTGAATTAGAAACCCCCTGCATAGGTGAGGTCAATTTACCCATCTCCATAGAAATATGACCTTGATGGTAGAACTATTAGTTTGTCATGATGACGATCTAATGGAACCTATGATCCTAGGCCAGGAATAGTTATATCATTACTCAGTGAGTTTAAATCTTCATA
Organism: Ceratopteris richardii; assembly: GCA_020310875.1. Lineage (NCBI taxonomy): Eukaryota > Viridiplantae > Streptophyta > Polypodiopsida > Polypodiales > Pteridaceae > Ceratopteris > Ceratopteris richardii. The sequence goes on from CM035444.1 coordinate 88,296,801, forward strand.
GAAGTGTGCTTCACTTGGAACTTGCAGGACAATATCATGAACTGCCCCTCCAAAGCCAACACAAAGAGGTGTTGGATGTGATAGAAGTTCCCCCAACCTTGTGCGCATCATCACACCCTATCGGACCCACATCAGAATTACCACCCATCCAAGAGTGGAAATTGGATTGACAGACAGGAATCCGACAAGTATGGCGGCATAAGACTCAATCTTCAGAAGAATGTCAATAGTCACCATTTCCAAGCAAGAGTGTAGTGGATCTCCCTTCTTTTCCAAAACAACGTGTGGATACGATATCTCACCCTCGACAAGCCACCTGGTCACATCATCCACGTACTCATTGGTGCAACTCATCAAAGTGGTTCGTTAGACAATCCACTCAGGCATACCCTCAACCGAGGTGGATATGCAAGGCAAATGTACCCAGTAAGTCAAACACTCCAGATCTTCAATAGCCCTCTCAATTTTGATCGAGGAAACACATTCATCAAATTTGGGTGCCCAAGTCTGTGGTGACAGCTCAGTCCAAGTCTCGCTAGCTCTAGGTACCTAAAAAGTGCTTAATTTATGCTTCACCCTTAGTTATCTCTAAGAAGACCTTTTTTGAGACTACAAGAAAACCCTACACACCTTCTTTTGTAAATAACACTACATCTCTTATAACCCCCTATGTGACATACAAATGGATCCCTAAGCCTTCCGTAATCACGACGACTCTCGACCCAGCTCATTCTCACCATCGACTTAATGAAAGTAACACTTATTATCCACTGCATGCATACCCCATTAGAAAACTTCATATTACCACTGTCCTTGTAACATACACTAACTTTGTAGGTAGTACTCATTCGAAATCAATTTTAAAGCCACAGACCTCACACACTCCCACTCACAGTCAAGCACGCACTCCTCACATCGTTCAAATCACACACTACATAGGAAGCATGTTGGTGGTGGAAAGGAATGGAGGTCTCATCTTCTTGGGATCTTAATTATTTTCCATGATTAATGTGTTTTTCTCTTCACTTCAGCTTAGGTCAGTCACACTAGCTTTCCATCATGCAAGTGGAAGGTTCGACAAGCACAATGCTCGGGCAGCCAGTTGTGGAATTCTTGGCTCTTCCATTTAAGAGCTTTCCTAAGGCTATCCCGGAGGAGTTCCAGGGTTTTACAAGACCGATGCCCATTGAAGACCCTCCTCAAGGACAGACACAAAGGGTAAACAACAAGGCACACTGGTTCCAAGGGCTACGAGGATCCTTGGGAGAGGCAGAATTCATATATGAAGCTAACCTAACGTACGGTGCGAATGTTTGGAGACGCTACCAATTCTTCTCACAAGAATTTGATAATCTCCAGAATAGCGAAGATCTCCAACCTATATGGAAAAGGGCAGGATTTGCAAATTATTTTATTGCGGAACTCCCAAAACCGGATTTTTATTGGTGTTATTATTTAGTGGCCTCTATTAGAGAGCAAGAGCACAAGGAATTGGACCTTGTCTTCATATTACCATCCTTGGTGAATGACCCACCTTTCAAGAAGTTCACATTGTCGTTGGACTTAATCAGGACTACACTTAAAATTCACGGCACTCATATGCCCATCGAGAAGGAGCATCTCATTCTAGAACCAATGAAGCGAAGCGATGTTGATAAATGGCCCTCCATTTCATTCATCACCCCTCAGTTAACCACTCTGTTCAAAATCTATCTACAACACTTTGCCTTCTCAGCACATGAGTGATTCACCCACACAAGCGTCTTTGGTTTGGTTTGTATTTGGCCACCACAGGGCCTTAGACAATTGATATTGCCACCTATATTCAAGATCAACTTGTATTGGCCGGACATCGGTGGGAGAAGAAGAAGGTTGTTCATGGATGTTGTGCTCTCACACACATCATATACATGTGTTTGGCCTATGATATTACTATAGAGAGAGCACTACTAGCTGAGAAATTGAAACAATATAAAGGTTCCAAGAAGACCATGAGGCCTCCAAACCCCATCGATTCAAGCGCATGCGTGGCACCATTCCAGGTCTACAAGTGTCGGTGTCACCATCACCTCAGCCTACACCTGAAACCTCGCCCCAACAATCTCCAGTTCAACCACAACCAAAGATTCCCCCTCTCCATGTTCACCTGAGCTGCTCAGCCACACTCCATGAAGTTTCACAGGCAGAGACCACCATGCCTACTACCATTACCACTATGACCACCATGACTATAGAAGCTCCCATTGCGACTCCTACATTCATCTCTGATTCCTTCACCTTCCCAATTACAAGCTTTGGCATGGAAGACATCAATACTACGTTTGATTTTGAGATCCCCGATGTATTGTCTAGTGATTTTTAGTTTTCAGCTACCCATGTCATCTCTGAAAAATTTGAATGCCTAGCTTACCGTACTACACCATCAGAGGGAGCAAATGATGATTCTAAAGATGAAGATGATGACCGCATAATGATTGATGAAGGTGACGTGCATACTAAAGCTAGCGAGGAAGAAGTACACCAATCAGAAGCACATGTTGAAGTTTTAGGAGAAGCTAGCCTGTATGAAGAAGAAATGGCTGAAATAGCAGCTTACACCATTGCCATCCGACGGCTCTACAATAACATGAATAAAGTTTCGGCATGAGCTAGATTAACAGAAGAAAAATGTGAAGCCATCTTACAACACGAATCGATCAATGGCCGCTTTGAAGAGACTTTTATCTCTACTATGCATGAGTTGGTTAAATCTGTTGGCACGTCAGACGCGTTACAATTTTTGTTATGCAAGCCCCTTCCCAAGTTTGACCCTCGACGGGTTCGTATTCTCAAATGCCCAAGTACATACATTTGTGTTCCTACCGGTCCCATCACATCAGCACCCCCCCGTGAGTTCCTCCACAATCGACTTGATTGAGGAAGACACTTCCCTGTATATACCCTTAGCGAAACCCTCCCCTCTCAACCAGTCCCAACCCCGACCTCCCCTAATGTTGTAGATAGCCTTGAGGTTTGCATTCCATCCCCCATTTCTGTGTGGCCCCCTGAATCTAGCCCCATTTCGACTACTGCTCCCATTCCCCCAGTTTCCATCCCACCTATCATGACACCAGCCATCATTTCTCCTCCCCCACATTTCCCCTCATATACCACTAATCCACTAATCCGCTGTACTCATTTCCCGTCTCCACACAGCCAGCCTCCTTCTATACTTCTTTCACTTCCTTTTTGTATCCCGGCTCTACACCTTTTCCATTTGTAAGACCTTCTCAGGAGCTTTGTCCACCAGTCCCCTTTCTATGGCCATCAAGCACACCTCCTCACTCACCTCTCACCACACAATTGCACCCACCACCACGCACCATAGCACCAACATCACTCTTTCATGTTGGAATCACTAAAAGTTCCACTAGTGACATGGATATCTCACCCACTGCTTCACCAGACACACAATTACATGCATCCAACACACCACGTAACACATCTCACACGTCACCTATTCACATGTCACTTCCGTCACTCACCACTACATCCACTATCCCTATCCCTAATCCCACTCCCATCACATTACAAACTACCCCACATGTCGCATTCCCCACCCTTGCATCATCTTTGTCAGCCACTGTTGATGTTGCCATCCAACAAATGATACAGTGTCTGCAACAAATTAATGGAGAATATTCATCGCTCGGGGAACAACATTCCGTCCTACAACAGACTACACAAGATCTGCAGGTACACTTAGATGCCCTCACACTGCGAAATGAGGTGCTTAACATAAAGTATCAAAACTTGGAAGCTAAACATTAGAGGCTGCAACAAACTTTTGAAGCTCAAGTAGAGGAACGGGTTAAGGGTGGTGAATCCCAATTAGATGTTCACTTGATGCGAAATGCCCAACTATCACGCAATATGGTGCTTCTTCGCCAACACCTCAATGCTACAAAGGAGGAGAATCAATGCTTGCAATAGCAAAATCGTGAGAATTTTGTAGCTACATTGGAAAATCGAGAAACGCCTCTTAGTCCGTCTCACTTTCAAGCCATTCCCCCCGAATCGATGCAGATACTCCTGGAAGACCATGCACATGTGCTTGAAGACTATGACCATTTACAAGAAGAATGCCAAACCCTCAAGGACACCAATAAAACTCTATTGTTTAAAGATTCTTTGGGACCCACTATTGTACAGGAAGTGGCACCACCGACCCTCTTGGAAGAATTGACTGCACTACATATGAAAGTGCAAGAGTTACAGACTCAAGTATCTAATATGATGGAACCCCTTCAGGAGAGTCACCACCTGATCTACCGGAACTAGAGGAAATAATACCTATCCGTATTGAGGAGGCATTCAAAGAAGAATATGTACCCTTACCTATTGTTGGTGGTCGCTCACCCCCTGAAGGACAAGACACCTACGAATTACTACCGCCAGCTTGGTTAAAGACCATCAAAGAATTGGGTAAGACACACTCTGCTCGCGTAGAGGTGCAACTCCATGTGATGGCAAATTTTCAAGAAGTTATTTTGAAATCACCTTATTTTGTCGCGATCGTCCCCCATAGATATATAATGTCCAACAAATTACAATATAAACCCTATTTCCTTTTGTTAGAGGAATATAATTTTCAAGCTGAGAGCGAGACTCAGAAGTGCCCCACGCATGCCATGCAATTCGAGCCCAAAGATGTTCCACCAAAAGCAAAGCGTGGCACATCTATCAACCCACCTGGCATGCAGACTTGCTACAAAAGTACCCGAAAATGATGCATATGTGGATGCACGGATTGACGCATTTAAAATACAACCCATGTTATGGACCGGTTGAGCGTAGACGTACTTGGAAAGCATTCTCTATTAAGGTTCAGAATAATCATCAATGTAAGGATTAGCTCAATTATCCCTATCTCGTGCCTCCTATGAATAATACTCCGACTGTCGGCTATATGATGGACACCATTTGCCATTGGCTACCATGTCTACACCCGATGATCGATATTGCCACTCAAATGACTTTAAAGATTTTCGATATAATGTAGATTGTATTGAAGAACTTTCAACGTGTCAAGGCTCCCACTATAAATACACCAGGCTTTGAATATGGGAACTTGGACCTAGTTTATGACATGAGCACACCACCTTCTCTCAAGGTATTCTATGCTTGGCACCCCAGATTGAAGTACATGCCCGCCTGCTACAAGCAGATGTTTGAAGAAATGTTCATCATCGGCTTCTGCGAATATCACTCAGAAGTGTTTATCAGTCATCCAACACATCTGCTACATCTATTTGCTTGCGAACAAATCATGTATTCAGAACATTATATGCACCCACCTCCAGATGAACCCCATCCCATTGATTGGGAGAACTTGAACGTGATCTTATCCGGGGACTTCGCATCATCGAACACACCTTGACAATAGACGTGGTCATGAATTACATTACTCACACTAAATGAGGTTCTATCAGGGATGTCAAAAATGAGGAGGAGGGGAGTGTTCAAGGCAAAGGTTCGAGTATTGGTTCTCGTCATAGAAGAAGAGGAAGCACTTAAAGCTACTCAGAAGGCTTCATCGTGACAATAGTGATTTTTATCACCAAACCAATGTATTATATGTATATACATCCAATTATCACAAATGCGACTCCATTTTGTGCAAGACGATGAGTCCTTGAGCTTGAGGAGTCTAAGTAGAAAGCTCACACTATTTTTTGTAATTTTTGGAAGTCCTTAGATAGTTCAAATTAGAGGTAGAACCTATTTTTGAACTACGCTAGTCATTAGATGTGAAACCGGCCAAAACTAGGCAAAAACTATAAATAGAGCTAGAGAGCTCATTTTGAGGTTGTCTTGCCTTCCATTGATCTCCATCGCGACTTTCCTCGTGTGTGTGTGTGTGTATATATGCTCTTACATTTCTCACCATCTTCTTCATACACATCATTTGCTCTTGATCTTCATATCGGCCTAACCTCTCCGCGGATTGACAATTACGAGGTGAAGCTCCTCACGTTGGTACTCTCCATTGTGCTAGAGTGACAAGTGAGCTATGAAGTGAGCTCCTCTTCTCAATGAAAGTACATCAAAATGATCTCTGAATCTCGAGATAGACGCGGGCCTTTCATATCCTCTTTTTATAGTTATTGTTGGAGCCAAGGATTTGAATTCAAATTCAAATCTCTACCTAAAAGTGAATGCTAAAGTATAGGATTGATTCTCTCTTCACTCAACTACCAAATGATACGAGATTATGTGCTTCCTAACTCCTCATGGGTATATTTCACTTTTACAAAAGTAAATATGAAGTAGAATTACAAGAGGTTGAACATATGAAGCCTTCCAAATGTTATGCCATTAAGTTAAACATAAGTGACATACTTGCACCAACAACTCCCCCTCAAGCCTAACATGCTTGGTCTTCATTGTTCCTTGATTTCCTACAAGCCAATCATCAATTTGAACCTATTCATCTTTGTTCCATCTGATGCTTTGGTGAGTATATATGCACATTGTAAATGAGTTGATACATAGGATAATTGGATATCCTTGCTTATCAATTTCTCCCTTACATAATGATAGTGCACTTCAATGTGCTTAGTCCTTGCATGGTATACAAGATTAGCAGCCAAATGAAGTGAACTAGTGTTATCTCCAAAGATAATTGGAGTGTAGGAATGTATCTCCAAATCTGCATATAATTGTTTAAGGCACATAGCTTCCTGAGTTGCATTTGTCAAACCTCTACATTCTGCTTGTGTGGAAGCTAAGGCCACAGTTGGTTGCTTCTTGGATGACCAAGATATGAGTTTTGAACCTGGAAAAGATAGGTACCCTGAAGTGCTCCTCCTATCATCCTTGGAGCCAACCCAATCTGCATCAAAATACATCTTTATATCTATGTCAAAATGTTGGTGCAAACCAATCACCAATTGAAGATTTGAAGGACAAAGGATGTAGATGAGATCAAGGTTTGAAGCAAAGAAGGTGGATACATTCACAGAGTGAAGGACATGTACACATATGTACAATAGTGAAGACATAGTTCACTTAGTCTTTGATTTGTCATAAGCTTGTATATATTTTGCCTATAAATACTTTTGAAATATGTCGGGGCAAAGAGAGTGAGACATGAGAAGACAATAGGAGATCACGAGAATAGTTGTAAGTGTCATTAGACACATGAGAAGTGAGTTGGAATGTTGATCCTCACTAAATTGTAAACTTCTGAGAAATAGAAGAATTCTTGCGCCCGATATTTCTGTGCCTGCTCCGTCTGTGGTAAATCTTTTGTGAAATACTTTTGAGGATATCTAAGTCCATAGTTAATCAATCTATGGCTAAAGTTTCAGAGTTTAATTGTAATCAGGTAAGGAGAATTGTTAGTAGGAACATTCATATGTGTTGAGTGTTCATAGTCTCCTGAAATAGGCGCAGATTTCGAGTTCAATCAAACGAGTAGTGCTCAGTGCATAGTGTAAAGTTTTACACATATGATAGCTCAAAATCTAAGTTGAGAGATAAGCTATCTACAGCTAAAAGGATTTGGTCAAATGGGTTCGACATTTGGAGAACCAAAGTTAAGAAGTTAGGGGTGTCAAATCGACTTCTGAAAAGTGCAGATTTAGACATAGCTGACTTGGTAAGTAGATTTCTCAAGATCTACTAAACCTTTTGAAGTAATTCGACTTGGAGAAGGTGCGCAATCTTTAGGTTACACCTTGTGCAAAGTTTCATCAAAAACTTTACACATTTACTCAGTCAATGAGCAAGATCTTCGCAGCAGATTTTCTGAGGAATTCCCTTGTACACAGTTTAGTCAAGATTTTCACATTTGGTCATTGATAGCTTAAATTGGTGAAGGTTTTGACTTACTCTTGATATAGAGGTGTTCCAAATTCAAGAGTAGGTTGTTCTTTTGGAGATTAACACTCTCCATCAGTGGTATCAGAGCAGGAAACATCAAAATCAAGGAAAGGAGGATCCCGACTGTTGCAGATTCAAGAAATTCAACAATTGAAGAACTAAAAGGTGAAAGCTTGAAGGCAAAGCTTGAGGAGGAGACCATACGACATCAAGGAAGTCAAAAGGAGTATCATTCGAAGTAAAGGTAACCTTATATCTTATAAAGGTTAAAGATTTCAATACACAGGTGGACACAAGATGGGAGATTCTCTACAGATAGAGAAATTGGATAGGGAAAATTATCCTGCATGGTCAATGAGGATGGAAGCTCATCTTATGAGCAAAGATTTAATAACTTACATCACAGGAGAAGAAGAGAAGCCACAGTTCAGAGATCCTAGTGTTCCAACTAGGGAAGAGTTAGCAGATTTGAAGAATTGGATGAAAAGAGATGCTCAAGCTAGGAGCATTATATATATGGCAGTCAATGATTACTTGTTACCTCATATTCGAGGTCTTGAAAGTGCAAGTGAGATATGGAATGATTTGGAGGAGCATTTCCAAAACACTACAAAGTCAAGGAAGGCATCCCTATGGGCAGAATTTACAACCTTCAAGAAGAAGGCCTCTCAATCTATTTCAGATTATGTAACAAGGATGAAAGACATTGCAGATGCATTAGGAGCTGTTGATGAAGATATTGAGGAGGATAAATTGGTAAGGCAAATCCTTACAGGCTTGAGAGGTGATGACAAATGGAAGCCATTCATTTTGTCTACAGAATTATCACTTGATCATTTCACTCTTGATTTAAATCAGTTGCTAGGTCATATGCTAACATTTGAGCAGGATGTTAAAGGAGATGGTGACAAAAGTACAGGTCATGCAATGTACTCAAAGGACAAGAAGAAAGCTAACAAAGGAAAGCAACAATCAGGTGAAGATGAAGGCACAACTAGTCAAGCCAACTTCCTAAGAGGTAGAGGAGGTGGAAGAGGAAGAGGCAGAAACAATAAAGATGGAGGCAAAGCTTGTTGGATTTGTGGTAAGACAAATCATTTAGCTAATGATTATTGGTATAATAATCAGAGTAATGGTGGATATAATCAGAACTTTAATACAAGAGGAAGAGGTGGCAGAAATCAAAGAGGTAATTTCAGAGGCAGAGGTAGTAGGGGCTACTTTGGAAGAAATGCAGGTAGAGGTTTCCAAAGTCAACAATATAACAACACCTACTACAATTATGCTTCAGATCAAAAGGAAGATTCAACATTGATAATGAATGCAACTTGTGAAAGGCAGAGTGAAGATCAAAGAGTCTTCTACATTGACTCAGGGTGTAGCAATCACCTGAGTGGTAATATAGCCTTGATGACTGATTTGGAGAATAAAGTATCTAATCATGTTGTTCAAACATGTGACAACACAAAGCACAATGTGAAGTCAATTGGATCAGTGAAGGCCAAGGATGGTAGCACCTTATTGAGTAAGGTTTTGTATGTTCCTACAATTCCTAAGAATTTGATAAGTGTAGGACAAATTGTGGAAAAAGGTTATGAGGTAAGGTTCACCAATGAAGGAGTGTTTGTGGAAGACCCTAGCAATGGGTATAAACAAATTGTTTCAGGAAAGAAAGAAGGGAGATTGTTCACATTGAAGATTCAAGGTAATATTGGTCATGCTATGTTCACATATGGAGGACATAAGATCTCTGAGTTAGATCTTTGGCACAAGAGGCTTGGACACTTCAATGAAAGAGGCATTAAAGACATGATTAATAATGGTTCAGTGCTTGGTTTGCCTAATGTTGCAGGTCAACATATGACATACAGATGTGAGGCATGTCAATTAGGTAAGGCTCATAAGCAATCATATTCCAAGCATGGGTTTATGTATTCACAGAAACTTGAGTTGGTACACACAGATGTGTGGGGACCATCAAAGGATTTCAGTATCAATGGTTCAAGGTATTATGTGATTTATGTTGATGATGCTACCAGATGGATCACTATCTATGTGATCAAAGATAAGTCAGAAGTGTTTAATACATTTAAACACTATCATGCATATGCAAAAAGAATTACAGGTCATAAATTGAAGAGACTAAGGTCAGATGGAGGGGGAGAGTATTTCTCTAATGAGTTCAGTGATTACTTATGGAATGCAGGTATAAAAAGAGAGGTTACTTGCAGGTACTCTCCTCAACAGAATGGTGTAGCAGAAAGGAGGAATAGGACTCTTGTTGAGTTTGCAAGGTCCATGATGAAAGAGAAGAATTGCCCAAACTATTTGTGGGCAGAGGCTGTAAATACAGCTACTTATTTGGTCAATAGATTGCCTTGTAAAGCTTTGCAGGGTATGACACCTTATGAGGCATGGTGGGGTAAGAGACCTACACTAGATCACTGCAAAGTATTTGGATGTTTGGCCTATGCATATGTGCCATCACAATTAAGGCACAAATTGGAACCTAAAGCTGAAAAATATGTGTTTATTGGCTATGATGATAAGCAGATGGGATACAGGTTGTGGAATCCATCCACAAAACATTTTCTTGTATCAAAAGATGTTACATTTGATGAGCAAGGTACTTGGTATGCAGGTACTATCAATATAAATACAGATGATGAAGAAATTGTGAGCCAAAGAAAAGGTAAATCAAAGGTTCAGATATTTGATGAGCAAGAAAATAATGAAGTGCAGGTTGAAGTGGAAGATACACCAAGATTTGATCCTGAACATGAAGAACCAGAAACCTCAAGAAGTGGAGAGCTTAGGAGGTCTACAAGGAACAAATGGCAACCTACAAGGTATAGCTATGATACTTCATTTCTGGCTACCAAAGATTATGCTTACATGATTAAAGCAGATGAAGACCCTTCTACATATGAAGAGGCAAAAGGTAAAGAAAATTGGGAGAAAGTTATGCAGGAAGAATATGATGCATTGATGGAGAATCAAACATGGGATTTGGTTCCAAAGCCAAATAGTCAGAAGATCATTGGATGTAAGTAGGTATACAAAACAAAAAGATTTGCAGATGGAAGTGTGTCTAGATACAAAGCTAGACTTGTTGTCAAAGGGTTTGCTCAGACATATGGTGTTGACTATGATGAGACTTATAGTCCTGTGGCAAAGATGACAACCATCAGGACACTTATAGCAATTGCTGCATGCAAAGGTTGGAAGTTATGTCAACTTGATGTAAAAAATGCTTTTTTAAATGGCTATATTTCAGATGAAGTTTTCATGGAGCAACCTCAAGGATTCAGAGATGGAAGATATCCAGAACATGTGTGCAAGCTCAAGAGAGCTTTGTATGGCTTGAAGCAGGCCCCAAGGGCATGGAACTATAGACTTGTACAGTTCTTGAAAGAACTTGGATTTCAGGTGTCTAAAGCAGATAGTAGCTTGCTTGTCAAAGCAAGTGATAATGGTTTCATATACATGTGCATATATGTTGATGATATAATCCTTACAGGTACAGATGAAGAAGGAATACAAAGACTAAAGAAGCAGATGGAAAAGGAGTTCAAAATAAGTGACTTGGGAGACTTGTCATACTTTTGGGGCATGGAGATTACATATACTCAACATGGAGTATTTGTGACCCAAGAAAGGTATTTGAAGAACTTGTTAATCAAGTTTAAAATGGATGATTGCAGGGTAGCATCTACACCAATGGAGGTGAATCACAAATTGAGTAAATTTGGAGGTGAAAAATTCAAGGACATGAGACAATATCAGAGTTTGGTTGGTAGACTTTGTTGGAGGTAGACGTCTGCGGAAGCACGCGAACAGCACAAGGAAGAAGAAGAAGCTTGGAGCACAACACACACGACTGAATGTATTACTAGAGAATGTACAAAGATAAGTAGCCCATTAGGGCAATAGGCGTATATACAAGCCGAGGGAAAAAAACCTCCTAAAGAGGGAAAAAAGTGCCCCGGCAGTCCTAGAGTGTTCACACACATCACTACCTAAATATATCAACAAATCCCCCCTGGGAGTGATGCGGTGAACAAGGAGCTGGCACTCATGTATAAGGAAGTGCCAAGCTATGTGGAAATCACTCCACAAAAGGAAGTAAGCCCAAAGCTTTGCGGAAAGCTTCAAACTTCTCCCTAGGCAGAGCCTTCGTGAAAAGGTCTGCAATGTTCTCCTGCGTGAGCACATATGCCAAGCTGATCTCCCCAGAAGAGAACCTCTCCCTGACATAGTGATAATGCACCTCAATGTGCTTAGTGCGAGCATGGAACACAGGGTTCCTCGCAACTGCCAATGCGCTCTGACTGTCACTGAAGATGGTGGTGGCAGAAGACTGGCCAACACCCAAATCAGCCATAAGGCGTCTGAGCCACACACACTCAACAGTCGCTGTGAAAGCTGCCCTATACTCAGCCTCACAACTGGAAGTGGCCACAGTAGGCTGCTTCTTGCTCAACCAAGATATACATGAGCTACCAAGCATGAAGCAAAAACCACTGGTGGACACACGGATGTCATAGCAACCAGCCCAATCTGAGTCAGAAAAAGCATGCAAATCTGGCGGTAGTGATCCCCCCTTGGGATAAAACAACCCAAGTAGCCGAGTACCACTCAAGTAGCGAAAGATGCGCTTAACCGCTTTCCAATGCGTGACTCCTGGGCAATGCATGAACCTGCTCATCTGTGAGACAGCAAACTGAATATCTGGCCGAGTAATGCATAAGTAAATCAAGCATCCAACAGCCTGCTGATAGAGAACAGCATCAAATGCATCTCCAGCATCATGAAGACTCAATCGTAAACCTGTCTCCATAGGAGTGGCAATAGGCTTACAGTCTTCAAGGCCAAAACGCTGCAATAATGTGTCAATATATTTCGTTTGACACAAAGCCATTCCACCATCAACGTGCATAAACTGAATGCCCAAATAGTGATGCAAATGCCCCAAATCAGACATCTCAAATGAGGCATGCAAATCAGCCTTAAAATCAGCAATATGCTTCTCAAGAGGACCAGTGAGTAGCATGTCGTCTACATAGACAACAATGATCAGAAGCACATCATTAGCACGCTTAACATATAAGGTGCTTTCAGTTGGACTGTTCTCAAAACCATGTGCAATTAGATAGGCATGTATTTTCTCATACCAAGCACGTGGTGCTTGCTTTAAACCATATAACGCCTTCTTTAACCTGCACACCTGGTTTTCATGCCCTTTCTGCACAAAGCCACGGGGCTGAAAAACATACACTTCTTCATGCAAGTCACCATTCAGAAATGCTGTTTTAATGTCCAACTGATGTACATTCCAACCATGATGGGCTGCAAGTGCACAAATGCTCCGAACAGTAGTCATACGGCATGTAGGTGCAAAGGTCTCATCAAAATCAATGCCTCTTTCCTGCGCATAACCCTTTGCAACAAGCCTAGCCTTATACCTGTCAACTGTACCATCAGGTTTACGCTTCAGCTTGTATACCCACTTAGTGCCAATGGCCTTCTTGCCAGGAGGCAAGTCACATAAAGACCATGTACCATTCTTCATTATAGCATCATATTCAGATTGCATAGCAGCCATCCAATTTTCTGAATTTTGTGCTTCATCAAAAGAAACAGGCTCATTCTCATCACAGAGACTAGATGCAGCCATAGCATAGCAATCTGATGCAAAGGAGGTACTATGAGAGCCTGAACGAGTACGATATGACAAAGGTGCATCTAATTTGCTGTCACGCAAAGTCTGCACCAGCCATTTTGGCATAGTTTTTGCCTGTTCAATATCAGCTCTCTCATCAACAAGTGCATCATGTAAATCTGCATCAGAAATGGAATGATCTGCATCATCATATGAAACCTGCAAAGGCTGAGAAGTTGCCTCATTAGGACCAGCGTTAGCCTGTCCACCTGTAAAAAGAGGCATCAAAGTATCATACATGTCTTTGGAGCTAACAGATGTCTCCTTAGTACATGAAAGCAATGGCTGAATAGCATCTTCCACAAAGACAACATCACGGCTAACCAGAATGCGTTTAGTCTGTGGATGATACAGACGATAGCCTTTACTTTCAGAACTGTACCCAACAAAAATACATTTTACTGCCTTATCATCCAATTTTCTGCGATGTTGTTCAGGCACTAATGCATATGCCAAACAACCAAAAACACGCAGATGAGCAACAGATGGCTTGCGGTCATGCCAAGCCTCATATGGAGTGATAGACTGCAACGCTTTAGTGGGACACCTGTTCAGTACATATGCTGCACACATGACAGCCTCAAGCCAGAAACTATGTGGTAAAGCCTGACTTTTGACCATGCACCTCGCCATCTCCATGAGTGACCTGTTCTTTCGTTCAGCAACTCCATTCTGTTGAGGTGTATACGGCACTGTACACTGGTGTTTTATCCCACGTTCAGCCAGAAATGCATTAAAATCTGAAGACATATATTCCCCCCCTCGATCAGAACGGAGGGTGCCCATTTTACATGCTGACAGATTTTCAGCCAAAACCAAAAACTGTTTGAAGCACATGAACACTTCGGACTTTGCTTTGAGTGGATATACCCATGCATGCCTGGAAAAATCATCAATGAAAGTCACGAAGTAAAGGTAATTTCCAAAAGAGGGTGTCTGCATAGGACCATAGACATCACTATGTACAAGCTGCAATTTCTGCATAGCCCGAACTGAACCATCTTTTGGAAAGGAAGAACGCTGCATTTTGCCCAAAATACAGCCTTCACAAACATGTTTTCCAGGTGCCTCAAGTTTGGGCAAAGAGGACACCATTTCAGATTTCTGCAGGCGTAACAAACTAGCAAAATTCAGATGACCAAAGCGTGCATGCCAAAGCTTTGCATCTGACATAGCCTGAGAATCATGAACTGCACATGCCGAATCATTCACAGATCTTTCATAGTCTATGAGCTTATACAGCCCACGACATAAAATGCCAGAAGCAATAATCACATCGCCATTTGAGAGATCATGGACTGTACACCTGTCATCAACAAATTTCACAACCAAGCCAATCTTGGCTAATGCAGAAACTGATAACAGATTCTTTTTGATCCCTGGCACAAATAAAGCATCTGACAAAGTGAAAGAACTACCATCAGCAGTAGTCAGAATGATCTTACCAACTCCCATAACAGGATAAGAGGAGTTATTGGCGCATGTGACAGTATTCCCTGTAGGGGCAGGCTCGAGTGAAGAGAAGAAACTGCGCTGCGAGGTAATATGTTTGGTCGCCCCACTGTCAAAGTACCAAACATCTGAGTCTACTGCAGACATGCACTGATCATGAGAAGATGGGTCAAAACTGCAGACAGTAGTAAACGCCCATTCTTCTTCCTGCACAAGATTTGCAGACTCTGTTTTTGGTGTAGAGGCCTCTGCAACAACCATTCCAGCCTCTTTCTTCTTTGCCTCTTTAGCAGCCAGTTTTGGACAGTTCTTTATAATATGATCATTTCCTTTACAGTACTTGCAGAACAATTTCTGCTTTTCTGATTTCTTCTCATCTTTATCCTGGTTCTTCGATTGTGCAGCATTTGCAGATTTCTGCTTACTAGTAGAAGAGCTCCATTTTCCTTTGCCCTTCTGACTAGCCAGGAAAGCTTGATCTGCAACACGCATAATGGACCTGTTCTGCCTGGACTGATCTTCCTGCAACAGAACAGAGACTAATTCCTCAAATGACAAGGCATTCGGATTGCCTTTCATCATCAACCGAAGAGTAGAGGCAAAACTCTGATATGAATCAGGAAGACCATTTAGAACGGTCTGCACAAGTGAGCTATCTGGTATAACTTCATCAGCAGAAATCAATTGTTCCTTCAGGTCTTTGATCTTTGTAAGAAAACTGTCCATAGAATCACCTTCATTCATGTGCTCACTCTCCAACTGTTTTCGGAGGTAAGCAACACGAGCCTCATTCCTAGCCTGGTACAAAGTGGTAAGCGTATCCCAAGCATCCTTTGCTGTTCTACAAGAGCGAATGTGAGGAATAATGGCACGTTTGACAGACAAAGCTATCAATGCATGTGCCTGGGCATCTCTGCCATCCCAACGAATCTGCTCTGCAGTAGGTGCAACAGAAACAGCAGCACGAACAGGAATCTGCGGAATATCATCTTCGACACCATCTTCATCAGCTCCAACACCTGTATTTGCAGTACCTGTCGTTACAGGTGTAACAAGACGTCTTTCAACACCCTGCACAATGTTCCACAATCCTTTTGCAACCAGTACATGTCGCATCATATAAGCCCATAATGGGTAGTTGGTACCATCCAACTTATCCTCAACAGCCAACATACGGAATACATCACTGCTTTCAGCCATGGCCGGTGACTAAAATACCTTGATGCACAAAATTGACTGTATCTCAAAAAGTTGAACAGAACTGCCCAGACGAGTTCTGCTAGACCTGTAGCAGATTTCGAGATGCTTAAACTGGCGAACAGAAACTGGTATATACCTTTGGCACAAAAGGACAAAATAGCCTGCACAAGCGCTGCGATAGTGCGTTCGAAGGCCGAAACGAGCTCAGATCGCAATTTTGGCACCACAAATCGAAGCTGTTTTGATCTCGGAAACACCCTGAGTATGCTCACCAAATTTCGTGCGAATCTGAGACTGCAAACGGAGGAGTGTCGACGGCGCCCTAGAAGAAGCGACGACCTGCTCTGATACCAATTGTTGGAGTTAGACGTCTGCGGAAGCACGCGAACAGCACAAGGAAGAAGAAGAAGCTTGGAGCAAAACACACACGACTGAATGTATTACTAGAGAATGTACAAAGATAAGTAGCCCATTAGGGCAATAG
Source organism: Ceratopteris richardii (assembly GCA_020310875.1). NCBI lineage: Eukaryota > Viridiplantae > Streptophyta > Polypodiopsida > Polypodiales > Pteridaceae > Ceratopteris > Ceratopteris richardii. The sequence continues at coordinate 88,313,525 of CM035444.1, forward strand.
GCGTATATACAAGCCGAGGGAAAAAAACCTCCTAAAGAGGGAAAAAAGTGCCCCGGCAGTCCTAGAGTGTTCACACACATCACTACCTAAATATATCAACAGACTTATCTATGCTACTTTAACTAGACCTGATTTATCATATGCAGTAGGGGTTTTGTCTCAATTTATGCATTGTCCTAGGAAAGAGCATTGGATTGCAGGACAAAGAGTGTTGAGGTACATTAAGGGTACACTCAAAGAAGGTTTGTATTATGGATTCACATCAGATACAAACATCAAAATCTATAGTGATGCAGATTGGGCAGGTAATCCAGATGACAGAAGGTCAACCTATGGATACATGTGTTATGTGGGAGATAAGTTAATCTCTTGGTGCTCAAAGAAGCAACATACAGTTGCTTTGTCATCCACAGAAGCAGAATACAAAGGCATGGTTGAAGCTGCAAAAGAAGTGATTTGGCTTAAGACTCTCATGAAGAGTTTTGACATTATACAGAGCACACCTATCATTTATGGTGATAACATGAGCTCATTATATTTAGCAGCTAATCTTGTTTTTCATGCCAGGACTAAACACATTGAAATACAGTATCACTTTCTAAGAGAGAAGGTGATGGATAAGGAGATTGAAGTCATACATACTTCAACAAAAGATCAGATAGCTGATATGCTTACAAAGAGCTTGGATGGACCAAAGCTACAGAAGTTTAAAGATATGGCAGGTATAAAGAAGATAAGAGAAACCTCAATTGATGATTGAGGGGGAGCTGTTGGTGCAGACCAATCACCAATTGAAGATTTGAAGGACAAAGGATGTAGATGAGATCAAGGTTTGAAGCAAAGAAGGTGGATACATTCACAGAGTGAAGGACATGTACACATATGTACAATAGTGAAGACATAGTTCACTTAGATCTTTGATTTGTCATAAGCTTGTATATATTTTGCCTATAAATACTTTTGAAATATGTCGGGGTAGAGAGAGTGAGACATGAGAAGACAATAGGAGATCACGAGAATAGTTGTAAGTGTCATTAGACATGAGAAGTGAGTTGGAATGTTGATCCTCACTAAATTGTAAACTTCTGAGAAATAGAAGATTTCTTGCGCCCGATATTTCTGTGCCTGCTCCGTCTGTGGTAAATCTTTTGTGAAATCCTTTTGAGGATATCTAAGTCCATAGTTAATCAATCTATGGCTAAAGTTTCAGAGTTTAATTGTAATCAGGTAAGGAGAATTGTTAGTAGGAACATTCATATGTGTTGAGTGTTCACAGTCTCATGAAACAGGCGCAGATTTCGAGTTCAATCAAACGAGTAGTGCTCAGTGCATAGTGTAAAGTTTTACACATATGATAGCTCAAAATCTAAGTTGAGAGATAAGCTATCTACAGCTAAAAGGATTTGGTCAAACGGGTTCGACATTTGGAGAACCAAAGTTAAGAAGTTAGGGGTGTCAAATCGACTTCTGAAAAGTGCAGATTTAGACATAGCTGACTTGGTAAGTAGATTTCTCAAGATCTACTAAACCTTTTGAAGTAATTCGACTTGGAGAAGGTGCGCAATCTTTAGACGACACCTTGTGCAAAGTTTCATCAAAAACTTTACACATTTACTCAGTCAATGAGCAAGATCTCTGCAGCAGACTTTCTGAGGAATTCCCTTGTACACAGTTTAGTCAAGATTTTGACATTTGGTCATTGATAGCTTAAATTGGTGAAGGTTTTGACTTACTCTTGATATAGAGGTGTTCTAAATTCAAGAGTAGGTTGTTCTTTTGGAGATTAACACTCTCCATCACAAAAGTGAAGGCATAGAACAACCCCTCATTCATTGTACCCTTTAGATACTTAAGCACCCTCTTTGCAGCTTCCATATGAGGCTTCCTTGGTACATGCATAAACTGACTCAATGTACTTACTGCATAGGTGATGTCTACTCTTGTTAAAGTAGCATAATTAAGACTACCCACAAGTTGTTGATAACTTGTAACATCTTCAAGTATTTCACCTTCATGTGAACTTAGTTTATGGTTGAGCTCCATAGGGATACCTACAACATTAGCGTTCTCCATCTTAAAATTTACCAACATATCATGTATGTACTTCCTTTGTGTGATGGATATACCTGAATCTATATACACAAGTTCTAAGCCAAGGAAGTAGGTTAATAATAGATCACTGATTTTGAATTCCTTCATTAATCGAGTCTTGACCTGCTTGATACCATCAGAATCATTCCCTGTAATGATGATATCATCTACATAGACACATAAGTAAATGACTTCTGATTTGTTATTCTTAACAAATAAAGAAGAGTCTGCCTTGCTTGCTACAAAGCCTTGATCGTGTAAATAGGTAATAAGCCTATGGTTCCAAGCTCTAGGAAGACCATATAGTGCTTTTCTATGCTTGCATACATAACTTGCTTATTCTTCATCTTCAAAACCTGGAGGTTGTTCCATATACACTTCTTTTGATATCCAACCATTTAAGAATGCATTCTTGACATCTAACTGATATAATTTCCAACTTTTAGAAGCAACAAGACTTACTAATACCCTGATTGTTGGCATCTTTGCCACAGGTGAAAATCTTTCTTCATAGTCTACTCCATGTGTTTGGGCAAATCCCTTTGCCACTAACCTTTCCTTGTACCTATTTATAGAACCATCAAAGTTCTTTTTAATCTTGTATATCCATCTTGAACCAATTACCTTCATATTTGGCTTCTTGGGAACTAGATCCCAAGTGTGGTTTTCTTGCAATGCTTCCACTTCTTCCTGCATGGCTTCTCTCCACTCTTTCTTCTTCCTAGCATCTTCAAATGAAGAAGGATCTTCTACCATAGAGTCTTTAGTGATGTACATAGAGTGTTTTGTGACTAAAGATGTGTCATATCCACACCTTATTGGTTTCTTACTTTCTCTTTGTGATCTCCTTAAAGCTTGATTGGAAGATTCAGTTATATCTTCTAATTGCTTGAATTTGAACTTGCCTCTTGACTTCCAAGCTTCTCATCAAATACTACATCCCTACTAACTATTAATGCTTTGTTAGTGGGACTCTATAGTATATATCCCATTTGATTCTGATCATACCCAATAAATATACATTTCTCGGCCTTAGGGTCAAGCTTCCCTCTGATTTGTGATGGGATGTGTGCATAGGTAGTGCATCCAAATATTTTGCAATGATCCAATGAGGTTCTCTTGCCATTCCATGCTTCATATGGTGTCATACCATCCAATGATTTGGATGGAAACCTATTCACCAAGTAGGTGGTTGTGGAAACAACCTCTACCCATAAATAATTAGGTAATTTTTCTCATTTAACATAGACCTAGCTGCTTCAACAATTAACATGTTCCTTTTCTCTGCCACTCCATTCAATTCAGGAGTATACCTGGTTGTTACTTCCCTCTTTATGCCTCTATCCTATAGAAATAGTTCAAACTCATGTGAAAAGTACTCACCACCTCCATCAGACCTGATTCTCGTCAAGCTCCTTCCTGTTTGGTTTTCAACTAGTGCAAAATACTTCTTGAAACATGTAAATACCTCATCCTTATGCTTCATGAAATAGAGGATTGTCCACCTACTGTAATCATCAATAAATAACACATAGTACCTTGAACCTAAGATGGATATATCTTTGTTAGGACCCCACACATCAGTGTGTACAAGCTCCAAATAGTCTTCATGGATGTATCCTTTCTTGTTGATGGTTTCCTATGAGCTTTGCCCAATTGGCAAGCTCCACATTTCTATATCATATGCTACTTGGTCACATTGGGAATGCCAAGCACACTTTGATCCCTACAAATTTGCTTCAGAGTTCTTTCTCCTATGTGCCTTAGCCTTTTGTGCCATATTTTCGACTCAGATAAGGTTTGATCTGTATAACCGAATAGTGCTATGTTCTTGTGTCTTCAATTTCAAATGTAAACAATCTACCTGACTTCTCACCTTTGGCAATCCTTTTGAAGCCTTGTTGAGGGTCTTCCACATATGCTCCATGCTTAATGAACTTGACCTGTAGACCTTTCTCTACAATCTACCCAACACTAATTAGGTTTTTGCTTATAGTAGGCACATATAGAACTTTGCCCAAAAGGTTTTAGTGTCATCACCTGTTTGTACTTCATGATTCCCCTTGGGTTCTTCAAGATCAAATAATAGAGCTACATTTCTTGCCACATGATTGGAGCAACTTGAATCAATGTAGAAGAGATGCTCATCATCTTTACCTTGCTTAGATGTCATGTTCATGATGAGTAGAGAGTCTTCTTGATCTTCAGCATAGTTGTTGAATCCTCTAAAGCCTCCTTGATAATTGTTGTTGTTGTAGCCTTGATTGTAGTTGCCTCAACCATTTTTGTACCTCACTCTAGATTGTCCATAGCTTCCTCTATGGAAGCCTCTTCCCCTTTGGTTCCTTGAATTTTTGTAACATTCTTATGTAGTGTGGTTGTTGAGACCACAAATGTTGCATGGTGAATTTTTGTAGGGTCTCCCCCTGCCTTGCTTTCCTCCTCTGCCCCTTCCTCTAGCACCTCTTCTTCTTCTTGCATAAGTAGCTTGAGAGGTATTTGTTGGGGCTTCACTCACTAATTAGACATGGATATATGAAGGAAAAAGAAAGACAAGGAGAAGTGAAGACAAAGCACTCAGGAAATTAAGCCTAAGTGAAGGGACAAATTCACTCTTGTAATTTAGTGCAAAATTAGAAGTCTAGTCTTGACATAGAACTTCAAAACTTATGAGTTAGAGTCTAGGAGTATGTAAACTACACGTATATAAGTTAATTTGAGTTGGAAAATAAATAGAGGAACTCAATTTTGTAAGCCTTGAGTGAACAGAAAAAGTCGGGTTTTTTCTGAGAGAGATGTTGAGAATGAACTACTCAGTAGATGAGAGTTTTCTGTGGCTATGAGCATTCTCTCTGATAGTTAATACATGTTTGTGTAATAGGAATTGATCAAATTCCTCATGTACATTGAGTTCTAAGTGATTTCATATCAGTGTGAAAGCTAGTTGACAGTTACGAGTTTTCTGGCGCACTTTTCACTGATCTTCTTAAGGTCAGATCTGATAGTACAGTGTAAAGTTTTTAATGAGTGATAGCTCATTTTAAAGCTACTACCTTCAACTACAATTGATCAAAAGATCTTCACGAAACGGGACACATACTCGGAGAAATGAGTCTAACAGTGAAGGTATGTCAAATCGATGAAGTTATTTTCCAGATTTCAGGCATAGTGCAAATGTTGGAGTAAATTCAGAAGAATTTGAAGTTATTACTTGAACGTTTTGCTTGGTATGTGTTACTTAACATCAGCAAGAACTTCTATTAGCAAGTGATCAAAAGAATTTACAAAGATCAATCCAATACAGATCAGATTTGGAGCTTGAAGAAAAGGTGCAGATTTCTGAGAAGTAAAATCTTGAAATTCACTAAGTTCAGTGGTAAAGTTTTTCAAGTTCAAAGTATTGCTAAGCTAATGATGGTTATAGAGGTATTCTAATACCACTTTAGCTTAGTTCTTGTGATGTTTCACACATCAACAAGTGGTATCAGAGCAGAAAGGTCCTCGTGAGTGAAAGAAGGAGCAGATACAAGAGGAATTGAAGAGTTCTTCATTAAAGAAGGTGAAAGTTGAGGTGTTCAACAACAAAAGACATCAGAGGAGGACTTCGAAGTTATTCTCAAGGGTAAAGATCTACAAAAGGTATCATTCTTTAACTGTATACTCACAGGTTGAAGCAGAAGCAAGAAGACTATGGCAGATCATGTATCTATTGACAAATTGGACAGAGATAATTATCCTTCTTGGGTAATGAGAATGGAAGCCTTACTTATGAGTAAGGATCTAATGATATATGTGACAGGTGAAGAAGAAAAGCCTAAATTTGAAGATGAGAGTCAACCAAGGAAAGAAGAACTAGAAGCTTTGAAGCTATGGCAGAAGAGAGATGCAAGTGCAAGGGCTTATATATATAACACTATCAGAGATCATTTGTTACCACATATCAGAGGATTAGAAACAGCTGAAGATATATGGAATGCCTTGGAAGATCACTTCCAAAATACTACTAAAGCTAGGAAGGCTAGCTTATGGTCAGAATTTACCACATTTAAGAAAAAGCAAAATCAGAGCATTAGTGATTATGTCACTAAGATGAAGGAGTTGGCAGATAGCCTTGGATCTATTGATGAGGATATTGAAGATCATAGGTTGATAGCACAATTACTTGCAGGGTTAAGAGGAGATGAAAGGTGGAAACCTTTTGTACTATCAGCTGAACTCTCATTAAATCATTATGTGCCAGAATTGAATCAATTGCTTGGACTAATGCTCACATTTGAGCAAGACTTGAAATCAGATGGAGATAAAGGATAGAGTTCAGCTATGTATGCAAAGAATAAGAAGAAAAATGAGAAAGGAAAAGCAAAGGATGAAGAAGAGGTTACTACTCAAGCAAAATTATGCAAGAGGAAGAGGTATTGGCAGAGGTAAAGGTCGAGGAAATGGAAGAGGTAGAGGTAATCAGACAATAACAAGAAAGCATGGTGGATTTGTGGATTGAGCAATCATCTAGCATATGATTGTTGGCATAACCAACAAGGGTTGAGTCAAAATCAAAGCAACAATGGCAGAGGAAGAGGTGGAAGGTTTCAGAATCAATTTCAAAGAGGAAGACAGAATTCAAGAGGAGGCTTTGGTAGAGGTGGTGGAAGAAATTGGAATCAGAATCAGTCTTATAACACTACCTATTACAATCATGCAAATGATACACAGAATGATAGTCATACAACATTGATGATGAATTCAATAAGTACATCAGAGAAGGAGGATCTCAAGGTATTTTATATTGACTTTGGTTGTTCAAATCATTTGTCAGGTAATATAGAATTATTGTCAGAATTGGAAGAAGGTAATTCAAGTCATACAGTACAAACAGGTGACAATACAAAACATAATGTACATTCAATTGGAAAAGTGAAGTGCAGGAGTGGAGCTGATTTGCTAACAAATGTTTTATATGTTCCAACAATACCAAAGAATTTGATTAGTGTGGGACAAATAGTGGAAAAAGGTTTTCAAGTCAGATTTACAAATGAAGGGGTATTTGTTGAAGATCCAGAGGATGGATACAATCAAATTGTTTGGGGTAAGAAGGAAGGTAGACTTTTTACTCTCAAAATGCAAGGGAATGTTGGTCAAGCCCTAATCACACATGGTGATGGAGTACTTACAGAGTTAGATCTTTGGCATAAGAGGTTAGGACACTTCAATGAAAGAGGAATTAAAACCATGGTGGAGAATCAGTCAGTAATAGGGCTACCAAATGTAAAAAGTCAACATATGATCTACAAGTGTGAAGCTTGTCAAATGGGAAAGGCACATAGATTATCATTTCAGAAGAAAGGTTTTAAGTATGATGGTTTACTAGAGCTCATACATACAGATGTATGGGGACCAACAAAAGAAGGATCAATCAATGGGTCTAGGTATTATGTTCTTTTCATTGATGATGCTACAAGGTGGATAACCATTTATGTTCTAAAGGAAAGATCAGAAGTATTTGGAGCTTTCAAACATTTTCATGCTTATGCAGAAAGAGTTACAGGTCAAAAGCTCAAAAGGTCAAGGTCTGATGGAGGGGGAGAATACTTCTCCCAAGAATTCAATGATTATCTTTGGAATGCAGGTATCAAAAGAGAAATAACTTGCAGGTATACACCTCAACACAATGGGGTTGTAGAAAGAAGGAATAGAACATTGGTTGAGTTTGCAAGAGCAATGTTAAAAGAAAAGAATTGCCCTAATTATCTTTGGGCTGAGGCTGTAAATACAGCTACATATCTTGTGAATAGGTTACCATGTGCAGCTCTAAATGGAATGACCCCTTATGAAGCATGGTGGGGTAAAAAACCAACACTTGATCATTGTAAGGTGTTCAGATCAATTGCCTATGCTTATGTACCATCACAACTCAGACATAAGCTTGAACCAAAGGCTGAAAAATATGTGTTTATTGGGTATGATGAAAAGCAGATGGGTTATAGGCTTTGGAATCCTCTAACTAAAAAATTTATTGTTTCCAGAGATGTGACATTTGATGAACAGAAGAGTTGGTATGCAGATAAAGATTGTAACCTTGAAACATTTGAAGAAGAGGTAAGAAGAAGTGAAAGAGGTAAATCACATATGCAGGTAGATGGAGATGAAGATCATATGCAAGCAAGCACATCTAGAGTTGGATCATATAGAAGAAATGAAGATGAACCAAGATTTGATGAAGAAGTATATCCAGATACACATGAAGAGTGTGAACCAAGAAGATCAACCAGAATGAGGAAACAACCTACAAGGTATTCTTATGATACTTCTTATTTGACTCAGAAAAACTATGCTTACTTGATTAAGGAAGATGAAGAGCCCCAAAGCTATGATGAAGCAAAAGGAAAGAAACAATGGGTAGAAGCAATGAAGGAAGAGTTTGATGCACTTGAAGAAAATAAAACTTGGGAACTTGTTCCAAAACCTAATGGTAAGAAAGTGATTGGAAATAAATGGGTTTACAAAATAAAGAAGCATGCAGATGGAAGAATAGCCAGATACAAAGCCAGATTGGTGGTTAAAGGGTATGCCCAAACTCATGGCATAGATTATGATGAGACATTCAGTCCTGTGGCAAAGATGTCAGCCATAAGGACAATCATAGCTATTGCAGCATCAAAAGGATGGACATTGAGTCAATTGGATATAAAGAATGCATTTCTGAATGGGTATATATCAGATGAGGTTTACATGGAGCAACCTCAAGGGTTTGCAGATTACAAGTTTCCAAATTATGTTTGCAGATTGAGAAGAGCACTTTATGGTTTGATGCAAGCTCCAAGAGCTTGGAACTATAGACTTGTGAAGTATCTTAATGATCTTGGATATCAAAGTTCAAAGGCAGATGCAAGTTTACTTATCAAGAGAACAGATGAAGGTATGATCTACATTTGTATTTATGTAGATGACATTATAATTACAGGTATCTCAAATGAAGGAATCAAGGAGGTGAAGAGGTTACTTGAGAAGGAATTCAAGATAAGTGATCTAGGAAAATTGTCATATTTTCTTGGAATGGAAATCACTTATGCAGAACATGGCATATATGTATCACAAGAAAGGTATCTATTGAATCTTTTAAAGAAGTTTAACATGGAGAAGTGCAGAGAGGCATCAACACCATTAGAGGTCAATCATAAACTCAGTAGATATGATGGTGCAGAGTTTAAAGATATGAGGAAGTATCAATCTTTAGTGGGAAGCTTGATTTATGCTACACTAACAAGACCTGATCTTAGCTATGCAGTGGGAGTTCTTTCTCAGTTCATGCATTGTCCAAAGGATCCACATTGGATTGCAGGTCAAAGAGTTCTTAGATATATCAAAGGAACTTTGAAGGAAGGATTATATTATCCTTTTACATCAGATATAAGGTTGAGAGCATATAGTGATTCAGATTGGGCAAGAAGTCACGATGATAGAAGATCAACTCATGGCTACATGATTTATATTGGAGACAAGTAGATTCAAAGAGATGGCAGGAATAAAAGAGAAGAAGACTACATGAAGAAGTCAGAGCATGCTAATTAGTGATTGAGGGGGAGCTGTTGGGGCTTCACTCACTAATTAGACATAGATTTATGAAGGAAAAAGAAAGACAAGGAGAAGTGAAGACAAAGCACTCAAAAAATTAAGCCTAAGTGAAGGGACAAATTCACTCTTGTAATTTAGTGCAAAATTAGAAGTCTAGTCTTGACATAGAACTTCAAAACTTACGAGTTAGAGTCTAGGAGTATGTAAACTACACGTATATAAGTTAATTTGAGTTGGAAAATAAATAGAGGAACTCAATTTTGTAATCCTTGAGTGAACAGAAAAAGTCGGGTTTTTTCTGAGAGAGATGTTGAGAATGAACTACTCAGTAGATGAGAGTTTTCTATGGCTATGAGTAGAATAAGGCCAAGCCATTTTGTACACATTCTCTCTGATAGTTAATACATGTTTGTGTAAAAGGAATTGATCAAATTCCTCATGTACATTGAGTTCTAAGTGATTTCATATCAGTGTGAAAGTTAGTTGACAGTTATGAGTTTTCTGGCGCACTTTTCACTGATCTTCTTAAGGTCAGATCTGATAGTACAGTGTAAAGTTTTTAATGAGTGATAGCTCATTTTAAAGCTACTACCTTCAACTACAATTGGTCAAAAGATCTTCACGAAACGGGACGCATACTCGGAGAAATGAGTCTAACAGTGAAGGTATGTCAAATCGATGAAGCTATTTTCCAGATTTCAGGCATAGTGCAAATGTTGGAGTAAATTCAAAAGAATTTGAAGTTATTACTTGAACGTTTTGCTTGGTATGTGTTACTTAACATTAGCAAGAACTTCTATTAGCAAGTGATCAAAAGAATTTACAAAGATCAAGCCAATACAGATCAGATTTGGAGCTTGAAGAAAAGGCGCAGATTTCTAAGAAGTAAAATTTTGAAATTCACTAAGTTGAGTGGTAAAGTTTTTCAAGTTCAGAGTACTGCTAAGCTAATGATGGTTATAGAGGTATTCTAATACCACCTTAGCTTAGTTCTTGTGATGTTTCACACATCAACAGTATTAGCCTCTTCTTCCTGTTTCTTGCTTTTACCTTTATCCTTAGCTTTATTTTTATCTGTCTCATGGGTGAAGAGTTGCCCCATCAAGGTGTTGAGATCAAGTGTTTGCATATCCATGTAGAGGTCCATTACTGTGGTGAAGGACTCCCACTTGTCATCAGCTTTAATTCCATTGATGATCTGCCTCACTATGTGCTCTTCCTCTATCTCTTCTCCAATGCTTGCAAGCTGGTCAGCTACATCTTTCATTTTGGTTACACGATCAGCCACTCCTTGCTTTGGTTGTTTCATTAGTGTTGTGAATTCCATCCACAACTGATTCTTCTAGCTCTTGTGTTTGAGGAGAAATATGATGAAAGTACTTCCCTAGTCTCTTGGGAGGTCTTGCAATTCCTAACATGTGGTAACAAGAAATCAAAGATTGAGTTTAGTAGATATGGCTTGGCAAGAGCATCCTTTGCACACCATGTGGTCAACGTTTCTTGCTCTTCCTTTGTTGGTTGATGCTTGCTCCTAAAAATTGTCATCTCTTCATCTCCTAAGATATATCCATATAAGTTTCTCCCTTGAAGTTATGCTTGCCTCCTTAGTGACCATGCTGAGTAGTTGTTCTTGTCCAATTTTTCAATGAAGGGTGGAAATCCATCTCCCATCTTGATTGTGCTTGCTCTCATACCACTATTGGAGGAAGTCACAAGAGATGAATTGGTGTAGCTAAAACCTACTTCACACTTGCTACAAGTGATAGATGGAGAGTGTTATGGGCCTCTTTAGCTAGCTAATAAGCATAAATAATCACATATGTTGCTTGGAAGATGATCCACTAATGATAGGATCAAAACAGATAGGTAGGAATATAGTTCAAGGTCGAAAACTTGCTATTATGGTTGATACACTTATTCATTGTTTTGAACCATTCTCTGAGTACAAGAGCAGTTGATTGAATTCCTTTTAGGGAACTTTAATTAGCTTAACAAGCTACAAATCATGAGTGATATCATAAAAAATGTTGGAATATACACAGAGAAATGTATTTAGCAAATCATACATGCAACCTGACATTTACGGGCTGTGATAGTGTGCAAACCAGTGAGTAAATACGAGCTGATATCTAATAATTGCAAGAAGCATTATCAATGAAACTTTGTAGGATTAAAGTAGATAGTATGCTAGATCTGTCATGATTTAAATAATGGGAAATGATCAACTATACATAGACAACAAGCTATGACATGATCACTATTCTGATGGAGTTATGATAGAGAAATGAGAATAAGAACTAATGATCATGTATGTATTAAATCATGTAAAGATACAATGTCGCTAGCAATCAACCATTGCTCAATGAGAGAGAATTGAGTGAGCTATGAAGTCAGTTCCTCTTCTCAATGAAAGTACATCAAAATGATCTCTGAATCTCGAGATAGATGTGGGCCTTTCATATCCTCTTTTTATAGTTATTGTTGGAGCCAAGGATTTGAATTCAAATTCAAGTCTCTACCTAAAAGTGAATGCTAAAGTATAGGACTATTCTCTCTTGACTCAACTACTAAATGATACGAGATTATGTGCTTCCTAACTCCTCGTGGGTATATTTCACTTTTACAAAAGTAAATGTGAAGTAGAATTACAAGAGCTTGAACATATGAAGCCTTCCAAAGGTTATGCCATTAAGTTAAACATAAGTGAAATGAGAAAGTATGTAGGCTTGGGCTCAATTGCACCAATATTTTCCTCATTGATTGGGAATTCTTCTTGAAAGGAATCTTTTTTAGGTTATGATCCTTTTCCCCAAATTGGATCTTGAAATTTTATTCCATAGTTTTTCTATCCAATCCTCCTCTATGTAAAGGATTATTGATATTCATCCATCATGTCTTTTCTTGCTAGTTTTGGGCATCTACTCTCCATAGACATGTGATCGGCCTTCTCCAATAGTTAGTGTGCTAGATCTATCACTTTTCTACATATGAAAATTCTTTATTTTTGTGTGTTTACTCCTTTAATATCCAAATATGACCATGCAAAATCATCATGATATTTAATTAATAGCACCTTCATCTTTTCCTTGAACTCTGAGTTGAGATCTACTAACACCTTTACAATTTTTGGGTCTTTTTTTGGTGCCCAAACTCAAACCTTGTAACTCATCTAGTTTCACTTGTAAAGTCTTCTTTTTATATCCTTAAACATCCTTTCTGCATTCTAAAATGCCCCCTACTTAGTTTTATTATTATCATTTAGATCCTCTTTATTATGCTGATTTATGAAGTCAATGATTCTAATGACATCTACTTCCAAAACAAGTATACGTTGTATTTTGTCATAAAAACTTTTCCTCATCATCTCCCAACAGCTCTACTACATTGATTGTTTCAACATTCAAAGGTCGATCTTCTATGGGAAACATCTTTAAGTTTTCCATTGGTATATGCAATTTCTATTTTCCTTTACCAATCATGATGATGCTAGCCCCCCAAATCTATTTCACTTTTCTAATCGTAACCAAGGTCTTCCAAGAAGGATAGTATATGTACATGAAGAATTTTGTACTCCTAAGACCACAAAATTGATCATAAATAGTAAACTAGATTTGTAATTACATGATTCCTAATAATGCCCAATGGTTGTACCTGGTGTTGATAATCCATTTTTACTTGAAATGGCATTGGATCCTTATCTACCAATCTCTTGATACAATGAATCACGCACTATGTTGACACCTTATCCCCCATCAATAAATGATCTCGTTAACCATTCTTATGGAATATTAAATAAATAACTAGTACTTGATAATCTACATTAATCAAGGTTTAATCCATAGCTATCACCTCAATTTTTTCCATACCTCAATCCTCTTATTTTTCTTCCTTATGTGGTTCTTGCATCAACTAATTTACTAATTTATTTTTAAATTCGAGAAGCAAGAAGAGGATTTTTCATAACTTTATTATCACTTAGGCTTCTCTAAGTGCTTCATACTATGCATAAGATAATCCCTCTTTCACAAGATCCTCAAATTTGGAAATATTTCTTTGGGATTCCTTCATAGATTGCTTATATTGGAGATGTTTTGGATCTTTTAATTGCCCCTCTTAGAATAGTGGTTGCCAACTCTCTATGACTAAAGTTGCCCAATCGAAAGGTACTTTGACTATGCCCTTAGAACTATCCTCCAAACACTTTGGCCTTAACCGTAGCTACTACTAATGTTGTTGGATCATGTATTTTGAGTGAGCAAATATTACAATCACATTCATAGGAATGCAGTTGATTTTGCCATGCCATCATAGTACTTCTTTTTACAACTAGCTCATCCAACTGCTCAATCATTACAACATTTTCTTGTGCTTTCCCTTTACCCTTTACATCCTTTGCCATATTCAATGCATGTGTTTTGAGGGGTGTGTTCAAAATTGGTATCCCTATATTTATCCTCTACTTATTTCATAACTCACATGAAAGCCCTTGAGAATGTCATGGTAAGCCACACTAGGTGCAAGGGGAACTTGGTCCTGCAAGCACTTGTGGCTTCTTTCATCCATTCATTTTTTATCCTTGACCCAATCCCCATTGTTGATATTATGCTTGTACACCCTAAGGTTTGACCATATTCGTTTATTCTTCCATCTTTGCCACTATATCTAGTGTTCAAGATCCCCTACATTTTGGATTATAATAATAAGTTTCGTGTTCATGCCCATTCTTTCACACACTTGGGTAGTATAATTGTCTTTGTGATTTGGTGGATCTTGCACTACATCCATGTTTTCTAGCATTAATTTTTTTATATTACTTGTATGATTATCAAGGAGCAATGTTTCAAATGCTTCCTCTTTGACGTGAAAGTCTAATCTTTATCCTTTGATTATTTTCTTGATTTTTCTTTCTTCTTTATCCTCATTCATTTCTGATTCTATCTCATGATCAAACGATTTTTCTTCATCGGTGTCATATGATGGTGATACTATTGAATTTGAATCATATCGTATCTTTTTCTTTCCCTTGGCCTCACTTTGACCGATAAGACCATATCACCACCCTACACACATTGTGGCTTCTATTAAATTCACAAAATCTTGTATGCCAACAAGTTATGCATACCTTGTTACCACACTTTTCAGTTGTCTTTGTAGTGCACAAGATAAACAATCCCTCACCTATTTCCAAGAAGGTCTCTAAGTCATTGTTCCTCTATTTAATGAGGTTATGAACTATTTTAATGAGGTTATGAACTATTTTAATGAGGTTATGAACGATTGTTCATAATCTTCAACTAATAATTATATTTTTTCGTCCCCCTTAATTTTCTTAAGGCAACTTCTGGTGTCTTATTTGCCCTAAATTTGACAAAAAAGTTAATCTTCAAACCATCATAATCTAGGGATGTAGTCATGTCATATTGCATGAACCGTTCCATTACTTTACTTGTAAAGTAGGCACAAAATATTCATTCTTTGTTTGGTCACTACATAGATTTCCAAAACCACTTGCTACCCATCTTGTCCTACATGACTATCTACATCTTGGTGTTCTTTACCACTAAATTGTGATGCCCCTACTCTAGGTTTCATCACTTGAGACTGATTTTCCATTTCTCCTATTGACACATCCCCTTTTTCTCTTAACAATTCAAACTATAAATATGTTCATATTGGACATATATCATTCCCTCCAAGAGGTGATCAAAGTTGAAATTCACCAAGGGATAGTATAAGAATCTCTTCAAGCAAAACAAAAATAATAATAAATTTCACAATGTCTAAGATGCGCCATGATCTAATTAAAAGTTGTGAAAAAACATTAAATACTCTTTCCATGCATACACATAAACTTTTATTATAATCGCATTACTCCTTTGATGTGTATAGATTAATAACCATTGGCGGCTTAATTAATAGAATAACCATGGATACATATTTTCATCATCCAATTTATCTTATTGTAGATAGAATGGCTTCTTCATCAAGGACCCCATTTTACATCAAGACCACTCCATGATCATGAAAGTTCCCCAAGTTGCTCCAAAATTGCATCACCATGCAAAAATCATACTATTTGACTAGATCTAATGAAGTAAATCTACATTGCACAACCCATGAATTACATTACCTTTACATTAGATATAAAAAATTCATACAAGGTTGCTACACATGACTTGAGCATTCCATGAAGTGCACCATCTCCTAGAGATCAAGGATGCAATGAAGATTATGGGATTGCATGGACTTTTGAGTTTGCTCATTTTACATGTTGACTACAATAGATTTAATGAACTTATGGTGATTGAATATCATGATTTCCCTCCACATGATAACAAGAAATAAATCCCTACTAAAAGATCATGGAGGCATATTGATCAAACACTTATTGACAAGAAAACCATGTCAATTAATTGTGAATTGAAATCATAGTAGATAACTTGATTTTTCTTACCACTTGGAAAATGAAGAATTTTCTAACACATGAAATTCCAAGGAATTGAGAAATCATGCATTGTGAATAATGGATCATAAGAGTGTTATCTAAAATGCTAAAAAATGAAAAAAATCATATTTTGAAATTTTATCTGGAGATATCATGCAAGAGAAATAGCTTGTCAGTGTGTAGTATGATTGCATGCTCATACACCTTTAATCAATCGATCCATGAATATTATACCCAATATATTTGGATTCAAAGGTTATAAAGAGATGTGATGGAAGACCCCTTTTCAAGCTCCCAAGTGATCAAC
Organism: Ceratopteris richardii; assembly: GCA_020310875.1. Taxonomy (NCBI): domain Eukaryota; kingdom Viridiplantae; phylum Streptophyta; class Polypodiopsida; order Polypodiales; family Pteridaceae; genus Ceratopteris; species Ceratopteris richardii. Next base: position 88,329,937 of record CM035444.1, read on the forward strand.
CACAAAGGTAGAAGGTCATCTCTAAGTTTACACAATCATTCGACAAATGTCATACATGATCAACAATCAAAATATCATTGTTGGTAATCTAACCAAAAGACCAATGGCAATCATCTCACCAAAAAACCATTGGAAATCAACCACACATTATTAATGATCCATGAAAGAAGATCCAAGATCTATTGGTGATCAAACATCATCCACTTGAAGTGAAAATTCATGGTCACACAATTAATCAACAAGAAAAAACCATTCACTAAAATGGTCATACCTCTCTTGTTTCCTTACCAAATTATGCACATCGTAGTTTCAAATGAAGTTATAAGGAAGATGAAATTGCAATGAATAATTGAATAAAGTAATAAATATTAAGAAGATGTGGTTTTAAACATGATCACACACATTCCACATAAAATAGAGCTTTAAAACTAGAGAATTATGCACAAAAGGATAGTCTCAAAATACATAACACGGATGGAAGCAAGATTCAAGTGACACAATCAATGAGACGTGAAAAAATCACACTTGAAGAAGGATATAAATCTTATGCATAAAGTTTCCAAGAAGAATTACTCTCTCATTCACACTAGCAAATAGTCTTTACAACTGAGGGGTTCCACCTTTCTATAGTGGCCCCCTCATGAAACTTTACATCAAGTTTGAAATTCTATAAAATAGAAAATATACTTCAGCTTTCACTCTTCTCTTGCAATTTTTCTTGTTAGGGATCTTCCTATATGTAGAAAAAATATCTAAGACATATACGAAGTTTTAACCTACAAAATTTATGCAAAAAAGATTTATGCCTAAGCTTTCTAAAGATGTCACTTCGATCGGATGTAACACTTCTTCCTTAGAAATTATGTTATCATCAACTAGAACCTTCTATTGTTTGAGCATGGTAGTGTTACCAAATCCTTGGTTTTAGACCCTATCTTGGGTCCTATGTTGAGTAATGGGCTCTCATAATTGGCCATTGATCTTTGTATGGGTTGTTTTATTAATTATGTATATCCCATATGGTTGGTGTGTCCCTTGAAGTCTCAATCATCATTGTGCAACTGTATATTCAAGAGCCACATAGAGACTATTGTTGATGATGAACTAGAAGTGATGTATGGTCTCCTATAAAACTTTTCATTGGGAAGATCAATCATCAAATTTTGCTTGAACTGTATTAGATATGAGTACCCTTGTGTTGTTCAAAGAGTAAATTCTAGAAAGCAATATGCTAATATCTTCATACCGCATAGTGATGGATGGACTAAGGGTGGAGTGCATGTGTTGAAGAAAAGATGTTCTTTGAGCACAATCTTGCAATGTAGCCCTATGCATGCACACTTAGAATGCAATGGAAAAATTACCTTACAATGAAATTATTCTTGAACTAGATGTTCAAATGCATGTTGATAATGAGATTTATTAGTCTAAAAATATTGATAACTTAAATTGATACTCTATTTACCATTTCATAAGAATCTTATTCAGCTTGAGGATTGGAGTACTTCATAGTGATCTTTCTCGGCATTTCCATATATTTTAATCTTTTCATGAAAAGAATATTTCCAAGAATCTAATTGTTGTCTTTGATCTAAAGTTCTACAATGATGAGGAATGTTTATCGTAAAATTTGTTTATTTATTAGTATCGGGAAAACAAGATTTTTTAGTTTCACTTTAAATCAAATAATCAAGGAAAAATTTAAAAAGTTAGTAACTATAATACATATGTTACATGTGACTCATGTGCATGGGATAACACAATAGCTTTTATGCATGGATGTGAAGTATGGCCCTATAACATGCATACTTTGGAAGCTTACCTACATGATGCAGAAGACAAGTTATCCAATAAGCACATGGTTGCTACATGTTAAAGCTTCTAGTTCTACTATGTTACTTGAAGAAAAAGTAAGAATCTTTGTCCTGATGTCAATAATCAATCACAGACTTGACAATTGATTGATCAACAGAAGTTTAGTCATCCTTCTCTATGGGGATCCATTTCTTGAACATTATTGATTTTTCCTGAGTTGATTAATGTATTCTAATCCTTTTGTGATGATTTATCCTTGATGTTGGTTTTTTTCATCTTATTAAGTCTTTATGAGCCAAAAATGTTGCGTTTGGCACCCATAGCCACTTTGTCTTTGTCAATTGTTGGCTTGATTGTCATGTTCTTCCAATTGAAGCATGGTGATTCAACTCAATTTACTTGCTTTGCTTTCTTTCTTTTTCTTTTTCTTCTTCTTCTTCTTCTTCTACTTCTTCTTCTTCTTCTTCTTCTTCTTCTTCTTCTTCTACTTCTTCTTTTTCTTCTTCTTCTTCTTCTTCTTCTTCTTCTTTCTTCTTCTTCTTCTTCTTCTTCTTCTTCTTCTTCTTCTTCTCCTTCTTCTTCTTCTTCTTCCTTCTTCTTCTTCTTCTTCTTCTTCTTCTATGGATTTCTCGATAAAATTTTTCTTTGATATGAAATCAGAGGATGAATTTTGTAGCAACGTCTTTGGTTCCCATATCCATGATTTATCTTATTTAAGCCATGATTATGCTCTTTGGGATCCAAACTTTTTTATGCCCTAGGGATTCATGTTTATTGAGTGGTAGAATCTTTGACTTCTTGAATCTCTTTTGTGTTACTTCAACATGACAATTATGGGTTTGAGCTCCTTACTCTTTGGCATGGTTGATTCTACTAATTCTTAGATCACCTATCCAATAGATTGATATAGATTCTCAAAATCATTGTTGCCTTCCGCACTCTCTTTCCGATGCAAGATTCCTCATTGAGAGAAGCACATGGTGGAAGAGGAGCATGAAAACATTTAGTAATAGATTAGGAGCATAAAACAATAGTACAATTTGCATAAACTACGTTTCAATAGAAACATAGTTAGATGTGAAGTTAAGCATATTTGACTCTGTACATAGCTAATCTCATCCAAAAATGACTTGTTCACTCCTTTCATCCTAACTATGAAATTGCCAAGACATTTTCATGGGAGATTAATCCTTGAAAAAATACTAAAGAAGTGGTTTCTCCTATGGGTGTGACTCTTTCCTCATCTATTTCAACAACATATGTTCATCCAATAAATGTGTTCTTTTAGATTCTAATCTAACTCCTATGTGATCATATGGATGGGGTAGACCCATCATAGCAATTATTTTTGCACCATCACTTGAGAGGTTCAAAGGTTTCTTGTAGTATCTTGGTGGCATCCACCTGTGTTGATTACAAAAGCTAATTACTCAACTAGATGATGTATTGGTAGATTTTATTGGAATCATGACATTCCTTCATTAATAGGATTGATTGAAAGGATTCCTATGGGATTCATAAACCGTGCTACCTCTCAAGTTTTGACTCTCTACCAATTTCCCTATTGTGTCTCACATTCAGACTATAAACTACCTTGTGCACCACAAACTGAATGCTTTGAGACTAATTTTGAGGGGTTTATTCTCTTTGGCTCACCACTTCCCAACAAGTGTTTCCTACCTTGTTCATGTAATCAAGAGGTTTTGGAACAAAACAATCCCAAATTGATGATTACAAAGAGTTTGAAGCAAGTCAATGATCATATTGAAGTTCAAGAAGTCATTTGAGAATGTGAAGAAGTCTCAGAAGTGAAGCTTGTATACATATGTACATTACAGTTGGAAATTCTTGTACTATGAGTGTAGATGATCCTTAGGATGGTAAGGAGTTATGTAATTGACGTGGGATAAGTCTAGAAACATATGTATATAAGTCAATAATGAAAAGAAATACGAGAGAGAGTCATTAGAAGCCAAGTGTTAATGAGATAGATGTGTAGAGAGTCATCTTCAGAAATTAGCGACGATTATTTCTCTGATTTCTCTCAGCGTGATCATGTGGATTATGAAATATTTTGTACACATCTAATCTAGAAGCTAATGAAGCTATATTCAAAATTTCATTTCCTAATTTCTTTCATGCTGTGAGTATGATCAATAGGAACATGTGTCTGTAAAGTCTGCAGGTAGACCTCTCAGAGTCGTGCACTTTTTCGTGTCAATGTTTTGCTTAGATCTCATTGGACAATGTAAAGTTTTTTATGAATCAACATTCAAAATCTAAATTAGAAGATAAGGAAGCTATGGCTAAAAGTATTTAGCAAAACAAGATCCGTGCTGTGAGAAATCAACCGTAGAAGTTAGCTATGTCAAAGTTGTTCATTCAAGAAGAGAGTTTCTGACATACTTTTGATCTTAAGGATCAAATTAAAGTTTTAATAATTCTTTTGAAGGATTAATGGTTTATATGATTGCGAAAAGGTAGCACAGAGATATGTGCATCATTAGTTTGAAGAAATCTGAAGATCTATGCAGGTAATGAAGTCAATCTTTGAACCAGACTTCTTGAAGAAGGAAGATTCTCACTCAGAGAAGTGATAGTTGAAGATTTGGTAAATGAAGGTAACATTTGTGTAAAGTTTGGTCCATAACTGATATAGAGATGCTCTTAAATCAGTATAGATCAAACCTTTGGAGATTTAGAGGTCTCCAACAGTGGTATCAGAGCTGAAGGTGCAATACAAGTGAAGTAAAGGCATTGGAAGTCTCGACGGTTGCAGATACTGAAGTTCCTTCTAATTGAAGGTGGAAAAGGTCAATTGAAGAAAACCTGAATAAGTGCAAAGCACGAGATCAAAGGATCAAGAAGGATTAAAGCTTCATATCAAAGGTATTATCATAAATCCTAGTAATTGCAGACACAGAAGATCAAAGATGGGAGAAAGCTTGCAGATTGATAAGCTAGATAGGGAGAACTATCCAGCTTGGTCCATGAGGATGGAGGCACACCTCATGAGCAAAGATTTGATGGCATTTATTACAGGAGAAGAAGAAAAGCCTGAGTTTGAAGATCCAAGTGTTCCAACTAGGGAAGAACTTGCAGGTTTGAAGAATTGGATGAGAAAGGATGCTCAAGCTAGAAGCATCATTTACATGGATGTAAATGATTATCTTCTACCTCACATTAAAGGATTAGAAAGTGCAACAGATGTGTGGAATGCTTTGGAAGAGCATTTCCAAAACACAACCAAGTCAAGGAAGTCCTCATTATGGGCAGAGTTCACAACTTTCAAGAAGAAGAGCTCACAATCAATTTCTGATTATGTGGCAAGGATGAAGGATATTGCAGATAGCTTGGGAGCAGTAGATGAAGACATTGAAGAGGATAAGTTGGTAAGGAAAATACTTACAGGTCTGAGAGGAGATGAGAAGTGGAAGCCTTTCATACTGTCCATAGAATTGTCATTAGATCATTTTACTCCTTATCTTAATCAATTGCTAGGACAGATGCTAACTTTTGAGCAGGACATTAAGGGAGACAATGATAGGAGTGCAAGTCAAGCTATGTACTCCAAGGACAAGAAAAAGAATGGCAAAGGAAAGCAGTCAACTGATGATGAAGGAACTTCAAGTCAAGCTAATTTCACAAAAGGAAAGATGAAATTTAGAGGTAAAGGAAGAGGAGGTAAGAACAAAGATAATACTAAAGCTTGTTGGATTTGTGGTAGAATCAATCATTTGGCAAATGATTGTTGGTATAACAATCAGAATGGTGGAAGTAATAACTAGAGCTTCAATCAAAGAGGTAGAGGAGGCAAAAACCAAAGAGGCAACTTCAGAGGAAGAGGTGGTAGGACATCATATGCTAGAGGAGATGGAAGAAGTTTTCAATCTCAGTCCTACAGTAACAATTATTATAATTATGCATCAGATCAAAAGGATGACATGACTCTCATCTTGAATGCAACTCATGAAGTAGTTGGAGAAGACCAAAGGGTGTTCTATATTGACTCAGGATGTAGCAATCATCTGAGTGGCAATATATCATTGATGACTGATATGGAAGCAAAGGTGAATGGACATACAGTTCAAACAGGAGATAACACCAAGCATAAAGTGGAGAGCATTGGATCAGTGAAGACAAATAGTTGAAGCACACTCTTGAGCAAGGTACTTTATGTTGCTACTATTCCTAAAAACTTGATAAGTGTAGGACAAATTGTGGAGAAGGGATATGAAGTCAGATTCACAAATGATGGTGTTTATGTGCAAGATCCAAATCAGGGATATAGAAATATTATTGCAGGTAAAAAGGAAGGAAGGTTGTTTACTCTCGAGGTCCAAGATAATGTGGGACATGCATTATTTACTTATGGAAGTCAAAAGATGTCTGAGTTAGACCTATGGCATAAAAGGCTAGGTCATTTCAATGAGAGAACCATAAAGGAAATGTCGAAGAATGATGTGGTGCTTGGATTGCCAAATGTTGAGGGACAACACATGGTGTACAAGTGTGAAGCTTGTCAATTAGGTAAAGCACACAAAAGTTCATACAATAAATCAAGGTACAAGTATTCAAATATGCTTGAGTTGGTTCATACAGATGTGTGGGGTCCTTCAAGGGACTATAGCATAAATGGATCCAGATATTATGTGTTGTTTGTTGATGATGCAACCAGATGGATTACTTTATATGTAATCAAGGACAAGTCAGAAGTAAAGCATTATCATGCTTATGCAGAAAGGATTACATGACAAAAGCTCAAGAGCTTGAGATCAGATGGAGGGGAAGAGTATTTCTCTAAAGATTTTGATGATTATTTGTGGAATGCAGGTATAAAAAGAGAAGTAACTTGCAGGTACTCTCCTCAACAAATCAGAAAGAAGAAATAGAACTCTTGTAGAGTTTGCAAGAGAAATGTTGAAAGAAAAGAATTGTCCAAACTACTTATGGGCAGAAGCTATCAACACTGCAACATACCTTGTGAATAGGTTACCTTGTAAAGCTTTGGATGGAAGAACACCTTATGAAGCATGATGGGGTAAGAAACCTACTCTTGATCATTGTAAGGTATTTGGATGTTTAGCATATGCTTATGTTCCTTCACAATTGAGACATAAGTTAGAACCCAAAGCAGAGAAATATGTGTTTATTGGGTATGATGATAAACAGATGAGTTATAGATTGTGGAGTCCATCTACAAAGCAATTTCTTGTTACAAAAGATGTTACATTTGATGAGCAAAGCACATGGTATACAGGGTAAACAAATGATTATGTAGATGTTGAAGAAATACAAAGGAAAGGGAAGACAAGAGTAAGTGTGTATGAAGAAGATATTGATGATGTTGATTATAAAAATAAATTGCAGGGTAATGTTGAAGATGGGCCAAGATTTGATCCAGAATCAAATGTGGCTGAGACTTCAATAAGTGCAGAGGTCAAAAGATCTTTGAGAGAAAGAAAAGAGCCTATCATGTATATCTATGATACATCTTTCTTAACAACAAACGATTATGCTTACATTGTGAAGAGAGAAGAGGATCCAATCACATATGAAGAAGCTAAAGGTAAACAGAATTGGGAGAAGGCAATGCAAGAAGAGTATGATGCTCTACTTGAAAATGAAACATGGTAATTGGTGCCGAGACCAAAGAATCAGAAGGTTATTGGATGTAAGTGGGTGTATAAAACAAAAAAGGTTTGCAGATGGAAAAGTGTCTAGATACAAGGCTAGACTTGTGGTTAAAAGTTATGCCCAAACTTATGGGGTAGATTATGATGAAATCTTTAGTCCAGTTGCTAAGATGTCTACAATTAGATCTCTAATTGCTATTGCTGCTTGTAAAGGATGAAAGTTATCACAATTAGATGTGAAGAATGCATTTATGAATGGATACATTGCAGATGAAGTGTACATGGAGCAACCAGAGGGTTTCATGGATTCAGTTGGATTAGATTAGGTGTGTAAGCTCAAGAGAGCTTTGTATGGTTTGAAGCAAGCCCCAAGAGCATGGAATTACAGGCTTGTTAAGTTCTTGAATGAATGTGGATATCAAGCATCAAAGTCAGATAGTAGCTTGCTAGTGAAGGCAAGTGAAAATGGATATATATACATGTGTATTTATATTGATGATATTATTGTCACAGGTACAGATGCTCAAGGAATCAAGGAGCTTAAGAAACAAATAGAGAAGCAGTTTAAGATAAGTGATTTGGGAAACTTATCTTATTTCTTAGGAATGCAGATTGTGTATACTCAACATGGAGTATATGTTACACAAGAGAGATACTTGAAGAATCTTCTGGTCAAGTTCAACATGGAGGATTGCAAGCCTTCAACCACACCATTGGAGGTAAATCATAAATTGAGCAGATATGAATTAGTTTCTTGGTGCTCAAAGAAGCAACATACAGTTGGTTTGTCATCTACAGAAGCTGAGTATAAAGGAATGGTAGAGGCTGCAAAAGAAGTGATATGGTTAAAGACCTTGTTGAAGAGTTTTGGAACTGATCAGAGTACTCCAATTATTTTTGGAGACAATATGAGCTCATCATATTTGGCAGCTAATCCTGTTTTTCATGCCAGGACTAAGCACATAGAGATTCAGTATCATTTCTTGAGGGAAAAGGTACTTGATAAAGAGATTGAAGTATTGTATACTCCAACAAAAGAGCAAGTTGCAGATATGTTGACAAAAAGCTTAGATGGACCTAAGCTACAGAGATTCAAAGAGATGGCAGGAGTAAAGAAGAGTGGAATAATCACAATTAGTGATTGAGGGGGAGCTGCTAGAATAAAACAATCCCAAATTGATGATTACAAAGAGTTTGAAGCAAGTCAATGATCAGATTGAAGTTCAAGAAGTCATTTGAGAATGTGAAGAGGTCTCAGAAGTGAAGCTTGTATACATATGTACATTACAGTTGGAAATTCTTGTACTATGAGTGTAGATGATCCTTAGGAAGGAGTAATGTAATAGATGCAGGATAAGTCTAGAAACATATGTATATAAGTCAATAATGAAAAGAAATACGAGAGAGAGTCATTAGAGGCCAAGTGTTAATGAGATAGACGTGTAGAGAGTCATCTTCAAAAATTAGTGATGAGTATTTCTCTCATTTCTCTCAGCCTGATCATGTGGATTAGGAAATCTTTTGTACACGTCTAATCTAGAAGCTAATGAAACTACGTTCAAAATTTCATTGCCTAATTCCTTTCATGCTGTGAGTATGATCAATAGGAACATGTGTATGTAAAGTCTGTAGGTAGACCTCTCCGAGTTGCACACTTTTTCGTGTCAATGTTTTGCTTAGATCTCAGTGCATAGTGTAAAGTTTTTGATGAATGAGCATTCAAAATCTAAGTTATAAGATAAGTAAGCTATGGCTAAAAGCATTTAGCAAAACGGGATCCGTGTTGTGAAAAATCAACCTTAGAAGTTAGCTATGTCAAAGTCGTTTGTTTAGGAAGATAGTTTCTAACATACTTTTGATCTTAAGGATCAAATTTAATGATTCTTTTGAAGAAATAATGGTTGATATGATTGCACAAAGGTAGCATGGAGATATGTGCATCATTAGTTTGAAGAAATCTGAAGATCTGTGCAGGTAATGAAGTCAATCTTTGAAGCAAACTTCTTGAAGAAGGAAGACTCTCACTCAGAGAAGTGATAGTTGAAGATTTGGTAAATGAACGTAACATTTGTGTAAAGTTTGGTCCATAACTGATATAGAGGTGCTCTTAAATCAGTATAGATCAAACCTTTGGAGATTTAGAGGTCTCCAACAAGAGGTATGTTTGAGGATATCCTATTTTGATTTTTGTATATGGTCACTCTTTTCATGAATAGAGACCTAGATTTGTTGAGTCCAAACATTTGTACTTGTGATATTCTATAAATATGTAGCCTTCCAAGAAACCTTCAATAGCAAAAACTTCAATCTAATAGTTTTTGCCAAGGTTCTATTGCCCTTAGTCATGGGCATAAATTTATTTCAAATTATCTTCTTCTTCATCATTGTTAGAGCAAAACTCTCTAATTATCACTCCTCTATTATTCCTATGATCTGAGACAATCAATATTAAATGAGTTGTTTCATCTTTATCCTCATAATGGCCATCAAAGTATATAACTGCAGGCAAGTATGCAATCATCAAGCAGGTAGGATCTCTAAGCCTAACAAACTACCAATTCGATATGTATACATAGATATCAATCCCTAGGGAATTATCATTTTGAAATCTCAAAATGGTTTGATACTCTTTGCTAGAGTGCATTGCTCACTCAAAACTTAATACTACACAATGTAGGTCTTCTAATGCAGCCATTTCTGTCTACTCAATTATTTGATATTGGATGACTCTAGGTGAGTGTGATTGGTTTTTGTATTGCTACTTTTGAATGAATAAATTCGAGTTTTAATTGATTTTATCTACCCTAAAGTCCGAGCTGACCTTAAGTGCATGTACAATTAACTTTGACCATTCTCAAATTGTTGAAGCAGGTCTATCTAAATTCCGACCCATGAAGAAATGTGATTTTTTCACAAAATTAGAGAGTTGATTGCTTCAACTATCATGCACAAAATCAAACATCAATAGAGATATTATATAATCCAAAAAGAAAACAATAAAAATAACTTTAATCGACTACATATTTGATAATGTTGAAATTTTATGAATGAAATTTTGTGGTCTTTTTGTATGCAAATGAATTTCCATTTTCAAATAAAATTTCAAAAAATGGAGTTTTTGTGCTTTTCAAATTCAAAATTGATGATGAACCTGTACTAAACTTAGAGCGTATCTCACATTTTAGGGCCTGAATTCTTCAAAAGATAGTGGGGTCACACAGGTGGAAAATTTCTATTTGTATACTTATAAGAACTCTCAATGAGCTCATAATTTCACTCTCAATCAATTCACTCGTTTGCTTGATCAAACATAGAGTCAAATACTTAATAGGTCAATGACTCTTAAGCACTCTTATGTCAACTCATGGGGTGATTTCCATGATCCTTGTTTAATGGAATTTTCAATTTCTAATGGGCCTACACACAATTCAAAATTCTCATGGAGAGTGATGGTCTAGAAACTTTCATGATCCCAAGTTGAAAATTAACTTAATGATCCAAGGGAATTCGGAAATGGATCTGATCAAATCCTTCAATATGGTCCCCTTGAGCTCAAGATTTAATTGTGCTTGAGGTTGAAAATGAGAGCATGGATATTCTTTAACAAATATATACGATGCCACATCATCACATCTAATGAGTTTATTTCATAGGGAGAGGAATTATGAATGGGAAGTGTGGCACAATTCCGAATGGAAAGTCTAATATACTTCCAAATGCAAAGTCTAATTCACTTTGTATGTGAAGAAACATTGATGCGTGATCAACCCATCATGAAATTCGCATGCTCATAGACTCTAATGTGATTATCAAACATGATGTTGAGACCAAAAATCACTTTGAACACACATGTTACATTCTATGCATATGTAACATTAAAATTCTTGGTTTTTGCATATGAGATCTTATCACGTATTGGAATAATCTCTGGAAAAAACTTTCCATGATATTTGCACACCCAATTCCTATATATACATATACATAGATACATACATACATACATACATACATACATACATGTGTATGTACGTACATACATATGTACATACCTACATACATATATACACACACACATATATATATAACTCACTCATTGACCAATCAAATGTGTAAAGTTTTTTATAAAACTTTGCACAAGGTGTCTCCTATAGTTTGCACACCTTCTCCAAGTTAAATCATCTCAAAAGACTCAGTAGATATTGAGAAATGATCTTAACAATTCACCTATGTCTAAAACTGTACTTCTTTATAGTCCACTTTGACACTTGTAACTTTTAACACATTTTTCTCCCAATCTACAACCTATATTATTCAAATGCTTTTAGCCATAGGTGTCTTAACTTCCAACTTAAAGAATGAATGCTTGCTTTCTCAAAACATTACACTGTAGAAGGAGAACTGACCAAAACTTTAGCATCAACTTTTGCACCTACTGCAACTTCACTTCTTCACATTTACATATGTAAATGTTCCTACACTCAATTCTCTCAGCCTGATCATAATTAGGACCTGAAAACTTTTACAGAGGTCAATCAACTATAAACTTAGACTTGTACAAAATCATTTCACGAAAGATTGAATACAGAAGGAGTACTAAGCAAAAGATCAGGTGCAATATTTCTTCATTTATGAGAAGTTTTACATCTGAGTGATGAGAGAGATCTTACTCACTTCTAAAGTGTCTAATAACTCTTACAACTTCTAATTCCTCTATTCACATGCTCTCTCATATTTTCCCCGACTTTTTTACTTGTATATATAGGCATATATGTACAAGCTCATGACCATTCAAAAGGTATAAGTGAGCTAACTCTAAATTAATGTACATATGTATACAAGTCTTCATCTTATGAACATGTACTTTCTTCATGCTTCATAAATTGATCTTTTCTTCAATCCTTCATTCAAAACTTCAATTGGTGATTGACGTGCACCAACAGCTCCCCCTCAATCATCAATTGAGGTTTTCTCTATCTTCTTTATACCTACCATGTCTTCGAATCTTTGTAACTTTGGTCCATCTAAGCTTTTGGTTAGCATATCTGCAATCTGATCTTTTGTTGAAGTATGTATGACTTCAATCTCCTTATCCATCACCTTCTCTTTTAGAAAATGATACTAAATCTCAATATGTTTAGTCTTGGCATGAAAAATAGGGTTAGCAGCTAAATACAATGAACTCATGTTATCTCCATCAATAGTGGGCATCACAGAATCACGATTTTCAGTAAAAGTATGAAAATGATCTAGTTGCACTATTGGGTATTGAGGTAAGTCATTTTAAGGTTTCAATAGCTGCATAATCAAAGGAAAGTAAAAATTCAGTAAGAATTGAGCATTAAGTGATCAAGTTTAAGAATTGAACACAAAACTGGGATTTTTATCAAAAGAGGGAGCATGCAAATTTTTGTTGGAAGAGATACGATTTGTGAAAAACCACAAAATTGATAAGGGACAAAAATCATACATTGAGAATTTAAAATTTTGTTGAAAAATAACTCACAATCATGATCGTCTCAAGTCTATAAAAGCCTAGAAGTTCAAAAAGAATAGTCATTTGAGTGAGGGAGTGAGTGGAGAGAGCACTGTCAGAATCGCGATTATTTGCAATTACAAAGTTTCTAGACAGTGGTGGATCAGGCTACAAGGTAATTCTCTTAACATAAAATTTTTACATATTTTCAAGTTAGAAGTATTGGAAAAAAAGCTCAAAAATACATAAAATAGTGGAAAACGCAGAATCACGACTTTCTATTTTTTGGTAGAAAAAATCATTATTTTGTCAAAAGTTCTATATTGCATGTTATTATTTTGCTAAGGCGCTTCCATTAGAGTAAGAAGAAATTAAAAAAAGGAAACCAAAAATTTACAAAAGTTGCACAGAATCGCGATTCTGTAATCAAATACAAAATCACGATTCCATAATCAAACACAAAATCGTGATTCCCTGAATATGATTTTCATTTGAAAATAGTGTTTTCAACGATTCTGAGCAATCATGATTGTGAGGGAACACAGAATCATGAAAAAACATGATTCCCTTCACAGAATCATGAAAAACACGATTCTCTTCACAGAATCGTGAAAAACACGATTCTCTTCACAAAATTGTGAGAAACACGATTCCCTTCAAAGAATCGTGGAAAAACACGATTCCCTTCACAAAATCGTGAAAAACATGATTCCCTTCATAGAATCGTGAAAAACACGATTCCCGTCACGGAATCGTGAAAAACACGATTCTCGTCACAGAGTCGTGAAAAACATGATTCCCTTCATAGAATCGTGAAAAACACGATTCCCTTCACAAAATCGTGAGAAACACGATTCTCTTCACGGAATCGTGAAAAACACGATTCTCTTCACAGAATCGTGAGAAACACGATTCTCTTCATAGAATCATGGAAAAACACGATTCTCTTCACAGAATCGTGAAAAACATGATTCTCTTCACAAAATCATGAAATTATTGAATGATTTTGAGATCTAGTAATAAACACGTGATAAACAAGAGTTAAAGAGGAAAGAGATAGAGCCAGTGTTAAGAGATTTACAAGAAAGGGATTTAGGACAGACAAATAACATGGAAAATTTAAATAAAACAAATGAAACCTCTGAAACTAGTGATTATAGAAATATTCTGAAGTACATGTATACAAATAGGTTTGGACCCTATGTGTTTCAAGATGGCATGCATAAGTTTCTCATTAGGTCGAGAAACTTAGAAATTCCCTTAAATTCAATGCCAGTGGCACAATTTAAAGATGGCAGATATGAGGATAGAAAGGGATGTGTATACATATTTTCACAAGATCCAGAAAACTCTAATGATTTAGGGCAATGTGCAGACAAGAGACCTTGGGAACAAACACAGGACAACCAGAATTGCCAAGACAAAATGAAAACTACATTTTTTCTGAACAACCACAAGGAAGGAGATTACACACTTCTCCAAATCCTTTTGAAAGAGAAGCTGAAGGAATAAATGATGTACCAATCAAGAGAAGACATCAATGGAAAAACCAGGGAAGAATGTTGAGGCCCTATCAAGTAGCTAAATGCATGAAGAATCAATATGAAGGGTATTCTGATCCTCATGCCCATGCTGCAGAATTTAGACAATTAATTAGGGCAAAAGAAGTAGAAGATTACAAAGTGCAATTTGAAGCATTTGGTCTAACCCTAACTGGACCTCATTATCTTGGTTTATTGCATTAAGAAAGGAAATGTATCCAGATATTGAATCTTTTCTTGAAGCCTTTATAGGGGATTTCTCCAAAACTGGAATTAAACATAGTATAGCTACCTTGATACATAGTTTTGAACAACAAAAATATGAAAATGTCAGAGAAGCTGCTAGGAGATTCAAGCAATACATTGATAGATGTCCAAGAGAAGAGGTACCTTCAATGGCAAGACAAGTGTCTTTGTTCATAGAAGGACTGAGAAGTGCACAATTAAGAACCTTGGTGTATTATAGGAGATGTCCTGATCTAGGAGCATGTGTGAAAGAGGCAATAGACTTAGAGGATAACAGAGGACAAGATTTATTAGCATTTGACCAACCAAGAACAAATCAAGATAAAATTCCACTAGCAGAAGAGTTTGCACAAGCTATTGATAAAGCCCTAGAAGTTAACACCAAGACAAATTTGATAACCACCAGGATAGCAACCAATAAGAAATGCTATAATTGTGGAAAAAAACCATTTGGTTCAACAATGTCCTTATCACAAACCACAACATTTGCAAGATAGAAAAACACTCAAATATTGTACCTTAGAAAGAAAATGAACAAACCATACCAGAGAAGAATGCTTCTACAATAAACAACCCATTAAAGAAAGAGAATATGTGAACCAACACAACTTACAAAGAGAATCTGGATTTGTTGAGCAACCAAGACTTGTACTTGGACAACAACCACCAATACCAACAAATGTAGTACCAGTAAAATACACACCAATAGAAGAAGAAAGCTCAAGACTCAGATCATCTTACAGAGAGGATTATCATTGGAGTGAAGGATATCAGGAAGATTGGGAAGGATATTAACTGAGAGAACCAGAACTGCAAGCCTTGGACTTGGGAAACGGGAGAATTGAAATGGACACAACCACATTCATGTACATAACCAATAATTACATGTCCAATCAGAAACCCCAATTCAAAGGAAGTCAAAAGATAACTTGTTATAGATGTGGGGGGGAACATTTCATTAGAGACTGCCCACAACCTTCTACACTAAGAATAGAAGGAGCCTATTGCAAGGATTGTGGCAGGGAACACTTAATAAAGGATTGTCCAAGAAACCCTCAAAAACAACAGAACACATCTAGTAACATACCATTAAAAACAGTTAACATAATGGAGCAAGAAGAATTGAGTGACCATGATCAAGCAACTATAAATTCTATAACAAGAGCACAAGCTAAACAACAAGAAACAACAAAGGAGACACACACACAGGAACATAAGAAAATTCCATTTCCAAAAGAAAAGAAAAACATACAAAAAGGAAGATGGGAAAGAAAGATGAGAATGGGTAAAAATTTGGAAGAAGAAACTATGGAACATTCAAACAATAGCCAACCACAAAATACACAGACTCACGAAGAGGCAAAAAATTCACAAAGTTTGGAGACTCTGATAAAAGCATACAAAGGAAGAATTCAAGATGGACCAAACCCTACAGATCATGTAATGGCATATCCTATGCCAGATTTAGAGGATGAAAGAATGCAAAGATGTAAACAAATCATACAAGAAGCACAAATTCAGATTGGGGAAATAGACAATCATCAAGCAACAATTGAAGGGACAAATGCAACAGAAACCAGGAAACATCTTGATCAGGAAGATAATTCACAAATAACCTTCCAAATCAATCTAGACAAACACTGTACAATTTTATACCACACCACAATGGAGGAGATAGTAAAACAAAATCCTCACTTACAACATGATATGAAAAACTGTGAAACAAAGTCAAAGAACCTAGATCCACAGCAACAAGAATTGGAAGAGTTGTTGTACATACCTATTGATAAAATAGGAGGATACTGTGAAGGAGAAGAAGGAAACTCAACTTTGAGAATACAATTTGGTGAGAATCATGCCAAGGTATATTAGACAGTGGATCAAGAGTGGCTATCGTGACTAAACAAACTTGGGAGAAATGGGGAAAAAATGAGTCAATACCCACTAAAATGAGATTACAACTTGCAGACGGACACATCATGAAAAAACCCTAGGAATATGGGAAAAGGTGATTGTGGAAATATGTGAATAGAGATAGAGCATACTTTTGCCATAGTCGAATTCCCACAATCCACATCTTATGAAATAATCCTAGGAAGACCATTGATGAGACAAATGCAAATTGTGCAAGATTGGGGTAATGATTGCCTACATCTTCAAAGCAAAGGAAGGATAAGTAGAGTAAATTTAAGAAATGGTCAATATTGTGATATGTCCCCTCAAGAATGGTTCAAAGTACATCAAAATCAAGAATTAAGTGAAGAATCTGGGAATGAAGGCCAGAATGACACAGAACCATCAATTTGGAAATGTAATGCCATAAGGAATCACACACATAAAAAGAAGATATTAAAGAAAGAAGATTGTCTAGAGGAAAGGAAATCACAAGATGAAAGTTACATACCACAAAAATTTAAAGATGAAGAGTTTGAGCCTTATGGTTGGAATCATATTTTGACCACAATGGATTTGTCCAATGATGAATATGTGGGAGTGAAATTTCAAAATGAAGAAGGATATGATATTTTCCATATAGGAATACAAATGATCAAGGTGTCAAAAACAGAGGAAGATCAAGAGGAAAGAATAATTTTAAAAACTGGAAAAACACAATTCTTGGAAGAAGTTGAAGCTATAGATGCTATAAAATACAAACTCTCAGGAACATATAGAAAAAATAAACACAAAGAAAAAGAAAAAGAACAAGAAGTTGAAAAAAATAAAAGAAGATTAACAATTTGATGTTCCTTCAAATTTCAAGACCTATGAAGTAGAAGACAGATAGCTTCTAAAAAATGAAACCAAAAAGAGAAAAGAAAAAGGGGGAGGCATATGACAATGAGGAACAAACTAAGAAGGTGGTGATCACTCAAGAAGAGGAGGAAGATAGACACATTGTCATAGCTGATGACATGACAAGTCAGGAAGAAGAAGCATTGAGAAAATTGGCAAAAACATATAGAGATGTGTTTGCTTACAGTTATAAAGATTTGAAAGGAATTGATCCTAACATTTGCAAACATAAGATTCCTATTACTCCTGATGCAAAACCTAGCAAACAAAGACACTATACATTTAATGACAAATACTCTGCTAAAATAAAGGAAGAAATTGACAAGCTGTTGGCTGCCAATTTCATCTATGAGATTGAATATACGGAGTGGATATCTCCTATAGTTGTGGTACCTAAGAAAAATGGAAAACTCAGGGTATGTATTAACTTGAAAAAAGTTAATGCTGCAACTATAAGGGATAGCTATCCATTACCCATAACAGACCATCTTTTGGAAAGAGTTGCAGGTAAAGAGGTCTATAGCTTTTTGAATGGGTTTTTAGGATATAATCAGGTGCCAATAGCCTTGGAAGACCAACATAAAACTACTTTCTCCACAGAATGGGGAATTTATGCATTTAGGGTTATGCCTTTTGGTTTAACCAATGCCCCAGCAACTTTCAAAGACTGATGTGTCACATATTCAAAGAATTTCTTAGAAATATAATGGAAATCTATATTGATGATCTTTGCACTTTTTCATTAAAAAGACAAGATCATTTGAAAGATCTGGAAAATATATTAAAAAAATGTAGAACATACAGAGTATGTTTAAATCCAAAGAAATGTGTGTTCTTTGTGAGGCAAGGGAGAATGTTGGGACACATAGTTTCTAGAAATGTAATTTCAACTTATGAGAGAAAAATTAAGGCCATAGTGGATCTTCCAAAACCAATAAACATAAAAGAACTTCAAACTTTCATGGGACATTGTGGATATTATAGAAAGTTTGTACACAAGTTTGCAGACATTGCAAAACCTTTGTATGCATTGATTACAAACTTTGAATGGACCACAGAATGTGATCAAGCCTTTGAGACTTTAAAAAATGGTTTGGTAACAGCACTAATTCTAAAAACCCCACAATGGAATACAATTTTTCATGTTCATGTGGATGCTTCAAATTATGCTTTGGGATGTGTGTTAGCACAACCAATAGAAGGGAGCAAATTAGACTTTCCAATTGCTTATGCCAGTAGGCAATTGAATTCAGCAGAAAAGAATTATACAACAACTGAAAGGGAAGGATTGGGGATGATATTTGCTGTAAAAAAATATAGACATTATCTTTTAGCAAACACGTTTAAATTCTTTGTGGATCACCAAGCCTTACTCTATTTGGTAAAAAAACCATGTCACACAGGTAGGATAGTCAGATGGTTCCTCCTACTGATGGAATTTGAATTTGAGGTAGTGGTCAGATAAGGAAAAACTCATTTAAGAGCAGACCATTTGTCTAGAATCCAAACCAGAGAGTCAAGTTCACCTTTAGATGATGAATTACCAGATGCATATCTATTTAAACAGAAAGTATTCCTGAATGGGCCATGACTTTAGTACCTTTGCTAACCATGGGACCTTGCAAAACACCTGAAAACAACACACATCTAGTATTACAAAGTAGGAATTTTGTACTACTAGCTGGACATTTGTATCATCTCAATCATATGGGTATATTGGAATATTGTACTCCAAAAGATGGGCAGCAGGAGTATTTAAGAAGAGCTCATTGTTGGAATCCTTGTACTCATGCTTCCATGATAGTCACCTTAAACAATCTCAATAGAATGGGAGTACATTGGCCTAATAAGATTCAGGATGTAAAAAAATATGTTTCCAACTGCCAGGAATGCCAATCCTTGCAAAATTCAGAAATCATAACTTTGTATTGGTTTCAGAAAAATCCAGATTGGAGTGCAAACATAATTAAGGAGTTGAGAAGAAATAGGAAAGGAGAGCCAGTGAGAGCTAGTACAGACTCAAGGAATTCACAAATGATTTCTGAGGAGTATCAACTGATAGGAGATCAATTTATAAAAAAGGGATAGATGGATATTTAAGAATTTGTGTTCCTAAAAATAAGTATATGGAAATGTTAGAGATGGCACATTCTGGAGTGGCAGGAGGACATTTTTCAAGTGAAAGGATTGCTAAACTCACGTTATATTCTGGTTTTTGGTGGCCAACTCTGTTTCCTAATGCAAGAACCTATGTGAAAAGATGTGACATTTGCCAAAGAGTGAGTCAACCAAATAAACGAGATAATATGCCATTAGTACTACTTATTTCAACAAGAGCATTTAGTAAATGGGGGTTGGATTTCATTGGACCTATATATCCTCCAGCAAAACAATCCCATGCTGAATATATACTAGTAGCCATAGATTACCTGACCAAATGGGCAGAGGCCAGGGCTACAAAAAGGAATGATGCTCAGACCACTGCAAGATTTCTTTATGAAAATGTTATCACCAGATTTGGATTAGCAATTGAATTGGTGAGTGGTAGGGGGACTCATTTTTTGAACCAAGTAATAGAAAACATAACTGAGTATTTCATGATTAGTCATAGAAAGTCAGCCCCTTATCATCCACAAGCCAATGGATTAGCAGAAAGTACTAATAAGGTACTTTGCACTGTTTTGTCAAAATTGGTAAATACAAATAGGAATGATTGGGATTTGCAACTTAATCATGTTTTATGGGCTTATAGAGTTGCATACAAAACTGCAATTGGAACAACACCATTTAATTTGGTATATGGACAAAATGTAGTTTTGCCTTTAGAATTTCTCATTCCAAAATTAAAGGTGGGAAATCAATACAAGTGGACTGGACATGAGTTATCTGAGAGAGTGGTGGATTGGAAAAACTTGGAGCTTCTAGTCTTCAAGCAATCATGAGCATATATGCAGATAAAAGAAGGCAGAAAGCTTATCATGATGTTCATATTAAAGAAAAAGATTTGCTAGAAGGGGATTTAATTTTAGCATATACAGTGAAGGAACATCAGAAAAAAATTCAAAAGAAGGGGCATGGACCTTATATTATCAACCAAATTAGTAACAGTGGAGCTATCCAATTAGCTAATATAGATGGAGAAATCACGCCAATTTTCATAAGTGATTGTAGGGTAAAAAGGTATGATCTTCCATTAATGTTTCCTGAATGGAGAAGAATACATCAAGCTCAAAACAGGAAAAAAGAAGAGGAAAAAATTAGGTATGAGGCTCAACAGGAGGCAAAGGAAAGAATAAGAAAGATCAAGGAGATTAGAGAAGTCCTCTTGTGTGAAACACCTTCAAGAGTGAGAGAGCATTTGCCTATTATAACAATGAATCTTAATAATGAGAAAATCAAGGTTTTGATAGATTCAAGTGCACAAGTTAATTTGATCAGTTCAGTTTTGTTGGATAAGTTTAAATTTAAAAGGAATAAGAGTAAAACTCTTATCAGAACACTGGATGGTCAGATAATACAAAGCTTATCTTCTCCATCTATTGAAGTTATGTTCAATGAAGAAAAAATGAAAATAGATTGTGAAGAATGGCCTAATCATATGATGTCTGAGAAATTAATTTTAGGACAACCATGGCTGAAGCAAGGTAAAGTAATTTTGGATTTTGAAAATATGAAGCTCAAATTGACAATAAATGACAAAAGGTTTTTAATTTTTTTATTGAGTTGTGAAGAACAGGAAACTCAACAGGACATCTATGATTCAGATTTTGAAGGCTTCACTTTTCCTTTGAAAAGTACAAAGGAATCACAAACAAAACTTCTCCATGACCAAACCTACTACATACAAAAACAGGAGAAAATTAAAAAAACCAACCATGCTGATAAGACAATAGAAAGGTGGAAAGCAAGGAATAATCAGAAAAATCTAGGCACCAATTCAGAAAGGTTGTGGAAACCAAAGAAATCCAAGTGATGTTCATCATAGAGATTCATTAACACCAAATGGAAGGAAAAATTGAAGACATCCCTGTTGATATATTTAGGTAGTGATGTGTGTGAACACACTAGGACCGCCGGGGCACTTTTTTCCCTCTTTAGGAGGTTTCTTCCCCCGCCTTGTATATACGCCTATTGCCCTAATGGGCTACTTATCTTTGTACATTCTCTAGTAATACATTCAATATAGTGTGTTGTGCTCCAAGATTCTTCTTCTTCCTTGTGCTGTTCGCGTGCTTCCGCAGGCATCTAGCTCCAACAATTGGTATCAGAGCAGGTCGTCGTTTCATCTAGGGTGCCGTCGACACTCCTCCGTTTGCAGTCTCAGAATCGTACTTCTTTTTGGTGATTATACTCAAGGTGTTTCCGAGATCAAAACCGCTTCGCTTTGTGGTGCCAAAATCACGATCTGAGCTCGTTTCGGCCTTCAAACGCACTATCGTAGCGGTTGTGTAGGCTATTTCGTCTTTTTGTGCCAAAGGTATATACCTATTTCTGTTCGCCAGTATAAGCGTCTCGAAGTCTGCTACATGTTTAGCAAAACTCGTCTGGGCAGTTCTGTTCAACTTTTTCAGATACAGCCAATTTTCTGCATCAAGGTATTTTAGTCACCGGCCATGGCTGAAAGTAGTGATGTATTCCGTATGTTGGTTGTTGAGGATAAGTTGGATGGTACCAACTACCCATTATGGGCTTATATTATGCGACATGTATTGGTTGCAAAAGGATTATGGAACATTGTGTAGGGTGTTGAAAGACATCCTGTTACATGTGTAACAACAGGTACTACGAATACGGGTGCTGGAGCTGATGAAGACGGTGTCAAAGATGATATTGTGCAGATTCCTGTTCGTGCTACTGTTTCTGCTGCATCTACTGCAGAGCAAATTTGTTGGGATGGCAAAGATGCCCAAGCACATGCATTGATAGCTTTGTCTGTCAAACATGCCATTATTCCTCATATTCGCTCTTATAGAACAGCTAGGGATGCTTGGGATACACTTACCACATTGTACCAAGCTAGGAATGAGGCTCGTGTTGCTTACCTCCGAAAACAGTTGGAGAGTGAGCACATGAATGAACGTGATTCTATGGACAGTTTCCTAATGAAGATCAAAGATTTGAAGGAACAATTGATTTCTATTGATGAGGTTATACGAGATAGCTCACTTGTGCAGACTGTTCTGAATGGTCTTCCTGATTCATATCAAAGTTTTTCTTCTACTCTTTGGTTGATGATGAAAGGCAATCCGAATGCCTTATCATTTGAGGAGTTAGTTTTTGTTCTGTTGTAGGAAGATTAGTCCAGGCAGAACAGGTCCATTATGCATGTTGCAAATCAAGCTTTCCTGGCTAGTCAGAAGGGCAAAGGAAAATGGAGCTCTTCTACTAGTAAGCAGAAATCTGCAAATGCCGCACATTCGAAGAACCAGGATAAAGATGAGAAGAAATCAGAAAAGCAGAAATTGTTTTGCAAGTACTGTAAAGGGAATGATCATATCATAAAGAACTGTCCAAAACTGGTTGCAAAAGAGGCAAAGAAAAAGGAGGCTGGAATGGTTGTTGCAGAAGCCTCTACACCAAAAACAGAGTCTACTAATCTTGTGCAGGAAGAAGAATGGGCGTTTACTACTGTTTGCAGTTTTGACCCATCTTCTCATGAGCAGTGCATGTCTGCAGTGGACTCAGATGTTTGGTACTTTGACAATGGGGCGACCAAACATATTACCTCGCAGCACAGTTTCTTATCTTCACTCAAGCCTGCCCCTACAGGAAATACTGTCACATGCACCAACAACTCCTCTTATCCTGTTATGGGAGTTGGTAAGATCATTCTGACTACTGCTGATGGTAGTTCTTTCACCTTGTCAGATGCTTTATTTGTGCAAGGGATCAAGAAGAATCTGTTATCAGTTTCTGCATTAGCCGAGATTGGCTTGGTTGTGAAATTTGTTGATGATAAATGTACTGTTCATGATCTCTCAAATGGCGATGTTATTATTGCTTCTGGCATTTTATGTCATGGGATGTATAAACTCCTATGAAAGATCTGTGAATGATTCGACATGTGCAGTTCATGATTCTCGGGCTATGTCAGATGCAAAGCTTTGGCATGCATGCTTTGGTCATCTGAATTTTGCTAGTTTGCTACGCCTGTAGAAATCTGATATGGTGTCTTCTTTGCCCAAGCTTGAGGCACCTGGAAAACATGTATGTGAAGGCTGTATTTTGGGCAGAATGCAGCGTTCCTCCTTTCCAAAAGATGGTTCAATTCGGGCTACGCAGAAATTGTAGCTTGTACATAGTGATGTTTGTGGTCCTATGCAGACACCTTCTTTTGGAAAGTAACTTTACTTCGTGACTTTCATTCATGATTTTTCCAGGCATGCATGGGTATATCCATTGAAGGCAAAGTCCGAAGTCTTTTTGTGCTTCAAACAGTTTTTGGTTTTGGCTGAAAATCTGTCATCATGTAAAATGTGCACCCTCCGTTTTGATCGAGGGGGGGAATATATGTCTTCTGATTTTAATGCATTTATGGCTGAACGTGGGATAAAACACCATTGCACAGTTCCATATACACCTCAACAGAATGGAGTTGCTGAATAGAAGAACAGGTCACTCATGGAGATGGCGAGGTGTATGGTCAAGAGTCAGGCTTTACCACATAGTTTCTGGCTTGAGGCTGTCATGTGTGCATGATATGTACTTAACAGGTTTCCCACTAAAGCGCTGCAGTCTATCACTCCATATGAGGCTTGGCATGACCGCAAGCCATATGTTGCTCATCTGCGTGTTTTTGGTTGTTTGGCATATGCATTAGTGCCCGAACAACATCGCAGAAAATTGGATGATAAGGCAGTAAAATGTATTTTTGTTGGGTACAGTTCTGAAAGTAAAGGCTATCGTCTGTATCATCCACAAACTAAACGCATTGTAGTTAGTCGTGATGTTGTTTTTGTGGAAGATGCTATTCAGCTATTGCTTTCATGTACCAAGGAGACATGTGTTAGCTCCAAAGACATGTATGATACTTTGATGCCTCTTTTTACAGGTGGATAGTCTAGTGCTGGTCCTAATGAGGCAACTTCTCAGCCTTTGCAGGTTTCATATGATGATGAAGATCATTCCACTTCTGATGCAGATTTACATGATGCACTTGTTGATGAGAGAGCTGATATTGAGCAGGCAAAAACTATGCCAAAATGGCTGGTTCAAACTTTGTGTGATAGCAAATTAGATGCACCTTTGTCATATCGTACTCGTTCAGGCTCTCATAGTGCCTCCTTTGCATCAGATTGCTATGTTATGGCTACGTCTAGTCTCTGTGATGAGAATGAGCCTCTTTCTTTTGATGAAGCACAAAATTCAGAAAATTGGATGGCTGCTATGCAATCTGAATATGATGCTATAATGAAGAATGGTACATGGTTTTTATGTGACTTGCCTCCTGGCAAGAAGGCCATTGGCACTAAGTGCGTATACAAGCTGAAGCGTAAACTTGATGTTACAGTTGACAGGTATAAGGCTAGGCTTGTTGCAAAGGGTTATGCGCAGGAAAGAGGCATTGATTTTGATGAGACCTTTGCACCTACATGCCGTATGACTATTGTTCGGAGCATTTGTGCACTTGCAGCCCATCATGGTTGGAATGTACATCAGTTGGACATTAAAACAGCATTTCTGAATGGTGACTTGCATGAAGAAGTGTATGTTTTTCAGTCTCGTGGCTTTGTGCAGAAAGGGCATGAAAACCATGTGTGCAGGTTAAAGAAGGCATTATATGGTTTAAAGGAAACACCACGTGCTTGGTATGAGAAGATACATGCCTATCTGGTTGCACATGGTTTTGAGAATAGTCCAACTGAAAGCACCTTATATGTTAAGCGTGCTAATGATGTGCTTCTGATCATTGTTGTCTATGTTGACGACATGCTGCTCATTGGTCCTATTGAGAAGCATATTGCTGATTTCAAGGCTGATTTGCATGCCTCATTTGAGATGTCTGATTTGGGGCATTTGCATCACTATTTAGGCATTCAATTTATGCAAGTTGATGGTGGAATGGCTTTGTGTCAAACGAAATATATTGACACATTATTGCAGTGTTTTGGCCTTGAAGACTGTAAGCCTATTGCCACTCCTATAGAGACAGGTTTACGATTGAGTCTTCATGATGCTGGAGATGCATTTGATGTTGTTCTCTATCAGCAGGCTGTTGGATGCTTGATTTACTTATGCATTACTCGGCCAGATATTTAGTTTGTTGTCTCACAGATGAGCAGGTTTATGCATTGCCCAGGAGTCACACATTGGAAGGCGGTTAAGCGCATCTTTCGCTACTTGAGTGGTACTCGGCTACTTGGGTTGTTTTATCCCAAGGGGGGATCACTACCGCCAGATTTGCATGCTTTTTCCGACTCAGATTGGGCTGGTTGCTATGACACTCGTGTGTCCACCAGTGGTTTTTGCTTCATGCTTGGTAGCTCATGTATATCTTGGTTGAGCAAGAAGCAGCCTACTGTGGCCACTTCCAGTTGTGAGGCTGAGTATAGGGCAGCTTTCACAGTGACTGTTGAGTGTGTGTGGCTCAGATGCCTTATGGCTGATTTGGGTGTTGGCCAGTCTTCTGCCACCACCATCTTCACTAACAGTTAGAGCGCATTGGCAATTGCGAGGAACCCTATGTTCCATGCTCGCACATTGAGGTGCATTATTACTATGTCAGGGAGAGGTTCTCTGCTCGGGAGATCAGCTTGGCATATGTGCCCACGCAGGAGAACATAGCAGACCTTTTTACAAAGGCTCTGCCTAGGGAGAAGTTTGAAGCTTTCCGCAAAGCTTTGGGCTTACTTCCTTTTGTGGAAAGATTTCCACATAGCTTGGCACTTCCTTATACATGAGTGCCAGGTCCTTGTTCACTGCATCACTCCCAGGGGGGATTTGTTGATATATTTAGGTAGTGATGTGTGTGAACACACTAGGACTGCCGGGGCACTTTTTTCCCTCTTTAGGAGGTTTTTTTCCCTCGGCTTGTATATACGTCTATTGCCCTAATGGGCTAATTATCTTTGTACATTCTCTAGTAATACATTCAGTATTGTGTGTTGTGCTCCAAGCTTCTTCTTCTTCCTTGTGCTGTTCGCGTGCTTCCGTAGACGTCTAATATCAACAATCCCAGCACAGCTTATCAAAAGCAGATTGTTTTACTCCAAAGATAAAGTCAACTGGAATCAAGTATTTCTGGGTGAAAAAATCAGACTTTCTTCAATGGAGAAAAAACAAAGATGGAGATACAAAAATAGTGCAGAAGCATGAAAAGCAACAAATGATTGGATTCTCAGAATTTCATCAAGATGGATTTAAGACACTCTTGAAATTATTTCCATGTACTTTACCTCATTATTTTTTCTAAGAAAAAGAATAGGAGGGGAAGAGAAGAAGAAGATGAAAGAGAAAAATATTGGAAATTGGATAAAATTATTGGAAATTGGAGAAAATCATTAAAATTTTTTTCTTTCATAAGTTATAAAGCACCAGCAAGATTTAGGTTATAAGTTAGCAAAAATAAGCAGTCACTGTGTAATTATTTGTTTTTTCTGTCCTTCTGATATTTTTCTTATATCTATCTAAATTCGTTTAAACTCACTTTCATTATTTCCTTATTTCAAAAAAAATGAAGGGGCTCCTTATTTTTTTTTTTAAATGAAGGGGAGAGCACTAGATATCTTGCTAACACATGTGATGATCACTTCAATTGTGTAGTACCTGTCAGGGGAGCACTAGATTGTGCTCTCTGACTACAGTAGACAAGATTTCGGAAATACACTTATGATTACAAGAACACCCACATAGGGAAAATAATACAAGAAGATGTAATCGATACAAGACGTCCCACAACCCGGGACCAATAGGTATGGAAAACTAGACTAGAGATGATACAGGAGATCCCACAACCCCGGATCGTAAGTATGAGGCAAGATATCTGGATTACAAGAACTCCCTTCTGGGAGATGAACTGGATACAAGAAAGAACTCGACAGGATCTCGTACTACAAGATTACAAGAGAACAAGATAGGATGTCCAAGAACTAGACTAGAACAAGGAACAAAACAAGAACTAGAACTGGAACTTGAAGAGTACTTACTTGGCGGTCACGACTCCTTGAGCTCCCAAGACTGGTATCCACAAGACTGACTATGAATGTGGCCAACCCCTCCTTTTATAGGTTTTGCAAAGGCGGTTATGTATGGCGGTTACGAAATGATGATGTCATCATGATGTCATCATGATATCATCAATCGAAAATGGGACCTCAGAATATCAAAATCGAGCAAGTAAATAGTCGATCTTAGGGTTTTGGCACATTCCGAACGCAATGGAAGCATTAGTTTCTCCAGAATCTGAGCCAATCACGAGATATGGAAAGTCATATGGAATCTAAGGTTTTTAGATGGTTTCCTTTGTGTCCATGACATCACCTCCCCCTCAAGCGACGAGTTCCACGAGGAGCGGCCATATTCTCTAGCTTGGGTTTCATTGGATTCTTCTTATGGAATTCACGAACCTTGATTTTTGCTCTCAAAAGATTCTCTGTAAGTTCCATAGTACGATCACTGGTGTCATATGCTTTGTAATGAATAAGGCATTCCAATCTTCCTCGAGAGATCTTTGAATCTAATACATGTGCGACCTTGAATTCTTCATGACCTTGAATTCTTCATGATCTTGAATCTTGATAGATGGTGAAGGACTGGGTGTCTCTTGAGCTTCGTTGGGTTCTTCATGCGATAGATCTTTTGAGGTTCTAGTTGTGGAATGTTGTGTTTCCAAGATCTTTGATGGAGAGCGTTGAGTAAGCACACCTCCTTGATTGAACATGAACTCCTCCTTGTCCTTTATCTTCTTGTTGTCTTCATAAGTATGCTCCACATCATTCGTAATGACTTCTTGGTCTTCAAAAGTTTTTGATTCGGATTCTTTGGGAACATTGTCTTGATTATTCAACACTTCTATTTCTTTTGCTTGGCTTTCTTCAAACAAATGATTCTCACATTGAACTGCCTGATTGATAACATCCTCCAACGTACTTGCTTGAGGCATGGATAGCAAGAGATATTTGATTTCGGGATTAAGGCCACTTTGAAATTGATTAACCATGTAGTCTTCTTGATATGTAGTTCCATGGAACAACATCTTGATATTCAAGGCATAGCTCGAAATTGATCGATCATCTTGTCGTAGCAATCTTTCCATCTCTTGGACATGTTCGATCATGTCTTTTATGGTGCATTGGATCTCCTTGCATAAGGAATCCATGGTGCCTGGTCTTGATGATGATAGTCTTGCCAAAATGTCAGGGGAGCACTAGATTGTGCTCTCTAACTATAGTAGACAAGATTTCGGAAATACACTTATGATTACAAGAACAACCACGTAGGGAAAATAATACAAGAAGATGTAATCGATACAAGACATCCCACAACCCGAGACCAATAGGTATGGAAAACTCGACTAGAGATGATACAGGAGATCCCACAACCCGAGATCGTAAGTATGAGGCAAGATATCTGGATTACAAGAACTCCCTTCTGGGAGATGAACTGGATACAAGAAAGAACTCGACAGGATCTCGTACTACGAGATTACAAGAGGACAAGATAGGATGTCCAAGAACTAGACTAGAACAAGGAACAAGACAAGAACTAGAACTGGAACTTGAGTACTTACTTGGCGGTCACAACTCCTTGAGCTCCCAAGATTGGTATCCACAAGACTGACTATGAATGTGGCCAACCCCTCCTTTTATAGGTTTTCCAAAGGCGGTTATGTATGGCGGTTACAAAATGATGATGTCATCAATCAGAAATGGGACCTCTGAATATTAGAATCGAGCAAGTAAATAGTCGATCTTAGGGTTTTGGCACATTCCAAATGCAATGGAAGCATTAGTTTCTCCAGAATCTGAGCCAATCACGAGATATGGAAATTCATATGGAATCTAAGGTTTTAGATGGTTTCCTTTGTGTCCATGAGAGTACCTGTAAAAAAATTGTTTCTCTTTGGTTTTTTATCAAATATAATTGTTACCTCAAAGATAAATGTGATTTCTTTTTATATTTCTTGTGACTGATGTGGATGGATTTTTTTTTTTAATGATATACTTTCTCTGGAATGGTGAATCCAAAGGAACTACCCATTCATGATTTCAAAGTTGATTCTGTAACTTTGTCAAGAGATCATTGGTTTTTAGACAGTGAAGCAACAGTGGAAAGTGTGGAGCTGGAATCTGATGAAGAACAGAATATCCCAGAAGAAGAAAAGATAGCTAAAGAGCTGAAGGAAACCCTCAATATCATTGGTCAGCATATCTTTACAGTAGGAGTTGGAGGTCATAAGTATACAATGCTATGTCACGAATTCTACAAATTTCAGAAAGATGTAGCCAATAATAAAAGATGGAAAGCAGTATGGTTACAAAGACTATTGGACGAATCTCTCTTCTTTATAGATTTTGAAAGAGTATCACAAGTTATGAATAGTCTGCTGGAAGTTGGCGAAGGCAATGATGCATATTTCAGATGTTCAGTCAAGGACAAAGAGAACAAAGAGGTACAACTCATTATCAAAGCAGAATACATCAGGGCAGCTCTTCAATTTTATTCCACGGGAACTAAATTAGATTATAGATTTGTCAAAAAGAACAAAGCAACTTATGCTGGATATTCAAAGTTTGTGGATTTCAAAGGAAAGGAAACTGAAGAATTTGCTATTAGAATGTTTCTTTAGTATTTGTGTTTTCCAAAGTTGTCAAGATATACAATGTCACATAAGCTAGTAACATTGGTCATGCTCAATTATAAGGACAAGACAAAACCATTTGGACTAATGGATGTAACCCCTTACATTCATGACCAATTGAAGGAAGCAGCAAAGCATTGGGAACAGAGGAAGTTTATGAATGGAGCACAGTTTTTAACCAGAATTATATATCATGTTTTAGGAATGGAGGATCAGCTGAAATTGGCTCCAGAAGCTCAATATTTCAGGAGTTTGATGTCAGGAGTTAAAAGTCCTTCTAAGATGATGAACATAAGAGAAGCAGAAGCGCAGACAAGCATGAGGGGATCAGAAAGGAAAAGGAAAGGGGCATTAGAAGAAGTTGTTCCAGTAAAGAAGAGAAGATTGGATCCTAGGAAAGTGGTATTGGAACAGGAAGAAGCAACAAAAGAAGAGTATGAAGTGGCTCAGAAGGAAGTACAGTCCTCAAAGGAACCTCATCCACCTCAAACAAGTAAGCAACAGTTGTATGCTTATCTAACTCAAGGAAATGATAAAAGGGCAATCTATGAAGCTCAGTATCAAAAGATGTTGGAGAATTATTCGTGTAAAGCAACTGATTGGATACAAGAAGAAGTGGAACATTACGAAGAGCTACATGATCAGATGATGGTTGCAGAAACTGAAGAAGTATTTGTCAAAAGGAAGTGGAATTGTTGGCATATTTTAAGGAATTACAAGGTCCTCCAGAAACCAGAACTATAGTGATAGTGAAGAAGAAAGTTCAGAAGAAACCTGTTCAAAGAAGGAAGTTAACCAAAAAGAATAAGGGTAAGGCAGTTGAACATGTATAGATGCAAGAGTCAGTTAAGTTATTATCAGAAATATTATGAGAAGAAAAGAATCAGAAGAAATCAATTGGAGCAAAAGAGCACAGAATGGACAAGCAAAGGATAGCTAGCTCCTCACAATTCTCATCAGAATCAGAAACTGATATAGAAAATTTTCTCCTCAAGAGTTTAAATCTCTCAGTACCCAGAACTGCAGTAACCACAGTACAATCTTCTGTAAAAAGCAAAGCACGAGAGGAATTGAGTCAAACAATAGAAGGGATACAGATTTGTGAAGAATCTACAAAACAAGTTAGTCCTGGGGATGAAAAAAGGAAACTAAAAGGTAAACAAGTGATGAGAGAAGAAGAGGGTGAAGCAAAAGAAGCAAAGGAAGAATTCAGTAGTGGACTAGTGGATACAGGATTTAAAGCTATATGGACAAAATTCTCACAACAATTCCATTACCAACCATATGAGGAAAAACAAGGATTGGAAGGAGAAGCACAATTCCATAGTCAGGTGCAGAGTCAAGAGGATGGAAGCAAAAAAGAAGAAAAGGTTGCATTATCAGGAAAATCAGAAAGAACGGATTCTAAAGAATATACAGAAGGGAAAACAGAAACACAAGTAAAGCAAAGTATAGAGGAAATACTTTTTGATTTAAAGCATGATGAAGAGTCCACACATACAGGTGATCAGGAAAAAGAAGAAGAATTAGACCTTATGGACATAGATGAGCAAGAGGTGGAACAAAAAGAGCAGCAATTGAATCATCAGATCAAAAACTCAGTAGAGAGTGACTCAACCTCAAGACAGGAAAATAAGGTCCAGGAAGAGGAAAGACAAGATACTCAAGGAAAAAAACAGGAAATTGAGGAAAAGAAGGCAGAAGAAATGGAAGAAGAAAAAGATCATGAAGAGGAAGAGAATCAGGTTATAGAATATGAGGAGGAGGAGGGAGAAAAAAATGAATATAAGGAGGAAAAGCAGATAGAAGTAAAACAGATAGAATTGGAAACTGGTTTAGAGAGGATACCCAAAGATATGAGGTCTGCATGTAAAGTTATCATGAGTAATATAGAGCAATTCAGACCATCTAGTAGAAATATGATTATATCAGGAATGGTGGATGAATCAGAGTTTGTGAAAGGCAGTAGAATTATTACTGAGCAAAAAAAAAGAAAAGGAACAGTTAGAGGAACAGCTGAGGGTTGTTCAAGAAAGAAATGAAGAATTGAGTAAAAGGATAATCTCATTGGAAGAACTGGAGATCCAACAACAAAATAAAATTCAATTTCTTGAAAATAAATGTGTCAAACAATTGGAGTATAGTGACAAAGTTGAAATGGAGTTGAAAAAAATGGAAGGAAGATTCAGAACTCTTCAAAGCTCATATCAGATCATGGTTAAAGCAAATGAAGATATAAACAAATTGTTGATGGAGGAAGGCCAAATGAAAGAAGAGAGTAAGATTGTACAAATAACCCAGGATGAGAGGGAGGAGTTGAATAAAGAGATTCTAAAGTTACAAACAGAATTGAAGGAAGTCAAGGAATTGGAGAAGCAAGCTAGTGTGCGTGCTGCAAGTGCAATGAGAGGATACAACAAATTACATTTGGATATAACAGAAGAAAGGAGTAAATTACATTTGGATATGGAAAAAGAAAAAAGTGAATGGAAATAAGAGAAAGAGTTATTGATATCCAGAATCAAGGATTAATGTTGATGGTGGAGAAGCTACAGAAAAACTTGGAAGATTCACAAAAACAGGTTGAAGAACAGGTAGTGACTACACAAGCAGAGGAACATGAAGAAGGAGAAGATAATAGAGTTCAAAATTTCAATGAACCAGAAGACAAAGCTGTTGAAGAATATTCAGATGAATTTGTTCAAAAGCTTCTAACAGACAGGGAATCAAGAATGGAATTCATAAGAAAAACACATAATGAATATGAAGAACAGATTGTAAATTTTGCCCTCAACAAAGGAGTAAACCCAGATCAACACCATTGGGCAGCAGGTGGTCTAGGAATACCATTTTGTATGATTATGGAAAGTATAAAAAATTATCAGATTGCAAGGGTAGGACTACCACCAAACAGATATTTGGAATATGAAGAAGATATTAATGTCACTAAGGAGTTGTTTGAAAAAGCTAACCCAAAATGGCGGAACAGATGGTTGGATGCTAACAAGGAGTGCAGGAAGATATGGAAAGAGGCACCTTTGCAGCTAAAGATAAATCCAGCTTATTGTCCAGCAGCAAGAAGAAGGGAATGGACAGTGTTTTGGGAAAGAAGAAATGCAAGGCAGATTCTAGCAAACTGGCTGAATTTTCCAAAAATAGCAGGACCTAAAGCAGGAACATGGCCAATAAAGAAGTATATGATTGACACAGCAGAGTCTGTTATATCTATGTACAAAGATGTAAATGATCCAGCTTGCATTTTATTAATAAGAGTGATGCGACTCATAGTGGCATGTATAGAAACATTCACAGATATAGATGTCAGAACTCTTAACTATATTGGATTCAATTCACCGACTGATGCTTTACTCTTTGATCTAAGAGAAACTCCAGACAGAATTTGCTTAATGGCATATTACAGCAGAATAGTATTTTTAAAGGGAGTCAAAAATTTTTGGGAATTTATTAGGAATCACAAAATCAAGACTCACTACATATGAGGCTGCTTATACAGAGTACTTAAAGAAAGATGTGATAGACAGACCAAAAGCAGCAGTACAATGGAGGAAAGCTTTATTTGAGATGGTGAATAATTTGAACATTACAGAAAGGAGGAGTCATGATCTGTTATCATAGGTTTATCAAAGAAAAAAGAAATGAAGGAAGCTCTCATTACTTATCTGTAAGAATATTTTTTGTCAGGAGCCAAAAAGTCTAGGAGGGGAAGGATGTTAGAAGAAGCAATTTTTGAAAGAAAATTATTTGTAAAATGTCAAAACTTGGCAGACATATTTATACAAATGATGTAACAACTGAGGAAGAGTCTTCCTCATGTAAAATAGGATCATATGTATTTTTCCTAGAATTTTTGGAAGCTCTTTGATAGCATATTTTTAGAATAGAAGGTGAAAAGGACCAAAATTCAAGTGTGAAAGAGGACACTTGAAAAAGTATAAAAGATAATTTCCTCTATTTTGAGAGGGTTGGTTGTATTATTTTTGCTAACCAAGTAATGAGAAGAGCTCTCCTGCAGAAAATCGTGTTTTCTCCTTTCATGTTCTTTCTCTTGATTTGTTGAGTCTATTTTTTGGGTGATCCATGGAATTTGTGAGCTTAAGCTGAGTATTTCTGAGTGAGATGAAGAAGGATAGGTGAATGTTATTGTTTTAAGCAAGAATTAGCAGAAGAATGAAGCTGGAATCAGAAAATATAATTTTTAATAGAATCGCGATTGTCTCGTCTGTGTGATACAGGTACTGTTTTTGAAATTTGACTTCATATTTGTATTCTAATATGGAAATGGCACACTTTAGGCACAAAGATGTCCATTTTTTGATGTTTTTAAAGTTCAGCTTCATCAAGTTTGATTACAAATTTGAATAGACCAAAACATTCATGTTCTTTTATATATTATAGAACTATACCATGTATATTTGAAGTCTTATTATGTCTATCCATATATTGTTAAATGCATTGTAAGTGAAATGTAACTTTTGTTCTCCTACTTCGTAAGGCATGTTACCATGAATACGTTTATATTCCCCAAATACTGATGTGATCTTCTTATTCAAACAGAGCCGAAACTTTCCCTCATGATGGGGTACAGGCAATCCAAAGCTTTTAACTTTGTTAAATTTTAAAAATTCACACCAAACTTTTGAAATTGCTCTATAACGTTTCCTAGTCACTCCAACACCATCACAAATCTCCTAAATTTGAGATGGTTCTAACATCAAATTCATGTCTGTCATGAGTTTTTGGAAAACAAAGCGTTTCAAGCATGTAATTTCATTCAGTTTCAATAGCCTTAAAACATCATTTTGACTCATAATTTCATTACAAAAATGTATGCACTCAAAACTATTCAACATATTGAAACCTAGCACATTTGTCACATGATCTCTTACAATTTTCATTCTTTTCTTCTTTTGGCCAGATTTTTCAATCAAATCTAGAAAAGGTGTTACTCGTTTTGAACGCATTCTCAAACCTATAGGAGTTTCTTTAATTTTTTTTGAAATATTCGAACTCATAAGATAAAGTGGATAATTTGTATTCTAGCTCCCTCGTATGTAAATCCCTCTCATGTAGTATGTTTTGTAAATAATTTATGTATTGTACATAATTCCTTGAAATCTCCCAGATCCTTGAACAATAGCATTGTAAAACATCCTCACCATCTCCTACAAATCTAATCAGATCATGAAGATTATGAAAAGGGCGATACCTTCCAGTTTGTGGATCAATTGGATAAATAGATCCATCTGCCCATATGTCGATATGTTTTTCGCCTTCTTTCTGCAATCCATCCACTTCAGAAGGCTGAAGAGCCCTTCGGAATAACTTTCTTGTCGTTGCATACTCATGACTAACTGCAATGTTGATATGGAACTTATCACAATGATTTCGGCTAGTTGAAAGC
Source organism: Ceratopteris richardii (assembly GCA_020310875.1). Classification (NCBI taxonomy): domain Eukaryota; kingdom Viridiplantae; phylum Streptophyta; class Polypodiopsida; order Polypodiales; family Pteridaceae; genus Ceratopteris; species Ceratopteris richardii. The sequence continues at coordinate 88,365,662 of CM035444.1, forward strand.
TCAGTGAGGGTGTTTGGGTTGAGGTTCTCCATGGTCTGCTATGAAGAGTGACGCGAAAGTGTCTAAAATGACATGAAAGAGAGAAACATGCTTGCTATGGAAAGTAGAGTAAAAAAGTGCAAAACATCATAAGCACACATTAAATAGGTCCGTGAACAAGAGGAAAATTCGATTTTTGATGAACACCCGATGAGCACAAACTTCAAGGCATAAGATATCACAAAAAATTTTCATGATTATCAGAGGAGTTTCTCTGTCTTCAAATTTTGCATAAGATACATTTTAAAAGAGCTTACACAAAAAATTTTTAATGATTTGACAACTTTAATCCAGATTAAGCACAACTAATTGAAATCTTTACATGGCCCTTTTTTTATCATTTTTCGCCCTAATGATTTATGTTAGGGTCACTAACCCATAAAAATAATCCTCGACACATTGCAAACCTATTGAATATGTTTTAGGAATGCTTCTAATAAGGAAAAAAAGGTGAGAGAAGGGAGGACATAATGATTAAGAATAAACAACTTATTTGAAAAGGTGCTTTGAAGAGTATAGCTTCTGAACGAATTTCACCTAAATTTTGCCAACACCCAATCCCACCTTTGATTGAAAGTAATGTTAAAACCCATGAGAATATCAAATAACCTAAGAACTATGCAATCTTGGATAAGCTCACTACCCGAATCAACAATGCATTGAGGGATTATTGTCTGAAGAACTTTTTTGTGATTGTCTATAGAATCACAATGCTAAAGGTATTCAACCACCTAAGAAAGTTCTAAGCACAAATACTCTCGACATTGGTTAACATATTACTATCATCAGCAAACATTTGCAACCCTAAAGGAGAAGGGAAGTTGGGGATATGGATCCCTTTGAATGAGACCACTAGCAATGGAATTTTTTAGGGCATCACTAGCAAAAGCAAATAAGAGGGGAGCAAGAAGGCATGCCAATCTTATAGATCTAAGAAGCCTAATCGGCTGAGAAATAACCCCATTAACAGAGAGTTTGGAAAAGGCATTACAGAAAAAGGCCTGCACATAATTGATGAAGGTTTTCCAAGACCCAATCCATGCAAGGATTGGAGGATGAAGTCGCACTCAATCCTATCGTAAACTTTATCAAAATCAACCTTAATGAAGTATAAGTCTTGCTTTATTTTCTTAGCACAATCCATGCTTTCCAAAGAGAAACGATGGCATTGGGAATAAACCTCTCCTAATGAATCCTTTTTTTTTTAATATAAGGAAGTTCGGCCTTAGCCTATTCTCCTGGACTTTAATTAAAATAAAGAAGAAAAGTTACAAGTGAATGGGACTAGTGCCCATGGGATCCCCCAAATCCCACAATGCAGGGGAGGAGTATGGCAAGCTAGAGGGCATTACAAATGAGGTGGATAAATCTATCATCACCCTCATGTGGGACCCATTTGGGTTTCAACTTGTTGTTTTCGAGGAGATAAATACAGTGATGTCTAAACGGTGGAGATCTCTTATCTCGGGAGATTCTTTTACCTAGAAGAAACAAGGATTTCTAGATCGACCATTCCTTAGGAGTTTGGCCAAAATTGACAGCACATCGCTCCCTCCAAATCTTCCAAAGAGTCTCACCCATGATGGCATTCCACAGCCTCGATGAGCAGTCGACCGCCTCACTGAATAGCACCTGTTGCCAATTGATTTGGTTTGTGAGTCTCAATACCCGGGTCACATGACGCCAAATAACACGGGACTTGGGGCAATCGAAGAACAGGTGAGCTAAATCTTCGATGCATCGATGGCAACGCTTGCACCATGGTAGCACACCACAGATTTTGTTAGCCCTTGCATTGGACCAGATACCTTTATGCAAGATCTGCCACATGAGAACAGACTTTTTGATCTTAATTAGGGGCTTCCAAATAGACATGAACTTTAGTTCCCATCCAAGTTTGGTCCAAGAAAGGCATCATCTCTTGTTAAGAGTGTGATGAACATCTAGGTTCTCTTTGAAGTTGGGGATTCTGGATAGTTTCTTACCATTGCTCCATTTGAGGCCATCCAGGCAAGGAAGATCCTGACCACAGAGAAGGCGGGTAGTTGAGCGGTCCCATGTTAAACACCTGCCTTGAAGAAGAGTCCATTCCTCTAGGGTAACTCTAAGTCCCGAGTCCAAGTCTTCGAACCTAATCCACTGGCTGGTCTCTTGTTTCCAAAGTTGTTTCCACTATTTGAACCCCTTGTTCCATAACCGCTTTGCAGTTTGGAGGTTCCAAGACTCCACTCCCCTAATGCTGCCGATCGGGAACCAGATAGAGTCATTTTGTCTTATCGCAGCTGCCCACTTCCACTCATCACTGATTCTGATGAATTGTTTGGCCTTGTTCCAACTCTTCCATAAAGAACACACAAGGCTAGAGCCTTTAGGGGACATCGGGTGGGGGGGGGGGGGGGGGGGGGGGGAACAAAAGCGTTGTGGGAGCGATTCTTGATGACTGGTGGATCAAGTCAATTGTCTCGCTAACGACGCACGCAGGGTGTCTATGGCAGAACAAGTATTTTTACTAAGGACTGTAAGGCAAAGTCTTTCTATATCTATTGACTACGTCTATATAGGATGGAAGGATCAACTCTTCACTAGTTATTTTATCTTTTATAATTTCTGTTACGTTTGAGTCTATTTGAGAATTATCAGTATTTCTAGCTACGGATGGAGGGAATAGATTTTCACTATTTTCAGAACTAGGTAGAACAATGGAAATTAAATGTAATACTTTAGACAATCTACGATCAAACTCTATTGAATGCAAAGTTTCCTCTACAATTTTATCCTTAATTAATTCTTCAATTTCTATATTTTGAGTAACATTAACTTCTACTAGACTAGGAAAAAGTAATTCAAACAAAGATGGAGGTAAAGAAGTACTACTAGATGAAGCTTCGTCAGACATATAAGATAAAATGCAAATAGATTAATTATAAAAAATGTTTATATGAATGTTATCCTATACAAAAGCTAAACAAAAAGAATTCTGGCTAAGTAAATTTTCTTTCCCACTCTTCAATTCTTCAATCCGTCTTCAACAAAGGCTGCATATCATCTGAAAATTAACATGACAACCATGAGTATACTTTCATAAAATATAAAACACTCATTAAAACTTAACATATTAAAAACTCATGTTAATATAAATTAATCAACTCTTCTAATACATATATATCATAAATACATACATTCATTTTAATATACACATTGTAATAAACATATTTCATTCATACACACATGAACACTAATCACTCATGCATTATATGCTTGCACATGTCTCAAACATTCATTCATGCATAACTTATGCATACATCTAATATTTCATATGCATACATAAGCATCATACACTTAACATGCATATACGTACATACTACATATACTAACATACATCTATATGCACATTCCTCTCATGCATTCCTACACACTTACTAACATATATACATGTGCTCACACATATACATACACTTATGCATACATGCATATCTAGACAAACTAACATACTTGCACACATGCACTCACATATACATGCAAACATACACTTGCATACACATGTCTCATGCATTCATGTATCATAACTCATGTATTCAAATACCTCTAACATACATGTGTATGTAAGCATGCATTTACTAACATACATACACAATCATGCAAACATATCTCACATGCATACATGCACATGCATACTTTAACACACATACACGCATACATGACAAAACATTCCTATCATGAACTTACATGCACTAACATACATACATGAACTTACATGCACTAACACACATATATGAACATGCATGCACTAACATACATATATGAACATGCATGCAGTAACATACATACATGAACTTACATACACTCATACATGAACATGCATACATGCATACACAAACATGCATACATACATGACATGCATACACAAATATATACTAACATATCTCACATGCATACATGCACATGCATTAACTAGCATACATACTAACATGCACACATGAACATGCATACTAACATGCATTCATAATCATACATACTAACATGCATATATGAACATGCATATATTAACACACATACATACATGCATGCACACACATAAATGAACCTGCATTTAACTAATATGCATAAACACTAAATCATATACATAAACATATATTCTTACCTATCATACATGCAAAACATCTAACATGCATGTACAAATATCTAACATCTATGCACTAACTAACATACGAACATGCATTAACATATGCATGTACTAACATCTTACATCTATGCACTAACTAACATCTAACATGCATTAACATATACATGCACTAACATCTTCCATGGATACATGCACTATCATTTAACATGCATGTAATGCATTTATCATAAGCTTCTATCTTAAACTAAGTGTGGGTTAGAGACTTTTGGCTAATGGAAAAGAAAAGGAAATGAAAAGTTATGATTAGATAGGATAAATGATTGGATCAGGAGAAGTTGGATAAATATGATGAAATCTTTGAGAAAGGTAAGGGATAATGGCTAAATGGATCCTTCTTTTGATAACTTGGGAAACATTAAAGAGGTTTAGCAAATCAAACATTTATTATGTGATCAATTTAGTTAAATGAACACACACACATACCCGCCATACCCTCCCATTCATTCCTAACATACATAATAAATTCTTTAGTCATTCATATCATTCATCTCAAACAAATATACTTACTGCATATGCTTATCATAAATTAAATGAAAGAAAATTAACACTTAGTACATGAAAATTAAAATAAAAAATGTAATGATCCTAAAATAAGTTACTAATTAAAACACACACACTTATAAATACTTATACACACATACATAAATCATATATATTCACATACATAAATACATCATATACATTCATACTATATATTCATAAATCATAATTATTTCATATAATTCTAATATATATTTAATGAATATTATTTATATTAATACATGAAAATGAACATATAAAATATATATTTAGTAAAACATAGAGTATATATAAGCATAATATAAATAAAAGAAAAGAAATAAATATAATTACTAACAGAAATAAAAAAGAAAAAAATTAAATAAAACCTCTCTTTCTCTCTCTCTCACTCTCTCTCTCTCTTTCTCTCTCTTCTACGTCCGCCGTCTGCCATAGGGAGGGGAAAGGGAGAGGTTAGAATAAAAATAAAAAAAACAAATAATAATAATAAAACTTTTTCCTTCTCTCTCTCTCTCTTTCTGCGTGGTCTGGCGTCGGCTGCAGGGAGGGGAAAGAGAAGATAGAAAATAAAATAAAACAAAACAACAAAACAAAAAAAATAATTAAAAAAAACCTCTCTTCATTCTCTCTCTCTCTCTATCTCTCTCTCTCTGCTGTGCGCGCAGCACACTGCGCCACCGGCAGAGAAGAGAGGGAGAGGGAGAAGAGAGGGAAAAAGAGGAAGAGGGAAGAGAGAAGGGGAGAAAAGAAGGAATGAAGAAATAAAAAAAAAGAAGAAAGGAAAAGGGATAAAGAAGAAGAAAAAAAAAAACTAATCCTCCTCACTCCTCTATCTGCATTGTCAAGAATAAAAAAAAACAAAAAAATATTTGCTTTGAATTGAATGAATTGCGAAAAGCAAGAGAGATGGTCTTGTCTCTCTTCCTGCTAAGGACAGCATGGAAATGAGTGCACAAACAATCATAGCTTAGAGCATAGATTAAATAGAGTACTTGAAAATTAACTTGAGCTTGTGAATATGACTCCCCTCCTTATATACATGAGAGTAGCCCACCATAGCCCACATTTTTCCTAGGTTAATTGGATAATGCAGCCTACAATTACTCCACATCAACTCAACTTCTCTCAATCAAAAAATAGGCATGGATTTCTTCTCCTATTCTTTTTCCCAAATTCACAATAACCACTTAAAATAAATATCCACTTGACATTAGACTTTTATAATCCATTTAGATTTAAATAAATGCAACCCTTCAATTCTTTTTAATTATTTATTCTTTAGAATTAATTAAATTAAATCTATCAATTAATAAATTTAAATATATTTCCATAACCTTAGTGTTATTTAAATAATGTCAATTACTAATTAACATATTCAATTAATCATTTATATTTAAAATATTTTGCTAAGATTTCATTTACTATATTTTTCCCTATTCATTAACTTTTTTAGATATAAAACCTACTTAATTAACCTCTTAACCATAGGTTTATCCTTAAACTAACCTTAAACCATGTTTTTAACCCTGAACTAACCCATAAACTAATCTGCTTACCCTTCCAAAACCCTTTAGATTTATTAATTAAACCCTTAATTAACCTTGAAATCAACCTTTTACCCTATAAAACATGTTCAAACCCTACATTTGACCCTTGAATATCCTTGAATTTACTTTCAAACCTTAGATAAACTCTTAACTAACCCTTAATTTTTAATCTATATCCACAATTACATTTGAAAACACCTTTTTGAATACTTCCCATCTTTGTACTGATCATCAAAACTTCTTATCCTGCAAAATTTAAAATCAAACATAAGTTAAAATTTTCATAAATTATTCAAACTTAATTTAATCAATTAATCTTTTAAATTTTAATAATATTTTAAGAGAAATAAATTCTCTCCTACATCCACCCCCACTAAATCTGCACATCATCCCGATGGGCTAACCTACAGATTCAAGTGGAACTTCATTTCTTTTTTTTTCATTTTATTTTTTTCTTGCTTTATTACTTCATCCCAACTCAGCTCTTTATTTATTTTTTTAACAAATCAGCCTATACTGAAATTGGGTGCAACTCTTGGACTTGTCCACTTGGCCAAGTTTATTCCACTTGTCTACCAACCCGGCATAGCACACGACAAAACTATGTCAGCCCTACATGAAATCAATGTCAGCTCATGGCTCTGGCCACCCGACCAGAGTGACTCCACCCACCTACCGACCCATGCAGGCGCATGACAACATAAAGGTTAGGCCTATGATGAAACAAGCATCAGCTTGTGGCCTTGATCACCCGACCAAGGTTGTTCGACCCGCCTACTAGCCCAACATAGCGCACCAACTACAAACACATACATATAGGCTAAATTGGGTATGAAGTTTTATTTTTTTAATTCATTTAGAGGTCAGATCTCATAAGGAATAAATAGTAAGATACAAAAATCCCACTTACTAATGGATAAAATTTTTCAGCATATACATGTATTCATAATAAGGCTACCATTTCTTTCACAAGCTTCCAATTCCAAAAGTTTCTATTTAACTATCTGATTCAATTCATATAAATACAAGTTTTTCATGCATCAATCATAAATATATCAGATATTTAACATCTTAAATTCTACTTGATTTTAAAAAAAAAACTGAACATATCCATTTAACTCATTCAGTAATGCAGTGCATATACACAAAACATCAAACAAATCTTTAATTAAAACTTTTTCACCTGATTTAAAATAGATATTTTAATCTTCATCAACATCTTCATCAGCATCATCATCAGTATCAATCTCATCAATCTCATAATCTTCATTGTTTCGTTTCTTGAATAGTTTAATTCTTTTTCCTGCAATCAAATTTCTCAACAAAGAACCGTCGAATTCCCTAAGTTCAAATGTACCATTATCAAAAACACTTACTACTACATACGGACCAAACCATCTTTTAATTAACTTCTTCCTAGCATCATACTGTGTATCAAAAGTACTATCGTAAACTAATACCCAATCATCTACTTCTATAGTACGAGGCCAAAGTCTATGTTTTTTATCAAAATAGATTTTATTTTTAAGTCGTGATTCTCTAACTTTTTGTACAGCTTCTTCAATCAATTTATTTCCTAGATCTAACTGCATAATGGAAGGTTCTAAAATTTTCATATGCATCTTCTCCTTAAGCAGTTTCATTAGCTCAGGTAAATGAGCCTTTGGAACTGGTATATGTGATAAAACGAAAGCAAGCACCCCGGGCTCGCTCGGCGACTCGCACCGGCCCGTCGGTAGGGTGACTTACTTGAGTGTTTTGTTCGCTTACTTGAAAGCGGAAGATCACCGTTTGAATGAAAAACCAACTTGCATTGAAAGAGAACGCTTACAAAAGAAACGGCCTAAGCCGGCCCGCGTTGAACGTCGCGGGCGAACGTTTACAGTGAGCCGGCCCGCGTTAAGCGTCGCGGGCAAACGCGTTACAACGGCCTCTCGATGGCACGACGGCGCTTTCGAGAGGTGCGTACGGAGGGGACTAGCACGAAGGCTACCGCACGATGATCGCTAAGATCGCTTGAGTTCACTTGGTCACTTGGGTCGGAGGCTCACCATGTCCCCCTATAGTTGCGCACAATTTGGCGCCGGTCGGCAAACCATACAAGCACCAAAAAGGCCTAGATAGAAATACATGGGGGGGGGGGGGGGGGGGGGGGGAGGGGGGGGGGGGGGAGGGGGGGGGGGGGGCTCTTGCCCACGGGTTGTCACATATTCTCCCCCGCTTCGAAGAGCTTTGCGTCCTCGTAAAGCTACGGAAGTCGCGCCTGGGAGGTCGAAGGATGAGTCGATTGGAACGACTCAATGAGGCTTTGGGCTGTCGGTGGCATACTCTGTTTACTTACCCATGTGGCTTCCTTGAGGGGGCGGCCACGCCACTTGACGAGGAATTGCGAGCTATTCTCCTTGAGGATCAAGTCTACCTGTCGTTGTTCGATTGGGTCTTCCACCAATGTAACTTGACGTCCAAAGCGAGTATCAGGGCGGAAGCGTTTTAACAAACTCACATGGAACGAGTTGTGGATATGAATCTCGGGTGGAAGAGCCAGCTGATATGTCACTTGGTTGAAGCGGTGACTAATTCTGTACGGTCCATAGTACCTATGATTGAACTTTGGAGTGAAATTCCTGGGTAAAATGATGTTTTTGGCATTTACTAGAACTAAGTCACCCACTTGGTAATCTGGCGCTTCTGTTCGGTTCTGATTAGCACTTCTTACCATCCTTTCTTTGCTCTTGATAAGAGCCTCTTTCGCCTGTCGTAGTTTAGATTGCCAGTCTCGTAAAAAATTACCACATTCCCGGTCTGCTGCCACTAGCACTTCATCTGACACGAGTGCCATAGGTGTGATTACACTTTTCCCTGTGGCCACCTCGAACGGTGACATAGTGTACTGGAATGGATTGAGCTGTTATAATGGAATTCTAAAATGTCAAGGTGCTTGGCCCAATCCTTCTGGTCCGCTTGAATGTAACTCCGCAAGTAATTTTCTATGGTTTGATTGACTCTTTCTGTTTGCCCATCGGTCTCGGGGTGATAGGCCGACGAGAATCGAAGCTGAGTCCCTAAGATGGAGAAAAGTTCCCGCCATAAGTCGCTCATGAATCTAGTGTCCCGGTCTGACACGATAGCCAAAGGAAGGCCATGATACTTAAACACTTTTTGGAAGAAAGTTTGTGCTACCACCTTTGCCGGCATAGGTGGCTTCATCGGTATGAAGTGTGCTTGTTTAGAGAAATAGTCCACTACTGCCATAATTGCATTGTGCCCATCGGATGCTGGTAGATCTGTTATAAAATCCATGCTGACCATGTCCCAAGGACGGTTCGGAACGGGCATGGGTTGGAGTAGGCCTGCCGGTTTGATCTTCTGCTGTCTTACTAGTTGACAGGTCGGGCATGTTTGAACATATTCAATCACGTCGTCTTTCATCTTCGGCCAAAATACATGCTCTTTTAAATGTTCATAACTTCTTCTTTGTCCGCCATGTCCGGCTAACTGGCAATCGTGTGCTTCCCATAAAAGCATCCTTTGTATTTTTGCGTTGTCCGGTATGTAAATCCTTCCCTTTCTATATAGCATGTTGTTCACAATTGCGTATTTCCCTTTATGATCTAAGCCCAAGTGTACATCTTTTATGATCCTCTGTATCTCCGGATCGGTTTGTTGCAACTTACGAATCTGATCTTTCGTCTTACTCTCGGCCATGGAAATTGCGGCCAGCGTCGGTCTTCTACTCAGGGCGTCTGGCATGACGTTTTGCTTGCCGGGTTTGTGAATTATGTCTATGTCAAATTCAGCCAGGAAATCCAGCCACCTTGCTTGCTTGGGGGATAACTTTGGCTGAGTACAAAAGTACTTGAGTGAAATGTTGTCGGTGTAGATTTTTGTGTGTTTATCTTGGACATAGTGACGCCACTTTCGTAAACAGTGGATCACTGCGAGCATCTCCTTCTCGTGAGTGCTCCATCTTAACTCTGTACTTGAAAATTTATGTGACTCATAAGCCACAGGGCGTCCTTCCTGCATAAGGACCCCTCCAATTGCCGATCCTGATGCATCTGTGTGGATCTCGAATTCTTTGTCAAACTCTGGCAACTTCAACACAGGAGCTTCGCACATCACCTGTTTGAGTTGCTCGAAAGCATCTTGTTCCTTAGGCCCCCACACAAAGCAACCCTTACCTTTGGTTAACTCTGTGAGCGGAGCCGCCACTTTACTGAAGTCTTTTATGAATTTTCGGGGGAACTGGCAGAAACCTATGAACTCTCTCACTTCTCTGACTGTTCTAGGCGGTGCCCATTGACGAACTGCTGTGATTTTATGAGGGTCTATCATCACTCCTTTGTCTGAAACCATGAAACCTAAAAATTCAACTGAAGTCATGGCAAATTCACACTTTTCTGGCTTGGCATAGAGCTGTCTTTCCCTTAGACGTTGAAGTACTGCTCTTATGTGGTCCAGGTGTTCCTCTAAATTGCGGCTGTAGATTAAAAGATCGTCTATGTAGATGATTAAGAACTCATCCAACATATCTCTGAATCCGTCGTTCATCTCCCGGCAAAACGTGCCTGGAGCGCCTGTAAGTCCGAAAGCCATGACTAGCCACTCATAGCTGCCATAGCGAGTTCTGAATGCCGTCTTCTCAATGTCTTGTTCTGCAATCCGAATTTGATGATATCCGGATCTGAGATCTATTCGTGTGAAGAATTTTGCCTGACCCAGTCGGTCCATCAATTCATCCATAACTGGAACTGGGTACTTGGTCTTGACAGTAATCTTGTTCAAAGCCCGGTAGTCCACACACAACCGCATGCTGCCATCTTTCTTCTTGACGAATACAACGGGAGCACCGTAGGGTGAACTACTGGGTCGAATGAACCCTTGCTGTTCTAGTTCTACCAGTTGCCTTTTTAACTCCTTTAGGTCTGTCTCATTCATTCTATAAGGTGCCTTTGCGGGTGGAGCTTGGCCTGGCATGACCTCGATTCTATGTTGTACCTGCCTGAGTGGTGGCAGGCCGCTTGGTAACTGACTCGGTAGAACGTCCTGAAACTCTCTAAGTACCTCCTGAACTCTTTGGTCACCCACCTTCATCTTGTTACTTTCCTGTTCCTCTATGTCTATGTGATTACACTTTATGAGGCACAAGTGTGCTTGAGCCCCTTGTTTCATTGCCTTTTCCACTTGCTTGGCCGTCATTGGCCCTTGTATCTGTTGTTTGTTTACTGCCCTTGTTACTGCGGCTACTGACTTTAATTTTCCTGGTGGTAGGTTCACTGCTTTGTTCCCTTTGTTCTGGCTACTTGACGACGCACCCTCTTGATGCATCGGTGTTTTTCCTTTTCTTTGTCTGTCTAATTCCTCCCTTGACGTTGGAGGCGTACTTGCTTTCGCTTTTATTTCTTGAGGATTCGATCCTGGATTGTCTCCGTTTTCTTGTTTCCCTTGTGTCTCTTGACGTGTTACTGGGGTCCTTCTTGCTACTCTGTAACAGTCCACCACCACAATATTTCCTTGCATATCTAGGAGAAGCTTGTCAATCTTTTTGCCTAATAGACTGACCATATATCTATCCATAAAAGATAGCCCAACTATGACGTCGAACGACTCTAGCGGGACTACCAAAAAATCTAGCTTCGCGGACCATTCACCTACTGTCATTCTCACGTTCAGTGCTATCTTCACATTATCGTCGCGGCCTTGGGCGAAGGTTACTGACATTTCAGGTAACTTACTCAAAGCCAATTGTAAACTGGCTGCGCATTCTGGCGACATAAAGTTATGTGTTGCGCCTGAATCTACTAACACTGCTTTTCTCTTGTTCCCAAAAGTCCCCCAGAAATACATATTTTGAATCATTCTTAAAGTCATTGGAAAACATCCTGGCAGTGCGGCCACCGTACCTACATGTGGTGCTTCATTCCCGTTTTGTATCTCTTGTTCGTTTTCATCTAGTTCTGTAAGGACCACATTCGTGTTTCGTCTTTGAGGCTCCTCTTCTACTTGAGCCGTTTGTACCCGCGTCTGATTATTATTGCGAGTACACTGGTGTGTCCAGTGATTCCCACGGCATGTTCTACAGAATGGCCGGGGATCATTCCTTTGCCATTGGGGCGCTGGCAATGCCCTCTGCTGGTTATTTCCATAATTGTTCTGGTTCCTTTGAACTGTTACATTACCCGTGTTCTGAGTGGTGTTTGCAGGACGGGTGTTTGTGTTGGTGTTCCCCGCACCCTGCTGATTCCTTCGTGGTGAGATGTTATCGGTCTTGCGCATGCTTTGAGCACGTCGATTGCTCTCAGCATCCTGGTATCTTTCAGCCATGACGATGGCTTCCTCCCAAGTGGGGGGCGACTGTTTTTCTATCTCGCGCCGCGTCCAAACACTACATCCGTATAGGAACCCATGGAGCCGGTCGAGATCATGCATCTCCGTGATTTGCAACATGAGTCTTCTATACTTGCGAATGTATTCGGACAATGGCCCTTCTTGTTTCAGGCCCCGCCATTCATCCCTGAGTTTGAATGATTCGTTTTGAGGAATAAAATACTCCTCAAACGCTGCTTTGAACTCTTTCCATGACTTGAATTCCTCCCTTGCGGACTCTGCCAAGAACCAAGCGTCGGCATCGTCGGCTAGGAAGGAGGCGGCAATCTTCACCCAATGTCGCTTACCCACTCTTTGAAGATCGAGGTATTGCTCCATGTCTCGAAGCCATTTGGAGACTGCGAGAGAGTTGCGTTTACCCCGGAACTTCTCGGGTGGGCACGGTTTGAACCTCCCATAGGAGTCTGAGTCGCTACCATCGTCCGAGGAGGAGATGAGGTTGTATCGTCTGACGCGAGGCCGACAACCTTGTCGAGACGTGCGCCCCGATGTCTCCCCTTGTTGAACCTCTGGTTGCTTTCCCGTATCCCTGGGCTTGTTTTCCCTTGTTTCTGCCTGACCTTTCAACAACTGCGCCAGATCAGCGATGGTGGACTCAAGACGGCCCATGCGGTTTTCCTGAGCCACCATCCAGTCTACGGGCAGTTCATCCCTCTCTTTTTCCAACGTTCCAAGATCATAATTCCGATTTGTGGGAGGCGGGGTAGGTTGACGTTTCCCCTTGTTCCTCCGTTTTTCCTTTCCTGTCTCTTTGTGGCCTCCACCGCGTGGCTCCACGTCGCTAAGAAACGCGTCGTTGCCTTCACCCTCCATCACGGTGTACTAAGTAGAACGTTAAGACTCGGTCCCCAGCACTGGTGTGACAACCGGTCCGTTCTCTTTTCCAAGGCCGCTTAGATCGAGCGAGGCTCTGATACCAACTGTGATAAAACGAAAGCAAGCACCCCGGGCTCGCTCGGCGACTCGCACCGGCCCGTCGGTAGGGTGACTTACTTGAGTGTTTTGTTCGCTTACTTGAAAGCGGAAGATCACCGTTTGAATGAAAAACCAACTTGCATTGAAAGAGAACGCTTACAAAAGAAACGGCCTAAGCCGGCCCGCGTTGAACGTCGCGGGCGAACGTTTACAGTGAGCCGGCCCGCGTTAAGCGTCGCGGGCAAACGCGTTACAACGGCCTCTCGATGGCACGACGGCGCTTTCGAGAGGTGCGTACGGAGGGGACTAGCACGAAGGCTACCGCACGATGATCGCTAAGATCGCTTGAGTTCACTTGGTCACTTGGGTCGGAGGCTCACCATGTCCCCCTATAGTTGCGCACAATTTGGCGCCGGTCGGCAAACCATACAAGCACCAAAAAGGCCTAGATAGAAATACATGGGGGGGGGGGGGGGGGGGGGGGCTCTTGCCCACGGGTTGTCACATATAGGGCGAAGATTCCAAGGTATATGGGCTATGGTAAATATAATCATCAGAGATACTATTCTAGGGTCAACACATCCTATTTCATGAGGATAAAGAGAAAAATCTTTTCCATGTTTTCTTATCATTTCACGAAACATTTCATGTTCAATAGGTAGTAAAAAAGAATCTTCATTTCCTATTTTTATTAATTTAATGGTCTCATCAGTAAAATTATGTCCTATTTTTGAAATATCACGTAAAATGGGATTATTAGCTACTTGTTTTATTTTCTGGTCACTCCCTTCAGGTAAAGCCTGGGCTATAGGTTTAACTTTTTTATCAACTGTTTTATACTTTGTATTAATTTTAGCTTCATTTTAGAATCAGAAACAAATTTCAAAATTAGTTCATATTCATTTAATGAGTTCAAAAGTATAACTTGCATTAATTTTTCATCATGTAAAGTTTCATTAATTTCATCAAGTAAAGAAGAAGAAAAAGATGTTTCAATTACATTTTCAATATTTTCATTTGTAGACATATAACCTTTACTTTTAAATATTTTTCATGTTTTTTCATTATCTTCCTAGGAATATCTTTACTATTTAAAATTTGTAATTTTGAGGATGTAAAATAAACAAAAAAGCTTTCTAATTTATATACAAATTTTTACGAGATTTCAAACTAGTTACCAGTGTTGTCCCGCTCAACAATGGTGTCTAGTAAAAATTCTGATCAAAATAAGTCCCAGAATCACTAAGAGGTAGATGACTCTCGTGCAACTTCTCTTGTGATCGGATTGGTGTTTTCCTAATTTGTTCTCTATTTCTAATGTGGTTTGGATTAACATTCATTACTTGTAATGATTGCAAATCATCTTTTGACCTAAATCTAGCATATGCAGAGCCGTCTTCCATTACTTTTGTTTCCATTCGTGTTTCATAAATAAACGGTTGTCCTAAAATGATTTCGGAAGAACAATTATCTTGTATAAAAAAATGAAATGTTTTAGTTATTCCTCCTATTAAAATTGGAATGTTTGCACAAGCTCCTAAAAGTGCACCACATTCGTTATCTGATTCTCATTATCCACCCATGTTGTTTATCTATTGGCCATCTAAATTTATCATACAATTCTTTGGAGATTACATTAATTTTAGAACCTGAATCTAATAAAGCTAAAGCTACACATGAATTTTTTATATCTCCTAAATTTACTTTTATTTCAGGTGTTCCCCTAGCCCAAAAACTCTTTTTATAATTACTTTCAGATTGTTTATTTATATTATCAGGAAGAATCGGACGTAGAAAATTTTTATTAACATAACCTTTACTTTCTTCCTCATCATCAAAGTCAAAAAAAAGGGAATCTTTAGAAATTTGAGACACGTCTACATTTTCTTGCATTTCAATTTCAGTATTAAATGGAAATCTATTTCTCTTAATCATTTTAATAAAGTTATCTTTAAATTCAAGTTTAGTTATAGAAAATAATTTTTCAAGTGACATAGTCACTTGACTTTTCAAAAGTATGTCATAAAGTATTTCTTTTGCATCATTTTTCTGTTCCAATTTTGAAGTTAAAATGGCTTTAGGAACTCTTTTAGGTTTCTTTGTTTTTTTCTCATTTTTTTCTATTTGTTCATTAGGCTTTGAATCTAAAGGTTTGTTTGATGTTTCAGGTTGTTTTCCCTCCCTTATTTCTCTTCTTTTATGTTCATTTGAGTCTAAATTTGTATTTTCCTTAAATTGAACATTTTTAGGTTCATCTCTTAATTGTTTTCTAGTTACTCTTCGATTGGTTTCATCTATATCCTGAGATTCATCCCTTTTTCTCTTCTCTTCCACATTTGCTATATGTGAAAAGATAGAGAAATGATCTACAGGTGAGTTCCATGTTGTTTTATGCATTATATCATCTCTAGCTTTTATTAGTGCTTCAATTGAATAATCTTTAGTTTCATTAGAGGTTTCATCATCTAGATCACTCTCATCACATTCTAACCTAACCTTGGAAGAGCTTCTTTGTGCTTCAGATATATTTTCATATAGTTTTTGCATGCTCCCTTTTTCCCAATTTATAGCTAATGGAAAGTGGATGTGGTAATCACATAATTTTTTATCTATATCTATTACTAGTTTTCTTTCCTTTGCTTCTTTTAAAGATTCCCAGGCGTAGGACATGTGATTTGTAGAGTCGCACCAAACACATCGTCGAGTGGGTGTGCCTCTCCGTTCATTATTTTGAGCTACTGGCTGATTCATAAAAGGTGCTACAGGTATAGGATTTATTTGTGGGGCTTGAGTAAATTGGGGTCCTAAATATGTCCTATCTTGAGTATTTAATGAATGGACTGTATTTTGAAGTGTAGCTACTTCCTTAGACATATTCGTATGCATCTGCATCATATTATCTAATTTACTAAATAATATTTCAAATTGTAGTTCACTAGGAATTTTAGATGTAGAGGCTTGTTCAGTTGTACTAGAATTAATATTAATTTTAGGATTTTGAGTAGTTGGACCTACTGGTGGAAAACTTAGATTCATATCATAAAGTAATGTTTGCCTTTGTTTCATTTGTGCCACTACTTCTACTACTTGTTTTAATACTCCCCAGTCCTCCGTTAGACCATATCTTTTCCCAAGTTCCTCAAGTCTTCTTTCTACCTCACTTCTAATGTCAAAAGGTAATACCTTTAGGAAATATAGAACTATGTCTGATGTGAGTGCAGTCCTATCTTGCTCTGGCAATTGTGAAAACCTCTTCATAAATTCACCATGCAATTGTGTAAGGGAAATTTGAGTTTTAGGAGTGCTAAGCCATTTCATAAACCCTTCCCTACTGTGTTGACTATAATCTTCAAGGTAAAATTATTTATGCATCTGTTTTTTAACTTCATCCCATTCAAGCTCACTATGAGGTTCTATTACACTAATAGCTGATCGTATGGCAAGCCTCACTAGAAAAGTTACCCACTTAGTTACAGGCAAACCATGCAATTTTGCTATGTCTTCAAATGTGTCGAAATACTTAGTTGCATTTACTCTGGTGAATTTCCCTTTTTCTCTAAGTATTGCTTCAACTACTTTCTATCCTTGGGTTTCCGACATCATATCTCTAAATAATTCATCCATTTTATTTTGTATATTAGAACTAGACTTAAGTTTTTTAATAAAATCTTTAATTTCTTCTTGTACCTTTGCTTTTTGGTCTCTTACTAAACTGATTAAATTGTTTGGTTCCAGTTTTGCTAAAGTTAGAAAACCTTTTAACAATTTTCGTTTTTAATACCTAATGAAATTTCTTTTGAAATTTCAACCTAAAACCGTACTAGTCTAAAATAGCATAAAATCCCTAATATTTCCACTCTTCAATTCTTCAATCTGTCTTCAACAGTGGCCGCATATCATCTAAAAATTAACATGACAACCATAAGTATACTTTCATAAAATATAAAACACTCATTAAAACTTAACATATTAAAACTCATGTTAATATAAATTAATTAACTCTTCTAATATATATATATATCATAAATACATGCATTCATTTTAATATACACATTGTAATAAACATATTTCATTCATACACACACGAACACTAATCACTCATGCATTATATACTTGCACATGTCTCAAACATTCATTCATGCATAACTTATGCATATATCTAATATTTCATATGCATACATAAGCATCATACACTTAACATGCATATACGTACATACTACATATACTAACATACATCTATATGCACATTCCTCTCATGCATTCCTACACACTTACTAACATATATACATGTGCTCACACATATACATACACTTATGCATACATGCATATCTAGACAAACTAACATACTTGCACACATGCACTCACATATACATGCAAACATACACTTGCATACTCATGTCTCATGCATTCATGTATCATAACTCATGCATTCAAATACCTCTAACATACATGTATATATAAGCATGCATTTACTAACATACATACACAATCATGCAAACGTATCTCACATGCATACATGCACATGCATAATTTAACACACATACATGCATACATGACAAAACATTTCCTATCATGAACTTACATGCACTAGCATACATACATGAACTTACATGCACTAACACACATATATGAACATGCATGCACTAACATACATATATGAACATGCATGCACTAACATACATACATGAACTTACATACACTCATACATGAACATGCATACACAAACATGCATACATACATGACACGCATACACAAACATATACTAACATATCTCACATGCATACATGCACATGCATTAACTAGCATACATACTAACATGCACACATGAACATGCATACTAACATGCATTCATAATCATACATACTAACATGCATATATGAACATGCATATATTAACACACATACATACATGCATGTACACACATAAATGAACCTGCATTTAACTAATATGCATAAACACTAAATCATATACATAAACATATATTCTTACCTATCATACATGCAAAACATCTAACATGCATGTACTAATATCTAACATCTATGCACTAACTAACATACTAACATGCATTACCATATGCATGTACTAACATCTTACATCTATGCACTAACTAACATCTAACATGCATTAACATATACATGCACTAACATCTTCCATGGATACATGCACTATCATTTAACATGCATCTAATGCATTTATCATAAGCCTCTATCTTAAACTAAGTGTGGGTTAGAGAATTTTGGCTAATGGATAAGAAAAGGAAATGAAAAGTTATGATTAGATAGGATAAATGATTGGATAAGGAGAAGTTGGATAAATATGATGAAATCTTTGAGAAAGATAAGGGATAATGGCTAAATGGATCCTTCTTTTGATAACCTGGGAAACATTAAAGAGGTTTAGGAAATCAAACATTTATTATGTGATCAATTTAGTTAAATGAACACACACACTTACCCTTCATATCCTCCCATTCATTCTTAACATACACAATAAATTCTTTAGTCATTCATATCATTCATCTCAAACAAATATACTTAATGCATATGCTTATCATAAATTAAATGAAAGAACATTAACACTTAGTACATGAAAATTAAAATAAAAAATGTAATGATCCTAAAATAAGTTACTAATTAAAACACACACACTTATAAATACTTATACGCACACATACATAAATCATATATATATTCACATACATAAATACATCATATACATTCATACTATATATCCATAAATCATAATTATTTCATATAATTCTAATATATATTTAATAAATATCAGTTATATTAATATATGAAAATGAACATTAAAATATATATTAAGTAAAGCATAGAGTATATATAAACATAATATAAATAAAAGAAAAGAAATAAATATAATTACTAACATAAATAAAAAAGAAAAAAAATTAAATAAAACCCCTCTCTCTTTCTCTCTCTCTCTCACTCTCTCTCTCTGATTCTCTCTCTGATTCTCTCTCTGATTCTCTCTCTCTCTATCTCTCTCTATCTCTCTCTATCTCTCTCTCTTTCTCTCTCTTCTACGTCCGCTGTCGATTGCAAGGAGGGGAAAGGGAGAGGCTAGAATAAAAAAAAAACAAATAATAAAAAAAAACTTTTTCCTTCTCTCTCTCTCTCTCTCTCTCTCTCTCTCTCTCTCTCTCTCTCTCTCTCTCTCTCTCTCTCTCTCTCTCTCTCTCTCTCTCTCTCTCTCTCTCTCTCTTTCTGCGTGGCGCGTCGTCGGCTACGGGGATGGGAAAGAGAAGATAGAAAATAAAATAAAACAAAACAAAAAAAAAATTAAAAAAAACCTCTCTTCATTCTCTCTCTCTCTCTCTGTCTATCTCTCTCTCTCTCTTCTCTCTCTCTCTCTCTCTCTCTCTCTCTCTCTCTCTCTCTCTCTCTCTCTCTCGTGTGCGCAGCGCGTTGCACCTCCGGCAGAGAAGAGAGGGAGAGGGAGAAGAGAGGGAAAAAGAGAAAGAGGGAAGAGAGAAGGGGAGAAAAGAAGGAATGAAGAAATAAAAAAAATAAAAGAAGAAAGGAAAAGAGAAAAAGAAGAAAAAAAGAAAAACTAATCCTCCTCACTCCTCTATCTGCATCGTCAGGAATTTAAAAAAAAACAAAAAAAAATTGCTTTGAATTGAATGAATTGCAAAAAGCAAGAGAGATGGTCTTCTCTCTCCTCTTGCCAAGGACATCATGGAAATGAGTGCACAAACAACCATAGCCTAGAGCATAGAGTAAATAGAGTACCTGAAAATTAACATGAGCTGGTGAATACGACTCCCCTCCTTATATACATGAGAGTAGCCCACCATAGCTCACATTTTTCCTAAGTTAACTGGATCATGCAGCCTACAATTACTCCATATCAACTCAACTTCTCTCAACCAAAAAATAGGCGTGGATTTTTTCTCCTATTCTTTTTCCCAAATTCACAATAACCACTTAAAATAAATATTCACTTGACCTTAGACTTTTATCATCCATTTAGATTTAAATAAATGCAACCCTTCAATTCTTTTTAATTATTTATTCAATTTAGAATTAATTAAATTAAATCTATCAATTAATAAATTTAAATATATTTCCATAACTTTAGTGTTATTTAAATAATTTCAATTACTAATTAACATATTTAATTAATCATTTATATTTAGAATATTTTGCTAAGGTTTCATTTATTATATTTTTCCCTATTCATTATCTTTTTTTAGAGACAAAACCTACTTAATTAACCTCTTAACCATAGGTTTTAAACTAATCTTAAACCATGTTTTTAACCCTCAAGTAACCCATAAACTAATCTTCTACCCTTCCAAAACCCTTTAGATTGATTAATTAAACCCTTAATTAACCTTGAAATCAAGCTTTTACTCTATAAAACATGTTCAAACCCTACATTTGACCCTTGAATTTACTTTCAAACCTTAGATAAACCCTTAACTAACCCTTAATTTTTAATCTATACCCACAATTACATTTGAAAACACCTTTTCAAATACTTCCCATCTTTGTACTAATCATCAAAACTTCTAATCCTGCAAAATTTAAAATCAAACATAAGTTAAACTTTTCATAAATGATTCAAACTTAATTTAATCAATTAATCTTTTAATTTTTAATAATATTTTAAGAGAAAAAATTATTTCCGACAGTGTGAGAATCCCTATGTCCTTCCAACCAGGATGGCCAACTAAGGTAAGGTCTTTCATGTTTCTGAAGATCAATTTAGCCCAAGATGACTCACTATTGCTCCAAGTCTTGATAAGCCACTTTGTCACCAGCTTGTCAGTCAACCCAATGATATCCAAAATTCCCAAGCCCCTTGAGTCTTTCGGGCTAATGCAAGTTTCCCATTTGATTTTGGGAATCCCCCTCCTGATGGAGTCCCCAGTCCAAAGGAAGTTTCTGCAGATTCTTTCCACTTTGGCCAAGTCTTTCTCCTTAGGTCTCCAACACAAGATAAAGTAAATAGTTGTAGACAACATAAATGTGTTAACAACCATAGCACGCCCTGCCAAGTTGACTTGCATACCTTTCCAATGATTTAGTTTGCTATCCAGCTTGGATAGCACCCAGTTCCATCGTTGGTCCATTGAGATGTCGAATCCCATTGGAATGCCGAGGAGACGGAAGACCTGACCTCTAGGGATAACTTGACACCCTTGATCTAACAACAATTGGGGTATAGGTCCGCTGATTGCTCTAAAAGCAGTTTTAGCATGGTTGATTTTTGAACCTGATGCCACACAAAAGGTGTCGAGGCACCACCAAAACACCTCAATGCTGTTTATATCGTTATGCACAAAGGCATTCATGTCATCGGCAAAGAGTCTCGCAATCATTTGGCCGTGATTTAGAGGTAGGGAAAGACCCTTGAGATTGCTAGCATCCATCGGATGCTTTAATAGGTGACTGACTCCATTTGAGGCGATAGCGAAGAGTAATGGAGCCAGAGGGCAGCCTTGCCTAATTGATCTTTTTAAACGAATGGGCTCAGAGAGCTTACCGTTGATATTTATTCTAGTTGAAGCGTTTCCAAGAAGAGTGGAAATCATCTTCGTGAACTTTTGGCTGCATCCAAGGTCTTTCAATGATTGAAGAATAAAGTCCCATTCCAATCTGTCATACGCTTTGTCGAAGTCGATCTTAATGAATACAAGATCTTGTGCAGACTCCTCAGCAAACGCAAGGCCTTCCCAAATATTGACGATTGCTTCAAGTATAGATCTACCTTTGATAGAACCTTTCTGGTCCTCAAAAAGCCATGACTTTAAATGACAAGAGATTTTGTTGGCGATAACTTTTGCAATTATCTTGTATCCTGTTTGGAGCATGGTAATCGGTCACCAGGTTTCAATTTTGTTCTTATCTCCCCTTTTGTGGATTAACTTGATGACGCCATTATTAAGACACTCAGGGAGGGCACCGAAGGAGAGAGCCTCTTGCCACATCAGAGCCTTTTGCCACATCAGAGCATTTTGCCACATCAGACGTAGTGGGGTGGCCACCACATGTTTGAAGGACTTAAAAAACTCA
Organism: Ceratopteris richardii; assembly: GCA_020310875.1. Lineage (NCBI taxonomy): Eukaryota > Viridiplantae > Streptophyta > Polypodiopsida > Polypodiales > Pteridaceae > Ceratopteris > Ceratopteris richardii. The sequence goes on from CM035444.1 coordinate 88,388,296, forward strand.
TTGGTGAGGCCATCAGGTGCCAGACTTTTCCCAATGGGAAGAGCATCAATAACCTCGAGAATTTCATTCTCGAAAATGTTAGCACCCAATAGAGAAATCATGTTCTGTGGGATTCTAGATTGAGTAACCCTTGAGATGGTTGCCATGGAGTCACACCTGTGTGGGGAAAGAGGAGCGGAGACCTTGAGAAGATGGGTAAAGTGCTAGATGATGATAGATCTATTCTCAACTTCCGTGCTATATTCGGTTCCATTGTTATTGACCAATAAGGGGATGGATTCGCTAGCTTGTTTCCTTTTGAGGATGTTACACATCTCTTTCGATGGTTTGTTGGCCTTCCCCACCCACCAATCTTTGAAGAATATTTGAAGATTTTTCCTTTGAACCTCCTCCTCTAATCTTAGTCTTCCCCTGATTTTCAAAAGACCTTGTTGGCATTGTAAGTTACCTTTGTTCACCTCTTCTTCAAGCCTTGCCTCCAGTACACCGTTTCTCTTCTTTTTTTTCGGATATCTCTTATAGCCTTTTGAGTCCTGATCAGAATTTTTCGAGTCCTTTCCACCGCACTTCTCCAGCACTTAGCCAGTTCATTACAGTATGCAAAGGCTTCCTCCCACACTGCAAAAATTTCTTGGTGGACAGAGGGGAGGGAAAACGATGTTTGACAAGCATGAAACCAAGGGGCTTTCTAGAGCATGGGAATCGGTTTGAAAGACAGAGTCCCGGGTAGTGGTCCGAGATATTTAGGTCCATGTGTTGGGAAATCGAAGGAATACCCCACTGGAGGATGGTGTTTTGATCGATGTAACATCTATCAAGTGTTGCTTTCCTCAAAGCGTCCCCCAATTGCAGATTTGACCAGGAGAACCCCTTCATGTCTTTCACCTCGACCAAGTCGAGATGGAGCTTGATTTTATCCTATATCTCTTTCTCCTGGACGTCAATAATTTTTCCCTTGTTATTCCATCGGTCCTCAGGAAACTCAACCATGTTGAAGTCCCCACAAATCAGAACATTATGTGAGAGGGAGTTGAGGGAAGCCCAAGTATCAATTCTATCTGCTTCTCCATTAGGGGCATAAATTGAGACCACAGTGAACTGAAAAGGGAACCCGATAGAGGCAGCAATCCAACGATGATTCCGACCTTCAAAACTCGAGGTCACACTGCCAGACAATGAGTGACTAATACCGATCGAAGCACCCCCCGCCCCCTTAGGGTGAGAAGTGGAGAACCAAAGGTGGTTCGGAGAAATGCATTTAAGTCGTTTCTAGAGATCCTCTTCGTCGATTTTAATCTCTTGTAAGCAGATAAAGTCAGGGTTGAGGCACTTGTCTTTGAACCATTGGCCAAGAATCGCCGCTCTTGATGGGTCAGACAAAGCCCTGATGTTTAGTGATGTGAATTTCATTATTGATGGTTGTCCTCTTTGAGGGGAGGGACCCGATCTTTTTTCTTCTTGTGATATTCTTTTTTCCTCCCAGCTTCTTGACTTAGGATCCTACTCTTGAGGGGGCTCTTCCATGGCATGCCCGATGGTTGTTTTCCTTTAAGCTTTGACTTTTGTTGCGGTAATCTTGGAATGCATATCGGAAGGGTAGGCCAAGGAAGGAGCTTTCACTGTCTGGGTTGTCTTCATTGCTAGTAGTTAAGCCTTCCTCTTTACTCGTGGTGTAACCTTCTTGGTTGTCTTCTTTGTTGGTAGAGCACCCAAGGGTATTATAAGTGGGGTCTTCTTCATAATGGTTGTCCCCTGGGAAGTCGATCTCATTAATCTCCTTTTCTAGGTTACAATACATGTTATTCGAAGGAGCAATTGTCGTAGTGTTCCTTGCTGTTGATCTTCAAGGGCTAACTTTCCTCCTGCATCTTACTTTAGTGAATCCTTCTGAATCCATCTCAGCAACGCGAGTTCCCTCTTCTCCCTCCATCGGAGTGGGATGACCCCGAGTGTCAACTTGAGGGAAAGGATCCAAGGTCCCATCTGGTTTAAGCTTGTTTTTATTGGTACTTTTCTTCAAGGGGAAATCTTTGATCCTATGACCTTGGTGCCCGCAACGGAAGCATGCGTTTGGCAAATTCTTGTAAGTAACCTCCTGTGTCCAAGTCTTACCATCTCCATAGTTTATGGAGATTTTTGAGGGAAGGACCTAGTTCAGGTCTATTTCAACGCAGATCTGTGGGTGCCATCTTGTATTGAAAGAGTGTTGAGCACCATTGTAGATTAACCCCCCAACATCCTCTCTTGAGGCCATCGGGCGACAGATCGGTGAAATGATTTCTCGAAGAAATCCATACAGAAAGTACGGCAGATTGGGAAGCTCCACCCAAAGCGGGTGACGAAGAGGCTTTGATCTGTTCGGAACAAAGTCTGGGGTCCACTTAAATAAGCAAAGGGTGGACTGACCCACTTGTTAGGAGCCGGCTTACAGGGCCTGGAAGGCCATCTCTTCATTCTCAAACACTAGAAGCATGTGATTCGCCGGCAAGAATTGACATTTGCACACAATTAGGCCATGCGAGAACCACTCCTTGCGAAGCCCAATTCTCACACTTTCTAGAGGGGGCCTAGGGCCAAAAACTTGACCGATCAAACAAGTTTTCATCAGTTCTTCTTGCTTTGCCACAATAGATTCTTTACACAAAGATACCACCAGAGTGTCGACGTCCGATGAGGCAGAATCCATCCCCAGGGGGCACTGGGACTCCGGTGGGGCCACGTTGCTCAAGACTAGTGAGGGAATAAATGTCGACATTAGAGAGAAAGGTCTAGATGAAACAAGAAATAAAAAGGATCTCGAAATAGGAATTCACCAATCCAACACGAGGTTCAACCTTAAAATTGCTATCGAAGGCAAAAAGCGGATTTCTTTTTTAGGATCCTTCATTTAAAAAAAAAAGGAAGATCGACAGACTTATTCCCTCTTTTGTTCTTAAATGCTCCTTTTAATCCACCCCGACTCGACGGACCCCTCTATAGATGTCACGCAATAGATCCCTTCTTCGAGCTATGGGCCCAAGGGACCCATGACGAGAAACCCGTGATAGACCCCCTTGGCGATAGACGCCCTTGGCAATAAACGTGCCCGATGGACTAAAGTCCACGATAGACATCTTGCCCGCGAAAGATGGACGAAAGGCCCAGGAAGTGGGAATTGAAAACAATATGGAAAGGAGTTGAAAAAGAATTGATATTAACCCTCTGTCAATCGCGCAAGGCCCGCAGTTGTGTCAATCGTGGCAAACCTCCCGATGGACACATGTGTGTCAGTCGCGTCTAACTCCCACGATGGTCAACCTCCACGATGGATAGACTCCCCCTCCCTGTGATGGACAGACACCGCACTTGTGTCAATTTGCTTAGTTTTTTGTTTTTTTTTAAATGGAGGTTCGGCAAGCGCCTACTCCCTCAGGCTTTAAATTTAAAAGTAGAACTATACAAGTGAATGGGCATAGTATCTGCAAGTGAATGGGCATAGTACCTGCGGGATTCCCCGTATCCCATAAAGTAAGGGCTAGAAAGATAACTTGGATAGCAACTGGTTTAAATTGGTCAAAGCCTAACATGTCCAACTTGAGGATTGAACTCTGAACCTCCATCCAAAGAAATCAAAACCAAACCACTTGAACTACGAGAAGTGGACTGCTTAGTTTCTTGTTGTTGAACCTCATCTATGTCTTCTTATTGCCCATTCGTCTTTTTGGTACCCTTTGAAAGAAAATCCTCTACAAGATGTCCGAACTTCTTTGATGAGTTCTTCAACAACCACGGGTCATTGTATTATGTTTTCAATACGCTTTTCATTTCTTAACAAAAGGCCCTTCTGCACAAAAATGCAAGTTGCAATCTTTTGAGCATGTATGCTTTTGTCGGGGGCTTTTGAGCGTGCTAGGGTTTCTCTCTAGTCTGCCTGTGTTCTATCTCTGTGTTTCGCTCGAAGTCCCTTCGTACCCCCCCGTGAGGGGGGTCCTCTTTTGGGAAGCTCCTAGTTCAATGGCTTTGCATGAAGCACTTAGGGATGGCTTGGTGGGCTCCGCTTTACTTCAGAGTGGACATCTTGGTGTCCTCCATTCTGTGTTGAACCCGACCTTCGACTCCACCAATGGGAGGCTCATGGCAGTCAATGCGAAAGAAATGTCGTCTGCAAATGAGGAGCAGCAGGTAAACCTGAACCAATCTTTCTTTCAACAGAAGCAACCTGGTATTTCGTATGCGAATGTAGTGAGCTCTCAGCCGGGACCCTTCTCTATGTTCAACTCTCAAGCTATTCCTGGTATGCCCTCTACTTTTGCTGTGAATAAAGGAAATAAGGGTAAAGAAAAGTTTGAAGGTGATGACAGAGAGATGAGGAATGAGACTAGGCCTTGCCCTGAACATGCTATCAACTTGGATCCTGAGACAGAAGATAGAGATGATTGTACCCTGGTCATTGAATCTGCCTCTCTTGACAACTGGAACAATCATCTAACCGAGAAAGTGGTTATAGGACTCTGTCATGGAGCTAGACCCGCACAAGAAAACCTTAAAAGTTGGATGAGAACTAACTGGGAAAGTCGTGGCCTATTTGTTAAGCATATTCAGTATTTGCCCAATAACTACTTTTTGTTTTTCTTTGAGGATGCTCACAATGCTATGGAGGTGATTGCAGAAGGTCACTGGATTATCAGGAATACTCCAATATCATTCTTCAAATGGTTTCCTGGCTTTAATCCAAGGGGGGCCAAACCCACTAAAGTGCCCGTTTGGATTGAATTTCCTGACCTACCAGTAGAATTCTATCCTTGGATTGAGCAGCTGGGTAATTTGGTGGGCCAAGTGTTGGGTCAAAAACCAAGAAATGGGTTTAATCCTAAATGGGATCCCCAATTGCTAATTGAAGTTGATATATCTAAGAGTGTTAAGCCTTTACTTATTCTTAAAAATTCTGAGGGTTGCAAGTTACATGAACAAAAAGTTTTTTATAAGAATCTTCCTAATGCATGTTTTCACTGTTACCATCAGGGACATTTGATTAAAGATTGCCCAAAGATGGGATCGAGTCAGATAAAGGAAAATAAAGGTGAGTCTTCCACAAAGCAGGTGTCAAATAATCTTAAGGCAGAAGCTAATAAGGAAGAACAGTGGGGGAGAAAAGTCCCCACCCATAATAGAAGGAAGCCAGTAAATACTGGCCTGAAACCTGAAGTTCTAATAAAGAAGATTAGTAACCCTTTTCAAGTGCTAGAAGAGCACAATGATACTACAGGTAATGATTGCAATCAAAGAGATCCTGTTAGGTTTGCTGGTAATATTGATGACTGTCAAGGGGTTGAGACTGGGTGGACTGTGGTTGGTAAGAGGGGTAACCTTCAATCGTGCTCCCCAAGTAATGGTAACTCCTGTGATTCTGTATCTTCAGATGATGATGAAGTTAACATTATGCTGACTATAGATGACACATTCAGTGAACAACTGAACAAAAATGATGAGGAAAAATTTATGCATGTAGGAACAGGTTTCCCACCTGATACTGATGTGTCTATGTCTATTTATAGATCAGTAACCCCTATACCTAAAGATAAGGGTAAGCCTAAAAGAAAGGAGGCTATCAAAACCTCCAGCTCGGCAGTCAAGCCTCTGAAGAATCATAAGAAGTGAGATCGGTTGGGAAGTACTTCTCTTTTCTATCTTTATGGATAAAATGTATATCTTGTCTTTGAATGCTAAAGGGATCACCGATCCTAATAGATGCAAGGTTATCAATATTTGGCTAAGAGACTCCTCCTTTTTGCCTGACTTTATCTGCTTACAGGAATTAAAGGTGGGTGGGTTCCAGTTGAACTCTAACCTGCAGATTGTCTCCAATAATACTTCCTGGTATCACACTAAGCACTGTGGTAAGGGTGGAGCTGCCATTGGTATTAATTCTAACCTTGAGCACCTTGTGGTTGAAGTGTTGTATAGTGACTCTAATCAGTGGGTTGCTTTGAAGTGTAAGGAACCTCTTTCCTTTACTATTGTGAGTGTTTATGCTGCCAACATCTCCTTGGACAGATCTAGATGTTGAGAGGAAATTGGTAAGTTGAATGGTGACATTATCCTGACAGGAGATTTTAACATGGTCACTAACTCCTCTGATAGAACTGGTAATATCAATAATATTCTTGCGGGACATGAAAAAAACTGTTGGTTTGATATGGTTAACTCTCATAACTTGTTTGATGTCTCTATCAATACTGGACATACTTGGTGTAATAAGAGTAACCATAACAAGTTGTCTGCTAGACTTGATAGATTTTACATGAACTCTAATAGGTTTCAGGACCTGTGGAATAGTTCTTGTTCTGTTGATCCTACTTTGCAGCTGTTTGACCATGCTCCGCTTATTATCAAGCTTTTTGGAAACAACCCTAATTACAGGGCTGGATGGCCTCACATTGATATGTCTCTTATTAGATTACCTATTGTGAAAGAAGAAATTTCTAAAACTTTTCAGAAGTATTTTGTTTTGGGTTGTTCCCCTTTTAAAGCCAGGGAAGAAGCTATCAAGGATATTCTGAGGATTCTTACCCATTACAAGAAGAAGGCCAAGGAATTCAGGTATAAAAGAAGGATGATGATGATTAAGGAGATAGACAATATTGAGAGCTCCAACATGCCTTCCTCTTATAAGAATCAGAGAATCCTTGAACTTCAGGATAAGGTGAGGTATGAAGATTATCTTCTTGCTTGTGGTGCCCTTGCCACATCTAGAGAGTTTTGGGCTGGAAAAGTGGACAAACCGAACAAAAACATGTTTGAGATATTGAGAAAAAAAAAGCTAGAGATTTCATACCTATGATTAAGAAAAGGAATGGTGATGTTGCTTCCTGTATGAAAGAGAACTTGGAGGAAGCTGTTTGCTTCTTTACCAATGTTTTCTCTGTACCTCCCAAGAGAGGGGAGCACATCTGGAGTGCAAGAGCTGCCATTGCTCAGTGTAGGAAGAAAATGGTTCCTCTTGGCTTGGTCTCCCTCCTGGATCTCCCCCTCTCTACTGGTGAGATTAGAGAAACCATTAGTAAATTGAGGCCTGGCAAGTCTCTTGGTCATGATGGCATACCTAATGAGTTTTAAGGTCTTTAAAAATGAGCTTGTGCCCATTATTCTCTGGATCTGGCAAGAAGCCATAAGAAGAGGATCCCTTTCTACCTTCATCAACACTGGAGTGATCAAGTTGATTCATAAAAGAGGAAATAAGGATGACCTCAACAACTGGAGACCTATCTCTTGCCTGACCTCTTTATACAAAATTTATGCTGCCTCTCTGGCTAGAAGATTGAGTCCTTTGATGGATAGTATCATTCTCCCTGAACAAAAAGGTTTTATCTCTGGTAGGTACATCCTTGATGCCATTATCACTCTTTGGGAAGGAGTGGACTTTGCCAGGGAAATGAACACTGATGTCTACTTCTTCAAAGTTGATTTTGATAAAGCTTATGATAGGGTTGAATGGGACTTTATCTTATAGTCTCTGCATGATATTGGTTTGGGAAGAAATTTCATCAAAGTCACTAGCATATTGTTTGGTAATGCTTGTTCTAAAGTTGCTATGAATGGTCAATTGTCTTCTCCTTTTAAACTGTGTAGATCAATAAGACAGGGTTGTCCCTTGGCCCCTCTTTTGTTTGCTATCACCAATGATGCTCTTGGTTGGCTAGTCAAGGATTGTATCAATAAAGGTAATATTAAAGGTTTGGAAATTCCCCAGGCTCATTCTCAACTTTGTCTGCAGATGTTTGCTGATGATACCAACCTTTTGATGAGGGCTGATGAGCAGTCTGCTGCTAACTTTTTGCATTGTCTTAATACCTTCTGTCTTGCTAGTGGCTGTGTTGTTAACCATAATAAAACTGGTTTTTATGCTACTATCTGTTTGGTGCCTGATTGTGTCCAAGATTTAGGGTGTGAAGTTATCAAAAAAGGTTCTGTTTTCAGACTGCTTGGTATACCCATGGGTTTTGATATCACTTATCAGCAGAGATGGAACTGGGTGCTTGAGAAGTTTAGGACTAAAATCTTTAAGTGGATTAACATGCAGTCTAACCTTTCTCAAAGGGCTTTTCTTCTGAAGCATTTTATTCTTCCTTATCTCACCTATTTTTTGGCTTGTTGGTAGCCGACTAAAAAGCAATTGTCCCAGGCCGTGACTTTGGCCAGGAGATTTCTGTGGGGAGGAAGCAAAATCCCAAAAGTGGCTTGGAAGGTGTGCTGTATGAAAAAGTCAGAAGGTGGTCTTGGTTTGATTTGTCCTGCCCAAATGGCTACCCAAATGGCTGCCAAGTGGATCCTCAGAGCTATCTCATCAAATGATTTTTGGGTATGTTTGATTAAAAGGAACATAGATAAATTTTACCTTAAAAATAATAAAAGTTGGTGTAACTTCAAGATTTGAGATATTTTAATTTCTCCTGCTTTGTTTGTTCCTAAAGGAAGCCCTTTAATCTGCAGTTTCTGGAATTCCTGGATGAAGGTTAAAGACAACTATAAGCTGCCTGTTTGGTTCTCTTGTAATCATTCTTTCCTTGTACAGGACTCCATGTGGTTTGGCTGGTTTGATCCTCCTAACATAGCCCAGCTTCCCATTCGATGGAATAAATGCAGGAGGATGGGTTTCCTTAAGTGGCAAGATCTTTATAGAGATGGAACCATAATTGATAACGGTATTTGGACAGGCAGCAAAGCTAGAGAATATAAAATTGATGCTGGACTCTGTCATCACTGTGGCCATGAAGAGGACCTTGAGCATCCTTTTTCCAAATGCAAGGTTTCTTCCAGATTTTGGAAGGTCATCTACCTGTACTGCAACACGTTTGGGCTGAGATCTCCTGATACCAGAGAATTTCTTATTGGAGAAGCCAACAAGATGGACATTGTCCTTTGGCAGCAGATTAGGGCACATATTCTCTGGTCTATTTGGAAGAATAGAAACAATAAAATCTATGAAAAAAGAAGCAAGGACTATTTCTTCTCTTGTTTGATGGGGATAAAAAGACTTCTGTCCCAATGTATGAAGTCTGTTCCCAGTGGTCATAGTGATGAGTCTAGCCCCTTTCTGATTCTTAAGAAATATCCTTGTAATGTTTGGAGAGAAAAGCTGTTGCAAATCCCTTCCTTGACTAGAGTCAATATGTATCACTTTATTAATTTGTATATTGCAAGATTGATGTAGCTTGGTGAGGATTTCCCTTTGAGTGCTGCCCTCCTTTGGGAGGCTTTTTGTAATCTTTACTTTCTGCATCAATTTTATATATTCTCTGTTTTGTCAAAAAAAAAAATGCAAGTTGCATCTTAAAAAAATGAACACAATTCTTACATCCAGTTCGAGATGTACGCGGTGGAGCCTCGATGTGATAGGTTTTGGTCGCCTGCGTGTGTCTCGCTATGTGCGATCGCGACGTGCACCGTGCACGCACGCTGTGCGCAGATGACATTGATGCTCTGGAGTCTGCCTTTGAGGATACCAGAACCGGCTGCTTTCAACATGTACATGACGGCTTGATTGCGTTGCTCAACAGATTCAGCGCTGATGGAAAGGGGCATCACAACGAGTTCGAACTTCCAAACAGTGAAAATGGGAGGTTGAAAGGCTGTTGAGCCTACGCCGGAGCGAAAACTTTCACGACATTGTCGGCGAAGAAGCAGGCAAAGCAGCAGAAAACACCACGCTCAACATTTGTTGGGCCCTACAGGCTACGATGCGTAGGCTGAGTAGCGCCTTGCGCACCTGCACGCGCGGGCACACCATGAATCCTGCACTTCTTTTCTGAAATGTTCATATACATTGGAAGCTGGAACTTGGCTTGGCAAGCTGGCAATGAATGAAGAAAGTAAAAGCGCTTTACAGCTCAAAGGTTAAAAGTTCAGATTTGCTCGTGAAAGTGCAGATTTGCAACACTATACACACAGTAGATACATGGTAATCTGCAGTGCTATACACACCTTAGTAAGAAGGCGGGCCATGGTGGGAGCAGCAAATAACACAGACATGATCATCTGCAAGACATAACACACATGGTAAATTGTAATCTGCAATGTTATAGCCTATACACACAACAGTAAGAAGGCGGGCCATAGTGGGAGTAGCAAATAACACAGAGATGATCACCTGTAGCAAACAATTCATCAGAGTCAGTGATGAGTGGAAGTGGGCTGCGGGGATAAGACAAAATGACTCTATCTGGTTCCCGATCAGCGGCTTAAGGGAGGTGGAGTATTGGAACCTCCAAACGGCGAAGCGACTTTGGAACAAGGGATACAAACAGTGAAAATAGCTCTGGAAACAAGAGACCGGCGAGTGGATTAGGTTTGAAGACTTAGACCCAAGACAAAGAATTTCTCTCGAAGAATGGACTCTTCTTCAAAATAGGTGTTCAGCATGGGACCACTCAACTACCCGCCTTCTCTGCGGACAGGATCTTCCTTGCCTAGAGGGCCTCAAATGGAGTAATGGTAAGAAACTATCCAGAATTCCCAACTTCAAAGAGAACTTAGACCTTCATCACACTCTTAACAAGGTGTGGTCTCTTTCTTGGGCCAAACTTCGATGGGAACTTAAGTTCATGTCGATTTGGCACCCCCTTATTGAGATCAAGAAATCCGTTCTCATGTGGCAAATCTTGCATAAAGGTATCTAGTACAACGCAAGGGCCAACAAAATCTATGGTGTGCCTCCATGGTGCAAGCGGTGCCATCGATGCATCGAAGACCTTGTTCACCTCTTCTTCGATTGCCCCAAGTCTCGTGTTATCTGGCATCAAGTGACACGGATTCTGCGTCTCTCGAACCAAATCAATTGGCAACAGGCGCTATTGGGTGAGGCGGTTGGCTACTCTGCTAGGCTGTGGAATGCCATCAGAGGCGAGACTCTTTGGAAAATTTGGAGGGAGCGTTGTGCTGTCAACTTTGGCCAAACCCCAAAGGAATGGTCGATTGAGAAATCCTTGTTTCTTCTAGGTAAAAGAATCTCTCGAGACAAGAGATCTTCTCCATTTAGACACCATTGTATTTACCTCCTCGTACATAACAAGTTGAAACCCAAATGAGTCCCCCATGAAGGAGATGATAGTTTTGTACGCCTCATTTGTAACGCCCTCTAGCTTACCGAACTCGTCCCTTGCTTTGTGGGATTTGGGGAGTCCCAAGGGCACTAGTCCCATTCACCTGTAACTTTTCTTCATTATTTTAATTAAAGTCCAAGAGATTAGGCCATGGCCGAACTTCCTTTTATAAAAAAAAAAAAAAAAAAAAGGATGAATGGGCAATGACGGGGTTAAGAAGTAACACAGATGATGAGTGATCACCGGCTGCTCTTACCAGGGGCACATGCATCTTTCATGCGTTCATCCGATTACACTTTTTGGGTAATCCAACAGAGATTTGAGGGCATATGCATGATGAGTATGGCGAACGCTTTGACAACTTGATTCAGAGGCACATGCGACATCCCTGAGTAGTAGGCCTCTAATGGCAGCCCCGTAAGAGGCTCTCTCTTTTGGTGCCCTCCCTGGGTGCCTGAATAATGGCGTCACTCAAGTTAATCACAAACGGGGAGATAAGAACAAAATTGAAAACTGGCGTCCGATTACCATGCTCCAAACAGGATACAAGATAATTGCAAAAGTTATCGCCAACAAAATCTCTTGTCATTTAAAGTCATGGCTGTGCGAGGACCAGAAAGGTTTTATAAAAGGTAGATCTATACTTGAAGCAATTATCGATATTTGGGAAGGCCTTGCTTTTGCTGAGGAGTCTGCTCAAGATCTGGTATTCATTAAGATCGACTTCGACAAAGCGTATGACAGATTGGAATGGGACTTTATTCTTCAATCATTGAAAGACCTTGGATATAGCCAAAAGTTCACGAAGATGGTTTCCACTCTTCTTGGAAATGCTTCAACTAGAATAAACATCAACGGTAAGCTCTCTGAGCCCATTCGTTTAAAAAGATCAATTAGGCAAGGCTGCCCTCTGGCTCCATTACTATTCGCTATCGCCTCGAATGGACTCAGCTGCCTATTAAAGCATCACATGGACGTTGGCAATCTCAAGGGTCTTTCCCTACCTCTAAATCACGGCCAAATGATTGTGAGACTTTTTGCTGATGACATGAATGCCTTTGTGCATAACGATATAAACAACATTGAGGTGTTTTGGTGGTGCCTCAACACCTTTTGTGTGGCATCAGGCTCAAAAATCAACCATGCTAAAATTGCTTTTAGAGCAATCAGCGGACATACTCCCCAATTGTTGGTGGATCAGGGGTGTCAAGTTATCCCTAGCGGTCAAGTCTTCCGTCTCCTTGGCATTCCGATGGGTTTCGACATCTCAATGGATCAATGCTGGAACTGGGTGCTATCCAAGCTAGATAGGAAGCTGAATCAGTGGAAAGGTATGCAAGTCAACCTGGTAGGGCGTGCTATGGTTGTTAACACATTTATGCTGTCTACAATTATTTACTTTATCTCGTGTTGGAGACCTAAGGAGAAAGACTCGGCCAAAGTGGAAAGAATCTGCAGAAACTTCCTTTGGACTGGGGACCCTAACAGAAGGGGGATTCCCAAAATCAAATGGGAAACTTGCATTAGCCCTAAAGACTCCGGGGGCTTGGGAATTTTGGATGTTGTTGGGTTGGCTGACAAGCTGGCGGCAAAATGGCTTATCAAGGCCTGGAGCAATAGGGAGTCCTCTTGGGCTAAATTGATCTTCCGAAACACGAAAGACCTTACCTTTGTTGGCCACCCTAGTTGGAAGGACATAGGGATTCTCACGCTTTTGTTCTCCCCCCACCCGGTCTTCCCTAAAGGCTCTAGCCTCGTGTGTTCCTTATGGAAGAATTGGAACAAGGCCAAACAATTCATCAGAATCAGTGATGAGTGGAAGTGGGCGGCTGGCATAAGACAAAATGACTCTATTTGGTTCCCGATCAGTGGCATTCGGGGGGTGGAGTCTTGGAACCTCCAAACTGCAAGGCGGTTATGGAACAAGGGGTTCAAACAGTGGAAACATCTCTGGAAACAAGAGACCAGCCAGTGGATTAGGTTCGAAGAATTGGATCCGAGACTTAGAGTTACCTTTGAGGAATGGACTCTTCTTCAAAGCAGGTGTTTAGCCTGGGATCGCTCAACTACCCGCCTTCTCTGCGGTCAGGATCCTCCTTGCTTGGAGGGCCTCAAATGGAGCAATGGTAAAAAGCTATCCAGAATCCCCAACTTCAAAGAGGATTTGGATGTTCACAACACCCTTAACAAGAGATGGTGCCTTTCTTGGACCAAACTTCGATGGGAGCTAAAATTCATGTCTATTTGGCACCCCCTAATTGAGGTCAAAAAGTCCGTTCTCATGTGGCAGATCTTGCATAAAGGTATCTGGACCAATGCAAGGGCTAACAAAATCTGTGGTGTGCCGCCATGGTGCAAGTGTTGCCATCGGTGCATCGAAGATTTAGCTCACCTGTTCTTCGACTGCCCCAAGTCCCGTGCTATCTGGCATCACGTGACCCGAGTATTGAGACTCACAAGTCAAATCAACTGGCAACAAGTGATGTTGGGTGAGGCGATCGGCTGCTCATCGAGGCTGTGGAATGCCATCAGAGGTGGGGCTCTCTGGAAGATTTGGAGGGAGCGTTGTACTGTTAATTTTGGCCAAACTCCTAAGGAATGGTCGATCGAGAAATCCTTGTTTCTCGTTGGTAAAAGAATCTCTCGAGTCAAGAGATCGCCATTGTTTAGACATCACTATATTTATCTCCTCGAAAACAACAAGTTGAAACCCAAATGGGTCCCACATGAGGGTGATGATAATTTTATCCGCCTCATTTGTAATGCCCTGTAGCTTGCCATACTCCTCCCCTGCATTGTGGGATTTGGGGGGTCCCATGGACACTAGTCCCATTCACTTGTAACTTTTTCTCTTTATTATAATTAAAGTCCGGGAGATTATGCTAAGGCCGAACTTCCTTTATTTAAAAAAAAAAAAGAAAGAGGGCATTCTAAGATACCCAGAGAACATTCAGAGTCGGGGCCTGTTGGATGATGGATGTGCCCCACCTAGGGATGGGATCTGTCGGCTCCTGCACCGGGAACATGCTTCTTCCTGATGTGGCCTGGTACCACGGGTTCTCTCGCGAAGACTCAGGCGATGAAGCAGGTCGCCCCCTCCATTATTTGCCTTCTTGACAGATCCACCTCTTTGGACAGCGGAGAGTCAGACTTCAGGAGTCGAGTCTTCATACATCGGTCATTCCCTTTCACCATCATCTTCCGTAGATGTGAATTGAGCTGCCAGTGCCCACACAAAGGGATAACCATCCAGACGAGACGTTCACATGTGTGTGTGAGAGAGAGAGAAAAAGAGAGATTTATGAACGCATTATGCACAGAGGAAGTTAAGCAGCACTGGAACTGCTTAGCGGACAAATGCGCTGTGTCAAATGTAGCTCGATAGTCTTGCATAAGTCGTCCTTCAAGATCGTTCTATGCACTGTTATTCTGTCTCTGATCTCTGTATCTCCATAATATTTCACTGATAGCACCCAAGGTTTTGGATATATAGAGAGAGAGAAGCTTCACCATGATGGGCGATCAAAAGAAGAGAGCCCATAGAAGAAGTAACAGCGCAACGAGTTGCAACGGTGCCAGCAGTCAGGACAAAGATTTCCAGTGCTGGACATCCCTGCGGGCGATCTTCGGCATGATGATTCCGTCGTGCTGCGTAGCAAGCAACGGGGCTTCCAACGCCATAGCCACCAATGCAAAGCTTATCAGCAACATGAGCGCGATGGCAAACAGTATGCAGGGGTCCTTTCTCACACCTTCAACCGTCACAGGTACGATCTTTGGCCAGAGAAAAGGAAGAGTCAATTTCTGCATTCAGGACGACCCTGCAAGCCCTCCGCTCCTGCTCCTGGAATTCGCCATGCCCACTCATTTGCTCATCAAGGAGATGGAGTCCGGTCTTCTCCGTATCACTCTCGAATGTGACAAGAAGAACTCGATCGCTAATGATCCTGCTTATCTGGAAGATAGCATCTCGTCTTCTGCGTCCATTTCCCTGTTCTCTGAGCCGGTATGGAGCATGTACTGCAATGGCCGCAAAGTTGGGTTCGCCATGAAGAAGACCGTCAAATCCGACTCCGATCCCGCCATTGCTAATTTCATGAGCTTGATGCAGAGCGTTACAACCGGTGCAGGTGTCATACCTTATCGGACTACCAGCACTAACAAGAAAAACGACCTTGCCGGAATTGGAACAGGAATTCCGGAAACAGCGAACACCAAGAAAGAGGACAAAAGTTTTCCAAATATCAAAGACAATGACAAACCGTTTGCAGCTGACAATAAATCTATTGCTTCTCCTCGTATCCAAGGCAGCACAGATGGCAGCTTAGAGGATGACCGTTCTAGCGGAGACGAGAAGCAAGAGCAGAATGGTGCGAACTGCACCAAAGACCATGGAGCTGATGGCGGCCTTCTTCAGAATGACGTGATCAACGCGTTGGACATTGAGAAGTCATCGAAGCAGGAGGATGAGCTGATCTACATGAGGGCCAAGTACGAGAGAGTGGTTGGATCGCCTGATTCAGCTGCATTTCACATGATTAATCCGGATGGCACTCAATGCCAAGAGCTTAGCATTTTTCTGACACGTTCATGATCGCACATTCCATAGCTTGTGATTTTCTGACACGTTCATGATCGCACATTCCATAGCTTGTGATGTAACAGGGAATTCTCAAAGAAATGAGACAAATCAAGTCTCATCAACCTACGCATGGTGCTCGATGTCTCATTTTACAGCTGTGGAATTGAGATATCTTCATCGTCGTCGTCATCATCATCATCATCATCACAGTTGCTAGTGTACAGATTACATGAGAGGTGAACAGAATTATTGCTTCTTCTATAGCACTTGCAATGCAGCTTCTTCTCTTCATTTTTGTTATTAATGTGATCTTAGCTGGTGTTATGTATTCACAAATGAACACATTATCTGGGCGTTATGCATGCATGTTGTTCTAGGTGTTCTATTTGTTTCTGTACAACCATCTTCAGGCTGCATTCGCAACTATCTACCAGACCAGGTAGTCATATATGATCTAGGAGACGTCCATGGTCCCGAGACAGGTTGCCCCCATCCTTGTGGTGAGATGAATTTGTCTTTCTGGGACATATCTTATTGGACTTTGGGCATTCTTGATGGATTTTGTTGACGATAGTACAAGTTACATGTGCACGGTGTTGTGATACCTCTTCATGATCGGTTCAAATTACTCTCCTCGTGTGATCTTCAGGTTATGCTTTTCATGTTCTTGACCTCAATGGATCTTTGGGTTATGTATGGTCTTAATAAGTGTTAATTTTACTTCCCCTGAATGTGTGTAGACACCCAGAGGTTCCGTGGGTACCATGCTCTTCATTGTACAATCTTACTTTGAATTACTTCAAGCCTTTTGAGTGTGTGTGTAAAGATTCGGAGGTCTCATGGCTACTATGCTTTTTCATTGTACAATCTCACTTTGAATCAGTTCAAGTCTTTGGGAAATCCAAGTGGTAAGAGCAAACTCTCCCTTAAAAATAAAAAAGGCAGATTATATATATATATATATATATATATATATATATATATATATATATATATATATATATATATATATATATATATATATCGTTCAAATGGTATCTTTCTACTTTGTGCCATCATTTCTTGTACGAATTTATGTGATCACAAGAAAATATGTCTTCTTGCGGTACTATGTCTTCTTGAGGTTGTAGAGGTTCTAGGGACATGATGTGAAGAAAAAAGGCTATTCTACTTAACATCTACTGCTAAGGACAACATTTTTTACTAAGGGCAAGGACTTGTGAATCACATTATGTAACCTTTTGTATTCCTTCAGCAATGAGTAGCAGCTTGGATGTAGTGTGATTCATCTTTGGGTGCATTTAAATTTTCTGCACATATTCGGGTTGACCATGGTTTCTTCCCGGTTCCTCTAATACATAAGCATGTTTATATCTTTATTTTTAATATCAAATAACATATCCACGCGACTATCAAATATGGATAAATTTCATAGTAGATATCAATATAACTATTTTCACATATAAATCTCACATGCACGACACACATTAAACAAGATAAGGTGTGTGTGGTTTTTGAAGGGAGATCATCACTACAAGGAATACGGGTGTATAGCGACGGTTAAGGCGACACAAATTCGTCGCTATAAAATTGCAAAATGCGTCGTAATGAGCGTCGCGCGCAGACCGTCGATTAAACGACGAAGTGAACGACGCGTTTTGCGACTTGTACTGCGACGGGACCTGTGACACTTGCCTGTAGCGTCGCTTATACGTGGGTTCCAAAAGTGTCGCTTAAGCGACGCTTTTTACGTCGCATAAGCGACACTTTTTACGTCGCATAAGTGACGCTGTTTGGACGTCGTTTATGCGATGCATCTAGCATCGCTTACACGACGGTCTGTTGACGGGAAAAAATTAAAATGTTGGAGGCTCTTCGATCGGCATTTTCACGCATCTGATCGAAGAGCTCTCCAACGTTCGCAGTTGCGCTGCGCTTACGAGCTAAAGCAAGTATATGCAGGTCTCTGTTTCTCTCTTTCTACATCTTTTTCGCTTTGAATTCTCTCTCTCTCTCTCTGTCTCTCTCTCGCTTTGTTGACTCTCTCTTGTTCTCCTAATTGTTGACTCTTGTTCTTGAAATGTTATAGAAGTTCAAGTTTGCCAACATCTATATATCTACATCTTAAGAATACAACATGAACGAAAGAAAGGAGAAAATAACACTACATACATGCAACTTTGCATCGGTATATTTATTGCGATATTATTGGTTAAGATTTCAATCATCTACAATTTACTAGAGTGGTTCATAATTCATGAGTAGTTGCTTACATGGATATAAGTGACATGATATTTGGAGAACTCCAAAGAGAATTTTTAAAAATATTGAAATTAAAAAAAAACAACATATTGGGTATCATTAGTTAGTATGAATATGATGTTTGATATTCAAGAGCTGTGGTGATAGGGTTCTTCCATCTGCAAATATCAGAAAACCACCTCCCAACGGCGATCATACTTGACAGAACACCCAAGATCCTGAACCACTTAGCCTTGCTCTTGCGCATGCTCCACAGATTGCTATCCACATCATTGTCAACTACATCCTTGACAGTGAACTCGTGAATGCTGGTGTCAATATCTTTCATATCTTCATCCATTGGTGTCAATATTCTACCCACAGAATGCCTTCATTCATAAAAAATATTATTATGAAAGTATTATTGTAATTAATACACACGTAACATATGATCTCATTACATAAATTTGTAATTAACATTTTCCAACAAACTCTAAAATTACTCTTACAAGTCTCATCGCCAGCAAAGTGCTTCTGTCATGGGAGTTGGACGTAAGACCGAAACATACAAAGGCCTTCATTCTCCTTCCTCTTGGGCTAGCCATTCTCCTTCATCACCGCTCCTGTTCTTGAACCTTTCGACGGAGGAGCTTGCTATTGTGATTTTTGGCTGATTTTTGGCTGTGACCATGCGACTTACAATGAATGCGTCACACAAATTCTGTTTGGTATACTTTATCTATCCTCTTACTTTCTATCACAGATATACGTCTCTCCCTTTAAACCATATGCATGAACAATAGCTTGATCATCAGCTTTTCTGCATGTCCAGGCCTTCGAGCTTCTCATATCATCTATGTAAAGAATGTCCGACCAGGGATGCCACTATTTTTGTTTAATTACATTGATAAAAAGTTGCATGGTATTTCTGAGGCAGATAGCTATGGAGAGATGAACATCAATCCATATGCCTGGACTGATGGGAAGCAGAAGACACGTTTTTCAGCTCAGGTTCTTTGCTTAGATTTAATAATCTCTGATATTACATGAGATCACTATTTGAGGTGTAATGAGGTTTTGTTTACATGTAGGCACACATACGGGTGAGATGTCAGTGTGCACCATTGACAGAAAGCATATACAAGGGAGCATTAGCAGCGAAGAGGAAATGGACGAGAACTGTGGTGATAGGGTTCTTCCATCTGCAAATATCAGAAAACCACCTCCCAACAGCGATCATACCCGACAGAACACCCAAGATCCTGAACCACTTAGCCTTGCTCTTGTGCATGCTCCATAGATTGCTATCCACATCATTATCAACTAGATCCTTGACAGTGAACTCGTGAATGCTGGTGTCAATATCTTTCATATCTTCACCCATTGGTGTCAATATTCTATCCACAGAATGCCTTCATTCATAAAAAAATATTATTATGAAAGTATTATTGTAATTAATACACACGTAGCATATGATCTCATTACATAAATTTGTAATTAACGTTTTCCAACAAACTCTAAAATTACTCTTACAAGTCTCATCGCCAACAAAGTGCTTTTGTCATGGGAGCTGGACATAAGACTGAAACATACAATGGCCTTCATTCTCCTTCCTCTTGGGCTAGTCATTCTCCTCCATCACCGCTCCCGTTCTTGAACCTTCCGGCGGAGGAGCTTGCTGCTGTGACCATGCGACTTACAATGAATGCATCACACAGCTTCTGTTTGGTATACTTTATACCACCTCTTACTTTCTATCACAGATATACGTCTCTCCCTTTAAACCATATGCATGAACAATAGCTTGATCATTAGCTTTTTTGCAGGGAGCATTAGCAGCGAATTATGTGAATTATTTATAGGAGAAAATCCTATTTGAGTTATTTCATGTGCGACAAATAAGCTTATATCTCTTTTCATGTAGGCTCGTTGAGTGTCAGTAGACAGGTTGTAGGTTTACAACGTGGGTCCATCAACAAAGGAGAAGAATATAAAAGGGAGCATTAGCAGCGAATTACGTCAATTATTCACAGGAGAAAAACCTATTTGAGTTAAATCATGTGCATACAGATAAGCTTATATCTCTTTTCATGAGAAACTCGTTGAGTGTTAGTAGACAGGTTGTGGGTTTACAACGTGGGTCCATCGACAAAGGAGAAAGAGAACATGAATAGTGCAAAATAGGGATGCCTAGGGTAGAGAAATCACTTTTTGCAAAGTATCACTTTTTGCAAAGTATCACTTTTAGGATTCTTTATAGAAGTTTTAAGTAAAAAACTGGGTCAAGAATTGATAAGAAAGGGTAAGCAAGGTAAACCCTAAGTTAACTCAAAAGACACACAAATGCAAAAAATGATCGCTCTTATTAGATAAATTCCTTTTTGCACACTACAGTTTATAGGGTGTTGGTACATGCAAGACTTGCAAAATTGATAGAAGAACCTATAAAAGGTCATAAAAAAAATAAACATCAAGTGAAACATAAGTTAAAAAAATTCAATAAACATAATTCATAAACATAAGAAATTGAATAGTTAAAAACATAAGTAAAAAACATAAGAAATTCAATAGTTAAAAAACTAATTTCCTTAATTAGAGCAATAAAAGTTTGCCACTTTGGGTTTTCAGAGTTCTTACATGTATTTGACATGCACATATAACACCAGAGCTTATAAGAGGGAAAGGGTAAGTTAAATACCTATTAAAAACTCAAAAAATTCAAGAGTACAAAAAATGATTTCTCTAGCGAGAGCAATTGCATTTTGCAACCAAAGGTTTGCTTGCGTTTTTACGCATGCTTGACATCCAAAGTTGATTGAAGATGGTATAAAGGGAAATATACACATAAAATACTGATTGAAAACCCTATAAGAAGGTGATTCTAGACCAAAAGACTCAAAAAATTTGAAAAAACATCACAATTTCAAAAAAGCCATCTCCCTAGCCAAAGTTCTTCTTTCTTTGCAACCGTTGTTTGTCCAACGCTTTGTAAAGGATATTTATGCAAAGTCTTGTATAGAAGTGTCAAAGAAATTTGAGGTGTCATAAAGGAACTCCAAAGCGCCTTGAAAGCCCTATTATCATGTTCGAACATAAGAACCTTGACTTGATATAATTTCTTCATAGATGTCCAATTTTTTGAGTTGTAGGGCTCTTGGAAAAGCTTATTTTGATTTTAGGATATAATTTTTTGAAGTTGATCCTTGTATGGGAGTGGGATTCTAAGGAGTTTTCTAGAAAAAATTTCAAAATAGGGGGCCTCCAAAGACCATAGAGAGGTCTAAAACACTTAAAGGAAGCAGAATGAACCAAAGGACCACAACTTAAAGATTCAACATCAAGTGGTAAGAGATTCAATATAGTAAGGGGAATTAGGCACCTATGCTTGCAAGTATGGTAATTGAACAAAAGTGTTAGCATTCTCTCTCATTTTTTTCGTAGAGAACCTCGAGAATCTTAGGCAAGAGGAACTTGCTTTGTGCATTGGGTGGAGTCTAAGTGATCTAAGTACTCTTGACCTTTGGTTTTTTCTTTTTTTGCATTAGCACTTTAACACACAACATAATGCACCAAAGAACCCAATGGCACTCACTAACACATAGAAGCTCAATCAACTTCAAGTAGAAGAGTGAAACTTAGGTGTAAAATAGGGTCAGCTTTTGAGGGCTTAGGTGTGAGACTAAATGAAGTTAAGATGTGGACAATAGGACAAGTGCGATGCCATCTAATGAGAGCATCACTAACAAAAGTGTACAAACTTCTTATTGTGACTCATCAGGCAAGTCAAATTTGGAGGTAGAGGAAATGACTACATCGGAAGATATGCATAAGCTGAAGTTGAGTGTGGATATCATGTCCACCATTAAGGGATATTGTTGTTATTGATTGTAGTTTGTTTCTAAAAATTTCCATGGTGCCTCTATCTATTTAGATGGACCTTGTTACCATTAGTGTCCATGTGAAAGGCCAAATGGCCACCGGACACTTTTGTATATGTTCTTTAATAAAACATTTAGTGGCCTGGTCAGCCATAGACTATATGCTTGACTGCATTTGTAACACCTAAGGAGTCTGTGTTCATGCTCCCTGTGTATTGTGTTTTTCTGTGTATTCTGCAGCCTCTGTGCAGAGTACCGTGTACGATGTTACAAGCTTGGTTTTCTACTCTGAGGATATCATCATGGAGCTCTCAAGAAGGAGAGCATACTATGGTGCATCACCATCAAATACTTCACTGGTATCAGAGCATTTTTGATGCAAAAAATTTGTTCCTTTTGTGTGAGTGAAGCGAGCACTTTCTCCAAGGCTTATGAATAAGGCAATGACCAAGGCATAGACCTTGGCATACCTTGTCATCTGAGTCACTGAAGTCACTATTGGTGCCATTCGTTGCGCGCGAGGGAGGACCTCAATGATCAAGGAAGACGAAGGTTCCCGATACTTCCCAGGAGGTGACCCATTCCACTACTCTCCCCCTTGAAGCTCGCTTATGATGGAGAGTGTTAATCTCCAAAAGAACAAGTTATCCTTGATGTTAGAGCACCTCTATATCAAGAAAAACTCAAAACCTCAACCAATTTTGGAAGACCAATGTCGAATTATCAGACTTTGAACTAATTGTGAATAAACTAATTAATCAAAAAGTCTGCTGCACTTAATTCACTCATTGACTAATCAAATGTGTAAACTTTTCAATGAAACTTTATAGAAGTTATCTCCTAACGTTTGCAGATCTTGTCCAAGTTAAATCTCTCAAAAAGATTCAGCAGAACTTGAGATTTGCTTCAAACAATGTACCTATATCTGAAACTGTTCTTCTGTATAGTCAACTTTGACACCTGCAACTTCT
The DNA here is from genome assembly GCA_020310875.1 of Ceratopteris richardii. Taxonomy (NCBI): domain Eukaryota; kingdom Viridiplantae; phylum Streptophyta; class Polypodiopsida; order Polypodiales; family Pteridaceae; genus Ceratopteris; species Ceratopteris richardii. The sequence continues at coordinate 88,411,046 of CM035444.1, forward strand.
AATGCATGGTTCTCCCAAACTAGACCCCGTTTATTCAAATGCTTTTAGCCACAAGTATCTTACCTTTCAACTTAAAGAATGAGTGCTTAGTTGCTCAAAAATTTACACTGTGGAGGGAGATCTGATCAAAACATTGACCACCAGGATTGCGCCTGTTCCTATCTTCACTTCTTCGCATTTACACATGCAAGTGTTCCTACTCACAATTCTCTCAGCCTGATTATAATTAAACTCTCAAAACTTGTATAGAGATGCATTAACTATAGACTTAGACATCGTACAAACTCTTCACCATTACAAAGGTATAAGTGAACCGATGTTAGGCTTAATGTACATGTATATACAAGTCTTCATCTTCTGACCATGCACTAAACTTCCAGCCTCATATATTGATCTTTGCTTCATTCTTTGACTTAAATCTTTGTCCTAATCATCAATTGTTGATTGTCCTGCACAACAACTCCCCCTCAATCATCAATTGTGATTTTCTCCATCTTCTTTATACCTGCCATATCTTTGAACCTCTGCAACTTAGGTCCATCCAAGCTTTTAGTCAACATATCTGCAATTGATCTTTTGTTGAAGTATATATGACTTCAATTTCTTTATCGATCACCTTCTCTCTCAAGAAATGATATTGAATCTCAATATGTTTAGTCCTAGCATGAAATACAAGGTTAGCAGCTAGATACAATGAACTCATATTATCTCCATGAATAGTGGGTGTACTCTAAATGATGTCAAAACTCTTCATGAGAGTCTTCAATCATATAACTTCTTTTGCAGCTTCAACCATACTTTTATACTTTGCTTCTGTGGATGACAAAGCAACTGTATGTTACCAAGAGATTAACTTATCTCCCACATAACATAGATATCCATAGGTTGATCTCCTATCATTAGGATTACCTGCCCAATCTGCATCACTATATATCTTGATGTTTGTATCTGATGTGAATCCATAATACAAACCTTCTTTGAGTGTACCCTTAATGTATCTTAGCACCCTTTGTCCTGCAATCCAATGTTCTTTCCTAGGACAATGCATGAATTGAGACAACGCTCCAACTGCATATGACAAATCAGGCCTAGTTAATGTAGCATAGATTAGACTACCAACCAGAATTTGATATAGCTTCATGTCCTTGAATTCTTCTCCTCCATATCTACTCAATTTGTGATGCATCCATTGGAGTAGGTGCTACCCTGCAATCTTCCATTTTAAACTTGATTAGCAAGTTCGTAAAATAGCTTTCTTGAGTCACATATACTCCATGTTGAGTATATGAAATCCCCATGCCCAAGAAATATGACAAATCTCCCAAGTCACTGAACTTGAACTCTTTCTCCATTTGCTTCTTAAGACTTTGTATGCCCTTCTCATGTGTACCTGTAAGAATTATGTCATCAACATATATGCACATGTAAATGAACCCATCATCACTTGCTTTAACAAGCAAGCTACATCTGCTTTAGATGCTTGGAAACCAAGTTTCTTCAAGAACTTCACAAGTCTATAATTCCATGCCCTTGGGGCCTGCTTCAAACCATACAAAGCTCTCTTGAGCTTGCATACATAGTCTGGATACCTTTTATCCTTGAAAACTTCTCGTTGCTCCATAAAAACATCATCTGAAATGTAACCATTTAGAAAAGCATTCTTCACATCTAATTGACATATCTTCCAACCTTTACATGCAGCAATAGCTATGAGATTCCTTATAGTTGTCATCTTTGCCACAGGACTATAAGTCTCATCATAATCTATACCATATGTCTGAGCATACCCTTTCACAACAAGTCTAGCTTTATATCTAGACACACTTCCATCTGCATACCTCTTTGTCTTGTAGACCCATTTGCATCCAATGATCTTCTGACGATTTGGTTTGAGAACCAAATCCCATGTCTCATTTTCCATCCATGCATCATACTGCTCCTGCATAGCTTTCTCCCAATTTTCCTTACCTTTTTCCTCTTCATATATAGAAGGGTATTCCTCTGCTTTCACCATATAAGCATAATCTTTAGTGCTCAAAAATGAAGTATCATAGCTATACCTTGTAGGTTTCCATTTGTGCCTTGATGATCTTCTGAGTTCTCCACTTCTTGAACTTTCTTGTTCATCACATTCTGGATCAAACCTTGGCATTTCTTCAACTTCAACTAATGCTTCGTTTTTCTCTTCTTCATCAAATATTTGAACCTTTGATTTACCTTTCTTCTGGTTCAATGTTTCTTCATCACATGCATGAATATTAATTGTACCTACATACCAAGTACCTTGCTCATCAAATGTAACATCCTTTGACACAAGGAATTGCTGTGTGGATGGGCTCCACAACCTATAACCCATCTGCTTATCATCATAACCAATGAACACATACTTTTCAGCTTTAGGTTCCAATTTATGCCTCAACTGAAATGGCACATATGCATAAACCAAACATCCTAACACTTTGCAATGATCTAACGTAGGTCTCTTACCCCACCAAGCTTCATATGGTGTCATACCCTGCAAAGCTTTACATGGTAGCCTATTAACCAAGTATGTGGCTGTATTTAAAGCCTCAATCCACAAATTATTAGGACAATTTTTCTCCTTCCTCATTGACCTTGCAAACTCAACAAGAGTTCTATTTCTCCTTTTTGCTACACCATTTTGTTGAGGAGAGTACCTACAAGTAACTTCCATTTTTATACCTGCATTCCACAACTAATCACTGAACTCATTAGAGAAATACTTTCCCCCTCCATCTGAACTTAGTCTCTTCAATTTTTGTCCTGAAACTCTTTCTAATACACATGATAATGTTTAAATGTATTAAACACCTCTGATTTATCTTTGATCACATATATGGTGATCCACCTGGTATCATCATCAACATAAATCACATAATATCTTGAACCATTAATGCTAAAGTCCTTTGATGGTCCCCACGCATCTGTATGTACTAGTTCAAGCTTCTCTGAATACATGAAACTGTTGGAGTTAGACGTCTGCGGAAGCACGCGTACATCACAAGGATGAAGAAGAAGAAGCTTGGAGCACAACACACAATACTGAATGTACTACTAGAGAATGTACAAAGATAAGTATCCCATTAGGGCAATAGGCGTATATACAAGCCGCAAGAAAAAAACCTCCTAAAGAGGGAAAAAAGTGCCTCGGCGGTCCTAGTGTGTTCACACACATCACTACCTAAATATATCAACAAATCCCCCCTGGGAGTGATGCAATGAACAAGGAGCAGGAACTCATGTATAAGGAAGTGCCAAGCTATGTGGAAATCACTCCACAAAAGGAAGTAAGCCCAAAGCTTTGCGGAAAGCTTCAAACTTCTCCCTAGGCAGAGCCTTCGTGAAAAGGTCTGCAATGTTCTCCTGCGTAGGCACATATGCCAAGCTGTTCTCCCCCGCAGAGAACCTCTCCTTGACATAGTGATAATGCACCTCAATGTGCTTAGTGCGAGCATGGAACACAGGGTTCCTCACAACTGCCAATGCGCTCTGACTGTCAGTGAAGATGGTGGTGGTAGAAGACTAGCCAACACCCAAATCAGCCATAAGGCGTCTGAGCCACACACCCTCAACAGTCGCTGTGAAAGCTGCCCTATACTCAGCCTCACAACTAGAAGTGGCCACAGTAGGCTGCTTCTTGCTCAACCAAGATATACATGAGCTACCAAGCATGAAGCAAAAACCACTGGTGGACACACAAGTGTCATAGCAACTAGCCCAATGTGAGTCAGAAAAAGCATGCAAATCTGGCGGTAGTGATCCCCCCTTGGGATAAAACAACCCAAGTAGCCGAGTACCACTCAAGTAGTGAAAGATGCACTTAACTACCTTCCAAAGCATGACTCCTGGTTAATGCATAAACCTGCTCATCTGTGAGACAGCAAACTGAATATCTGGCCGAGTAATGCATAAGTAAATCAAGCATCCAACAACCTGCTGATAGAGAACAACATCAAATGCATCTCCCGCATTATGAAGACTCAATCATAAACCTGTCTCCATAGGAGTGGCAATAGGCTTACAATCTTCAAGGCCAAAATGCTGCAATAACGTGTCAATATATTTTGTTTGACACAAAGCCATTCCACCATCAACTTGCATAGACTGAATGCCCAAATAGTGATGCAAATGCCCCAAATCAGACATCTCAAATGAGGCATGCAAATCAGCCTTGAAATCAGCAATATGCTTCTCAATAGGACCAGTGAGCAGCATGTCGTCAACATAGACAACATGATCAGAAGCCCATCATTAGCACGCTTAACATATAAGGTGCTTTCAGTTGGACTGTTCTCAAAACCATGTGCAACCAGATAGGCACGTATCTTCTCATACCAAGCACGTGGTGCTTGCTTTAAACCATATAATGCCTTCTTTAACCTGCACACCTGGTTTTCATGCCCTTTCTGCACAAAGCCACGGGGCTGAAAAACATACACTTCTTCATGCAAGTCACCATTCATAAATGCTGTTTTAATGTCCTACTGATGTACATTCCAACCATGATGGGCTGGAAGTGCACAAATGCTACGAACAATAGTCATACCGCATGTAGGTGCAAAGGTCTCATAAAAATCAATGCCTCTTTCCTGCGCATAACCCTTTGCAACAAGCCTAGCCTTATACATGTCAACTGTTGTATACCCACTTAGTGCCAATGGCCTTCTTGCCAGGAGGCAAGTCACATAAAGACCATGTACCATTCTTCATTATAGCATCATATTCAGATTGCATAGCAACCATCCAATTTTCTGAATTCTGTGCTTCATCAAAAGAAACAAGCTCATTCTCATCACACAGACTAGACGCAGCCATAGCATAGCAATTTGATGCAAAGGAGGCACTATGAGAGCTTGAACGAGTACGATATGACAAAGATGCATCTAATTTGCTATCACGCAAAGTTTGCACCAGCCATTTTGGCATAGTTTTTGCCTGCTCAATATCAGCTCTCTCATCAACAAGTGCATCATGTAAATCTGCATCAGAAATGGAATGATCTGCATCATCATATGAAACCTGCAAAGGTTGAGAAGTTGCCTCATTAGGACCAGCACTAGACTGTCCACCTGTAAAAAGAGGCATCAAAGTATCATACATGTCTTTGGAGCTAATAGATGTCTCCTTAGTACATGAAAACAATGGCTGAATAGCATCTTCCACAAAGACAACATCACGGCTAACCAGAATGCGTTTAGTCCGTGGATGATACAGACGATAGCCTTTACTTTCAGAACTGTACCCAACAAAAATACATTTTACTGCCTTATCATCCAATTTTCTGCGATGTTGTTCAGGCACTAGTGCATATGCCAAACAACATAAAACACGTAGATGAGCAACAGATGGCTTGCGGTCATGCCAAGCCTCATATGGAGTGATAGACTACAGCGCTTTAGTGGGACACCTATTCAGTACATATGCTGCACATATGACAGCCTCAAGCCAGAAACTATGTGGTAAAGCCTGACTCTTGACCATGCACCTCCATGAGTGACCTGTTCTTTCGTTTAGCAACTCCATTATATTGAGGTGTATATGGCATTGTACACTAGTGCTTTATCCCACATTCAGCTAAAAATGCATTAAAATCAGAAGACATATATCCCCCCCCTCGATCAGAACGGAGGGTGCTCATTTTACATGCTGACAGATTTTCAGCCAAAACCAAAAACTGTTTAAAGCACATGAACACTTCGGACTTTACTTTGAGTGGATATACCCATGCATGCCTGGAAAAATCATCAATGAAAGTCACGAAGTAAAGGTAATTTCCAAAAGAGGGTGTCTACATAGGACCACAGACATCACTATGTACAAGCTGCAATTTCTGTGTAGCCCGAACTGAACCATCTTTTGGAAAGGAGGAATGCTGCATTTTGCCCAAAATACAGCCTTCACAAACATGTTTTCCAGGTGCCTCAAGTTTGGGCAAAGAGGACACCATTTCAGATTTTTGTAGGCGTAGCAAACTAGCAAAATTCAGATGACCAAAGCGTGCATGCCAAAGCTTTGCATCTGACATAGCCTGAGAATCATTTACATCACATGCCAAATCATTTTCAGATCTTTCATAGTCTATGAGCTTATACAACCCACGACATAAAATGCAAGAAGCAATAATAACATCGCCATTTGACAGATCATGAACTGTACATCTATCATCAACAAATTTCACGACCAAGCCAATCTTGGCTAATGCCAAAACTGATAACAGATTCTTCTTGATCCCTGGCACAAATAAAGCATCTGACAAAGTGAAAGAACTACCATCATCAGTAGTCAAAATGATCTTACCAACTCCCATAACAGGATAAGAGGAGTTGTTGGCACATGTAACAATATTCCCTTTAGGGGCAGGCTCGAGTGAAGAGAAGAAACTGCGCTGCGAGGTAATATGTTTGGTCGCCCCATTGTCAAAGTACCAAACATCTGAGTCTACTGCAGACATGCACTGATCATGAGAAGATGGGTCAAAACTGCAGACAGTAGTAAACGCCCATTCTTCTTCCTGCACAAGATTTGCAGACTCTATTTTTGGTGTAGAGGCCTCTGCAACAACCATTCCAGCCTCTTTCTTCTTTGCCTCTTTAGCAGCCAATTTTGGACAGTTCTTTATGATATGATCATTCCCTTTACAATACTTACAAAACAATTTTTGCTTTTCTGATTTCTTCTCATCTTTATCTTCCTTCTTCGAATATGCCGAACTAGCAGATTTCTGCTTACTAGTTGAAGAGCTCCATTTTCCTTTGCCCTTCTGACTAGCCAGGAAAGCTTGATCTACAACTCGCATAATGGACCTATTTTGCCTGGACTGATCTTCCTGCAACAGAACAAAGACTAACTCCTCAAATGATAAGGCATTTGGATTGCCTTTCATCATCAACCGAAGAGTAGAAGCAAAACTCTGATATGAATCAGGAAGACCATTCAGAACTGTCTGCACAAGTGAGCTATCTGGTATAACCTCATCAGCAGAAATCAAGTGTTCCTTCAAGTCTTTGATCTTCGTTAGGAAACTGTCCATAGAAGCACCTTCATTCGTGTGCTCACTCTCCAACTGTTTTTGGAGGTAAGCAACACGACCCTCATTCCTAGCTTGGTACAATGTGGTAAGTGTATCCCAAGCATCCTTAGCTGTTCTGCAAGAGCGAATGTGAGGAATAATGGCACGTTTGACAGACAAAGCTATCAGTGCATGTGCCTGGGCATCTCTGCCATCCCAACAAATCTGCTCTGTAGTAGGTGCAGCAAAAACAACAGCACGAACAAGAATCTGTGGAATATCATCTTCGACACCATCTTCATCAGCTCCAGCACCTGTATTTGCAGTACCTGTAGTCATAGGTGTAACAGGACGTCTTTCAACACCCTGCACAATGTTCCACAATCCTTTTGCAACCAATACATGTCGCATCATATAAGCCCATAATGGGTAGTTTGTACCATCCAACTTATCCTCAACAGCCAACATACGGAATACATCACTACTTTCAGCCATGGCCGGTGACTAAAATACCTTGATGCAGAAAATTGACTGTATCTCAAAAATTTGAAGAGAACTGCCCCAACGAATTCTGCTAGACCTGTAACAGACTTTGAGACGCTTATACTGGCGAACAGAAACTGATATATACCTTTGGAAGAAAAAGATGAAATAGCCTGCACAAGTGCTACGATAATGGGTTCGGAGGTCGAAACGAGCTGAGATCGCAATTTCGGCACCATAAAGCGAAGCTAGTTTTGATCTCTGAAACACCCTGAGTATGCTCACCAAATTTCATGTGAATCCGAGACTGCAAACAGAGGAGTGTCGGCGGCACCCTAGATGAAGCGACGACCTGCTCTAATACCAATTGTTGGAGTTAGACGTCTGCAGAAGCACGCGTACAACACAAGGAAGAAGAAGAAGCTTGGAGCACAACACATAATACTGAATGTATTACTAGAGAATGTACAAAGATAAGTAGCCCATTAGGGCAATAGGCGTATATACAAGGCGGGGGAAAAAAACCTCCTAAAGAGGGAAAAAAGTGCCCCGACGGTCCTAGTGTGTTCACACACATCACAACCTAAATATATCAACAGAAACCATGCTTATTATATGATTGCTTATGAGCCTTACCTAGTTGACATGATTCACATCTATATGTCATGTGTTGACTTGCAACATTAGGTAATCCAAGCACTGAACCATTATTGATCATATCCTTAATACCTCTTTCATTGAAATGTCCAAGCCTTTTATGCCAAAGATCTAACTCAAAGATCTTGTGTCCTCCATAAGTGAACAAGGCATGAACAACATTGCCTTGAATCTTCAATGTGAATATCCTTCCTTCTTTCTTTCCTGAAGCAATTTGTTTATACCCATTGCTAGGGTCCTCTACATAAACTCCATCATTATTGAACTTTACTTCATAACCTTTCTCTACAATTTTCCCTACACTTATCAGATTCTTTGGGATTGTAGGAACATACAAAACCTTACTCAGAAGAGTGCTTCCATCATTGGCCTTTATTGATCCAATGGACCTCACATTTTGCTTTGTATTATCACTTGTTTGAACCACATGATCACTTACCTCATTCTCCAAACAGTCATCAAAGCTATGTTGCCACTTAGGTGATTGCTACATCCTAAGTCAATATAGAAGACTATTTGATCTTCACTTTATCTTTCATAAGTTGCATTCATAATTAAGGTTGAATCCTCCTTCTGATCTGAAGCATAGTTGTAGTGGGTATTATTGTAGAATTGACTTTGAAATCCTCTACCTGCATTTCTTCCAAAGAAACCTTTATTACCTCTACCTCTAAAATTACTTCTGTGATTTCTACCACCTCTTCCTCTTGAATTAAAGTTCTGATTATATCCTCCACCATTTTGATTATTATGCCAATATTCATGAGCTAAATGATTAGTCTTACCACAAATCCAACAAGCTTTGACACCATCTTTATTGCTTCTGCCTCTTCCTCTTCCTTTACCACCACCTCTTCCTCTTAGGAAGTTAGCTTGGCTAGTTGTACCTTCATCTTCATTCAATTGTTGCTTGCCTTTGTTAATCTTCTTCTTTTCCTTTGAATACATTGGTTGACCTGTACTTTTATCAACATCACCTTTGACATCCTGCTCAAAGGTTAGCATATGTCCTAGTAATTGATTCAAATCAGGAGTAAAATGATTTAGTGACAATTCATAAGATAGAATGAATGGCTTCCACTTATCATCTCTTCTCAAACCTATGAAAATTGGTCTTACCAATTTGTCCTCTTCAATATCTTCATCAACTGCTCCTAATGCATCTGCAATATCCTTCATCCTTGCTACATAATCAGAAATATATTGAGAAGCCTTCTTCTTGAATGTGGTGAATTCTACCTATAAAGATGCCTTCCTTGACTTTTTAGTATTTTGGAATGCTCCTCCAAAGCATTACATATGTCACCTGCACTTTCAAGTCCTTTAATGTGAGGTAGCAAGTACTCATTGATTCCAATGTAGATAATGCTTCTAGCTTGAGCATCCCTTTTCATCCATGTCTTCAAATATGATAGCTCTTCCCTAGTTGGAACACTAGGATCTCTAAATTCTGGTTCTTCTTCTTCACATGTGATGTATCCTATCAGGTCTTTGCTCATGAGATGAGCTTCCATCCTCATAGACCAAGCAGGATAGTTTTCTCTATCCAATTTCTCTATTCGAAGAGAATCTCCCATCCTTTCTTCACATGTGCAATAAATTGTTCAAGCTTTGTGAATAATGAATGTACCTTTACTTCGAAATGTAGTTCCTTTTGATCTTCTTGATAGCTTCAAGCCTCCTTCTCTAGCTTTCACTTTGAAATTTCACCTTTTGAATCTTCAAAGATTGATTTCTGTATAATTGCAGCAGTCAGGGTCCTCCTTTCTTCAATTTTGATGACTCTTGCTCTGATACCACTGATGGAGAGTGTTAATCTCCAAAAGAACAAGTTATCCTTGATGTTAGAGCACCTCTATATCAAGAACAATGCAAAACCTCAACCCATTTTGGAAGACCAATGCCAAATTATCAAACTTTGGACTAATTGTGAACAAACTAATTAATCAAAAAGTTTGTTGAACTTAATTCACTCATTGACTGATCAAATGTGTAAAGTTTTCAATGAAAATTTATATCTAAAGTTTGCACATCTCCTCCAAGTTAAATCTCTCCAAGAGATTCAGTAGATCTTGAGATTTGCTTCAAACAATATACATATGTCTGAAAATGTTCTTCTGTGTAGTCGACTTTGACACCTGCAATGTCTAATGCATGGTTCTCCCAAATTAGACCTCATTTATTCAAATGCTTTTAGCCACAAGTATCTTACCTTTAAACTTAAAGAATGAGTGCTTATTTGCTAAAAAATTTACACTGTGGAGGGAGATCTGATCAAAAGATTGACCATCGGGATTGCACATGTTTCTATCTTTACTTCTTCATATTTACACATGTAAATGTTCCTACTCACAATTCTCTCAACCTGATTAGAATTAAACTCTCAAAACTTGTATAGAGTTGCATTAACTATAGAATTAGACATCTACAAAAGGATTTATCAAATGATCAACCACAGAAGGAGAGATGGAGAAAAGATCACAACTTAGATTTCAGAAGTTTTCTTCTATTCTCATGAAAACAATTGATTTGATGAATCTCATTCATTCATCGCATACATTCTTCTTCTACTCATCTATACTTGGTCTATATCTCTCCTCTTATTATGTCCCAAATCTATACTTGTATATATAGACATATATGTACAAACACATCACCATTACAAAGGTATAAGTGAACCGATTTTAAGCTTAATGTACATGTATATACAAGTCTTCATCTTCTGACCATGCTCTAAACTTCCAGACTCATATATTGATCTTTGCTTCATTCTTTGACTTCAATCTTTGTCGTAATCATCAATTGTTGATTGTCCTACACCAACAGCTTAACCGTGGTAATCTCTTGCCAGTAAGCTACACTCTAGTGTTGCTTGAAGAATGGGAAAGACTAAGGTTCACATTATCTTCAACAAGTTTTGGGCCCTCAAAGCTTCATTCTTTGCTTTCAAAGCCTATTTTTGAAGCATTTTTTGGGGTGATTTATGGAGCCATTTTGGAGTACTTTCATGCATAGTTCTCTTCATTGAGATCCAAGAACATCAAGATGAGTGTTTTTTGTACTTCTTTGACAATGAATGTTCACCTTTTGGGGCTGTGTTTTCAGCCACATTAGTTAATCTACAGGTTTCTTGAAAGGTTTTAATTGTGGTGGGAGCAGCCACCATCTATGGAGGTTTTTGAGCCTAAAGAACAAAGTTGACAGACACTTGAAAGTGTTGTTGGCCAATGTTTTGGGCAGTGAATTCAGCCTTTTAGTGCCATTTTACTGCATATATTGAGCACATACAGACTCTGTATGCTTCCATGGATATCGCTTATGTACATCCATGTGGTCATTGATATAGTGGTTACATTTTTTTAATAAAGCCTTTTACATTTGATAAAGAGGGTCATGGAGAGATTTTCTTAACTAGGAGACACCCAGATGTCAAGGTCTCTTTGGTGATGCAGGTGGAAGGCTTACCCAACCTTGCCATAGGAGATGTATGATATTTGTTCATAGGTGTTTGATAAGCCTAATTGACTTCTTTTGGGTAACTGATTATATGTAATGGAATCACTGATTCACAATGTAGGTAAACATGTCAATACTTGCAGCTTTATGAGATTTTGACACTGTTCATATGCTCATTTTGTAGAGGATACTCAGGCAAAACTTTTCCAATTTTTTGGTTTTGTCAACTATACAATGGTCGATTTACTCCTTGATACACTTATTGGTGTGAGCACATTTATTCTCACATAATCCTTTTGGTTGGTCATTACTGTTCATTAATTTATTTTTCTAGGAAGACTACTGAATTCTCTTCCAAAATCTGTCACTTGGTCATCCTTTTTTGAGATTGTGTTGTTTGGACTCTTCTAGCTCTGTTATCATTCTACTCAGTTCTCTACCATCATGGCATTAGAGGTCTCAGACACGTCTAGAGGATCAGGGTCTAGTGCTAGTGTTTCGAGGAGGAGATATAACTTGCAGGGCAAAGAACATTTTGAGATTTGAAAATTTGATGGCACAAACTTTGCTCTATGGAGGAATCAGATTAAAGATGTGCTGATTCAGAGGAGGCAATGGAAGCCAATAAATGGAATTTCAAAGAAGCCTACTGGCATGGATGAAGATGATTTGGATGAGTTAGATGAAATGGACAGGTCTACCATTCCATTGCAAGTGGCAGATAATGTTTACTTTACAATATTAGACTATGAAAGTGTAGAGGAGATTTGAAAGAAGTTATGCAATACATATGAAAATGAGATGACATCAAATAAAGTGTATCTGATGAGAAAATTATACGACCTGCGCATGAAGGACAAAGATAGTGTTGCCACTCATCTAAATGATTTTGATGATATATTCTCCCAGGTATAGACTCAAAAAATGGGCATGGATAATGAAATGAAAGCAGTGTTGCTCTTATGCACCGTGCCATCATCATAGGATACGTTTTGCATAGCTATTAGCAATAGTGTACCTATTGATAAACTGGTGTATGATGACATACATGGAGTGCTCTTGATCTGTAAAAAATCAATGGTTGGCACTTAGAGTGGGGATGCATATGTTCATGATTCCTACGAAGGAAAGAATCAGTAATGTGGCAGGATCAAGAACAAAGAAAAGAATGGTCAATGAAATAAGAGTAGAAACAAATCAAGGAAGAGGGATATAGAATGCCATTATTGTCATAAGAAAAGACAATTGAAGAAAGATTGTTATGCATTAAAGAATGCTAAAGATAAAGGAAAAAATGTTGATGGGCATGTTAAATAGCTACTTGCACCATTTACTTTGACTGTGAAGATTGAAGAAATTAATGCTATTTCTGATTATGCTGATGTGTTGACACTCGATAGCACTATGCCAGCTGAGGCTCTTATGGATGATTCTCTTTCCCACACTTGGTTGCTAGATTTCGGTGCTTCTTTCCATGTGACACCACATAGAGAATGGTTCTCTAATTATGCAGCAAAGTCTCTTGATATCGTGAGACTTGGTGACTCTTACCAGTGCAAAATTGTGGGGATCGGAGATGTGGTTGTGCAGTTCATTGATGGTTCAAAATTTACTATGCATAATGTATGTCATGTACCTTAGTATCCCATATTTTTTGATGTTATTTGGTGAACTTGGTGACCTTGGTTACAAGATGGTCTTCTATGCTCAGTCTTTTTGCATATCAAAGGGCAATATGGTTATTGCAAAAGGAAGCAAAGTTGGCTCACTTTATCCTTTATTTGTATCATAGAAAGAACACTTGTTAGTTGTACAGAATAGCCTATGGATTGTATTTGGCATGGCTATTTGGGCCATATATCATGTGGTGGAATGGAAAATCTTTCTCGTTCTGGCTACTTAACCATGTTACCTTTCTTGAATTTTTCATTTTATGAGCATTATCAATATGGAAAGCAAACTAGGAATGTGCACAAGATGCACATTGATTTTTCAATTCAGCCTTTAGATCTTGCTCATAAAATGTGTGTGGTTGCCCACAAGGTCATTAGGTGGTTCTCTCTATTTTCTCACTTTCATAGATGATGCTACTAGAAAAGTCTAGGTATATCATTTTAAAGCAAAGGATGAGGTAATCCCTACTTTCAAGCTTTAGTTGAGACTGAAAAGGAATTAAGCTCAAGGCTTTACGTCTAGATAATGTGGGTGAGTGTACCTCACATGAGTTCAACCTTTTCTGTCACCCTAGAGGAATTCATAGAGAGTTTACAACTCCTTATACCCTAGTATAGAATGGTGTAGCTGAAAGGATGAATATAACTATTTAAGATAGAGTAGTTTCTATGCTGCATCATGCAAACCTTTCACATGGCTTTTGGGTAGAAGCAGTATTGACTATAGTTCATGTGATTAAACTTTCACCTAGTATTGCCAAAGTTTTGAAAGTGGCATAAGAGTTATCGATAGGGAAGCCACCATATTATGATCATCTTCGAGTTTTTGGATGTGAAGCATATCTTAATATACCCAAGAATCTTAGACAAAAATTGGACCATAAGTCAAAGAAATGCATTTTTCTTGGATATGGTTGAGAAGGATAATTTGAATATCACTTATGAGATCTTGGAACACATTCAATTATCAAGAGTAGTGATGTCATTTTAAATGATTCTAAGATGTAAGATGCATAAAAAACCAATTAAGGAGGTTGAAGTGAGAAGAGTGGTGTTTGAGGATACTAGTCCTCCAATTAGCATGCATAAAAATGCTACACATACAGATGCTCAAGAGAATGTATGATCAGATCAATCTGCAAGTGTTCCTATTCAGCAATCATTGAGATGCTTTACACATGTCTCACATCCACCTGATAGATATGTTCTAGGATTGAGTTTTGTTATGCTAACAAATGTTGGTGAGCCTTCTTGCTACAAAGAGGATATGTAGACAATGGGGATCATGTCAAGTGGGAGCATGCCATGAAGAGTGAGTTGGATTCGATTCAGAAGAATGGTACTTGGATTTAGTACCTTTGCCAAAGGGTAGGAAAGCTTTACCATGTAAATGGGTATATAAGCTGAAATTCACATTTGATAGTTCTTCTCCAAAGTATAAAGCATGAATTTTTGCAAAGGGTTTTAAGCAACAACATGGTGTTGATTTTGAGGAAGTCTTCTATCCAGTGGTCAAGATGACTACCCTATGCATGTTGCTTGGATTTGTTGCAATGGAGGACTTAGAGCTAATCCAAATGGATGTGAAAACTGCTTTCTTCCATGGAGACCTTACAGATGCGATCTATGTGGAACAACTAGAGGCTTATGTAGTTCCTAGCAAAGAAAGTCTAAATTATAAGCTCACAAAGAGCTTATATGAACTTAAACAATCCCCTAGACAATGGTACCAAAATTTTGATGCTTTTTATGAAGTCTCAAGACTATTCTTGAAGCAATGAGGATCATTGTCTCTACACAAAGAAATGCTCAGATGGCAGCTTGATATGTTGTATACTTTATGTCGATGATATGTTGATTGCTAGGAAGTCCTCTCATGACTTTTCAATTCTCAAAAAGAAGTTGAGTGAGACGTTTGATATGAAGGATTTGGGGGATGCCAAACATATTCTTGGCATGCACATTACTCGTGATAGGAGTAAAAGATGCATATACTTGTCTCAAAGTAAGCACAGTAGAGGAAAATCATCCATTATTGGTAACACCGATTTTGACTATGCTGGTTCTGTAGACAATCATAAGTCCACATCAAGGTACATTTTTCATTTTGCTAGAGGTGCTATCTCTTGGAGATCTTGTCTTCAAGAATGTGCAATTGTTTCCACCATAGACATAGAGTATGTTGCAACAAGTGATATGGGTCTACCTCAGCATGTACCTCGTTTTCTTAATGATTGTCAAAGTGCCAGTGCTTTGGCTAAGAACTTGATCAATCATGCAAAGACCAAGCACTTTAAGGTGAGGTATCACTTCATTAGAGATTGCTTAGCCATTAAGTGCATTATTCTTGAGAAGGTTCATACTCGAGATAATGTTGTAGATGCTTTGACCAAAGCTCTACCACAGGATAGCTTTTGACACTGTTTTCACTTCATGGGGGTTACTTGATTCATGATCTTACAAAGTCACTTGTAGATAGTGTAAGATGCCCATCAGGTGGGAAGTACAGTTTGTATACTTACGTGAAAACTACACTCAAGTATTTTTTATCATTCTTCATTTTTCTCCCATAGTTACTTTGGCCATATTGGCCTTTAGTGGGAGATTGTTACCGTTAGTGTCCTTATGAAAGACCAAATGGCGAGTGGACACTTTTGTATATGTTCTTTAATAAAACATATAAAGGCCTGGTCATCCACAGACTATAGACGATGAGAAACCTATCAAACCAAGTGAGAATGCAAAACTAGCCACCAATTCTAGGAGAATATCAATATTCACAATGGTATAAAAGATATAACTCCTCAAGATGATGAGTTGGTGGAGTTATATTTGATAGATGTCACATACAAGGTGTTGTGGGCCTTCTCTCACTTGATTGAGACAAATTCCAATCCTATAACTTTTGATTAGTTCAAGGATTTTGAGGAAAGTGATAAAGTGATGTACTTACAAAAATCAAAGAGGGATTTTAAGGAGTTGAAGAAATTGAAAAGCCAAGGTACACATACTTGGACTAACGTGTGTTCCTACTGAAGATGCCATCTTTAGAAGTAGCCGATAAGGTAGAAACTAGTGGGGTCCAAGGAGATCCAAATCTAGGGTCATCTCAATGGGCTAATGTTCCATCATACCCCTAGATTCCATTTCCTCCAACTATCTCAAATCTATGGTATATCCTATCTTTGAGGAACCTAATCCAGCTTGATCAGCATTTCCCACATGACCTATCATGGTGAGTGGTCAAGTTGTGCATCTAGTTTTTCAACTAGTCCCGAGTCTAATAGATGATGGGAGTCTCAAACATTCCAAAGTGGCCAAATCCATGAAGAATCACTATAATAGAGGAGAAGATCTTTATGATAACATGGTTGAGTTTAAACAAGTGCTATGGGTAGAACAAGTACACAAGTTCATTAATTAGTATGAAGCATTTGATTTCGCCTTGGTATGTACTACATTGGAATGATTTAAAACCTTAAATAAAGTCATTTTTTCCAACATAGAATTTTTGGAGGAACTTCACAAATATAAGCTCAACATGATAGCTAATCTATGATATGTGAGTTCTAAATAGACTAGCCATGAAACCTTAAGGTTATCCATTATGTGGAAAGGTTCCCACACATAGATCTTCCTTCTTTAGAATAAATGATGTCTTTATGTTTAAGTAGACTACTAAGTGGAGAGCTAAGAACTCTTTTGTATATCAAGAGGCTAGACAACATAGATGATTACCTAAAGGAATGAATAGAATTGGAGGATAACTTGGCCAAAGACTTGAGGTTACCATAAACTTTAGCCAAGTTAGATGATGCCTCTAGTGTGGGATAATCCCATACCCCGACAATGGAAGAGCTAGTAGAATTAGTTATCAAGAAGAGTGGGGTGCATACACATACATCTTCTAGGACATATCCTCATAAGCCTATCATGATGCCAAAGCAAACAGGATGTTCGTAGTGTGTTGGTGACCATCCAATGTGATCTTTTCCTAGGGGAGGAGTCCCCAACATATTTGCATCACCTTATGGGATATCACAAATGCAAGGATCAATTCGATACTGCAACAATTGATAATCAGTCTAAGCACACTTTTTTGATGAATAATTGAAAAGATTTGGATTTGGTTGATGTTGGTGTAGATCTTAACTTGATTACCCAACGTTTGTTCTTCCTATTTGATGCACTTTCAATAGTCATGATTGAGTTTTTCCAAGGCTTAAGGCTTGGTTTTCAACATAGGTGCGGCAATATCTACCAAGGTGAAATAACATAAACTTGCTTTGAGGCCGACCATGATAAAAGTGTGATTGTAAGATGGCCATATGCAATGACCCATGGGTTTATTAGAAAATATTGCATTGATGATGAAATGATCCTAAGGATTCCTTTGATGCATCAATTAAAAGTGATACAAGATTTGGTAAAAGATTCCTTGTGTCTCTCTTCAATGGAATCAAATTCACATAGAAATGGATGAGTTGTATAGTCATAGTGTGGACTCGAGTGATCTTTCATGGATGCATGAGGACACCCATTTGTGGATTTCTAGGTAGCTAAACAATAAGAAAAGATGTGAAAAGTTCTGTTTCAAGACAAGGAAGAACAAAAAATAATGGAGGACCCTACCTATATTCCACAAATTTTCCACCTAAAGAATTGCATGGCCCTTTTTTTTGCAATAGAAAAAGATTCCAATGAGCTTCTTCTTCTTTGGCTTCTTCTTTGAACTATTAAGGGGACCTCTCCCCTTTGTGTTTGTTGGAAATGCTACATCATTTTAGCCTTTCTTATTATGCAAGAATATTTCTTCTTCCAGAAGCATTGCAAAAAAATCTTCAATGGTAAGAGGGGCGGGTCTAAACTGAGTGCTAAGGTAGCTAGTATCCCATCATATTTTGTAGGAAGAGTTCGAACACACCCAAGATCCAATTCTTTAGGTGCTATCATAACATCAATAGTAGCTAGTTGATCTTGTAAATGCTTCATTTTCTTAATGGTGCTCAACCTTATCCAACTCAAAGTGCTTCTAATTTGCTAATTGATTCTTAAGCTTTTGAATATGAGATTCTTGGTTTCATATTGCTGAGCCAATATGCCCCATGTTTCACATGCTTTAGTGGTGTTTTAGACTAGAGTAAGAACATAACCACTTACACTCGTAACAATGAAACATAACACATATACATTCTTCCTCTTCCCAGATCTTAAAAGATCTTGATCAGGTTGGATTATCACTCAAGGATTTGATGGATCTTCCATCATAATTATCCCTAGATTGGGCCATATTGGCACCATGACATTATTATTTAGTTATTCATAGGAGTCCAAATTTGCAAAAATTTTGAGGTTATAGAGCATATAATTTGTTCCATCAAGCATTGCTTTGGTGAATTTGGGAGGATGAATGTGAATTGGTGCAAAATTAAGATTAGCACATAAGCCATCATGCATGCGCTATGGTAATTAAAACAAAAAACTTATAGGTTTAAAAGTAATCCTCTCTATGAATAGATACCTAAAGACTATGATACCATATAAGAAAGTAGTGATACAAGAAAATGCAAGACCAGTAGCAAAGAAGAGAAGAAACGTAGTACAATTCAAAAAAATATCTACTAACATCAAGAACAAAGATTATGAAATTGTCCACTCATGCCCTCTCAAAGTAAACCTTGAATGATGATCAAGACAACTCAAGATAGGGAGTTAGATAGTAGTGTGATCCATCCATTTGATGTGTGGGGGAATGTAGAAATC
>CM035444.1:88437607-88465107 GCA_020310875.1 Ceratopteris richardii
TTAAATTTTTCAGGCATCAAAGAGTTGGGCACACAAGAAGAAGGAGCAATTAGGGAGCTCCAGGAAATGTATGTCAAAATGTTAGAAGAAATCCCTACAAAAATAGTGATTTTCATCACTAAAAACCATTGTAAATACCATTTCATATTTTTTTAGCTCCATTTTGTGCAAGCCAAGGAGTCCTTGAGCTTGAGGAGATTTAGAAGTACCTACCTATCAGTTTTCACATTTTTTAGACTCCGTTTGAACCTCCAAATAGGGTAGAGAACCTAATTTTTAACTAGGCCGGACACTAGGTCTGGACAAGGCCAAAACCTAGTCAAAAACTATAAATAGAGCTAGAAAGCTCATTTTTGGGGTTAGCTTGTAATTGATTTGAACTGGTATGAGCTTTTTGAAAGTAATCTAAAGAACTCCATTGCTTCTCACTCTTTGTCTTGCCTTGTGTGCACGTGTGTGTGTATGTGTGTGCATGTTAGTGTGCTTCGCACTCATGCACTTGTGCCTTCACTTGCTTGAGGTCATCATACCATTCTCACATCTTCCCGGATTGACATTAAAGGAGGAGCTACTCATCACTGAGCTACACCAAATTTTGGCGCCGTTGCCGGGGATAGAGCTTTGAGGACGAGCGTGTGATGGTAAGACGTAGAGTTGACGCGTTGGAGTTATAGGTATTTTCTTCACCTTTTTCCTATTTTCTTTTGTTTTTCTCATCACCATCATCATCCTCACCATCTCCCACATCCATCTCCATCATCACGAAAAATTTCAGTTTTTGGTCATATCACCCCACCCATACCATTCCCCTCATTTCACTTGTGAGAGAGAGTGAGAGAGCGTTTGTGTGCTTGTGATTTTCTGTGTTTTTTGAGATTTTCTGTAGGAATCAACATCCCCAGCAGTTGCACCAGCTCCAGTAGGTAAAAAATTTGACTGTGCAGGTCCCGAGGCGTTGACCTCTATCAATCGCGACCGACAGAAAAAATGGTGTTTTTGCTAAACAAAGTACATAATCATGATCTACATGCCTAGAGCTTCCCAAATGTGTGCTTGAAATTTTAAAATTCCTCAGATTTCTGTCAATCGCGATCGACAAACCACGACGGACACATGCCGACGGCTCTGTCAATCGCGACCGACACGTCAATCGCGACCGACAGAGTCAACGACCGACTGACCACGACTGACAGAACCTACGCGTGACACGTGTCAATCGTGATCGAGCCATCAATCGCGATCGACCAGTCAATCGCAACTGACAGCCCCGACGGACCTGTCAATCGCGACCGACACAGTCAACGATTGATTGACCACGACGGACAGACCCTCGCGAAGGACCTGTCAATCGCGATCGACCCATCAATCACGACTGACAGAGTCAACGACCCTTTGACCATGACCGACTGAAAATCCGGGCCACGTGTCAATCGCGACTGACAGCCACGACGGACCTGTCAATCGTGACCGACACGTCAATCGCGATTGACTTATCAATCGCGACTGACAGAGCTTGTGAACGCGATTGAAGGGCAAATTTGGCCAATTTTTTAGGGCAAAAAAATAGTGGTCAATTCTTGACAAATTGTGGGACAAATACTAGGGTTCATCATTGCATTGTGAGGCCATTACACAAAGTATTTCGAGAAGTCCTGTTTGCCTGCTAACCTGTTTAATATCCTGATTTGGCCCCAAAACCCTGAGTGGACATAACTTCCTCATACGAAATCCGATTGCGGTGATTTTTGTTTCGTTGGAAAGCTCGTGGGGAATACAATCAAAACTTTGACTGGTTACGGTAGAATTAATGTAAGGATTATTAGACAGGATAATTTGAGGTTGACCATATCTCGGGGTAGGAGAAAATTGAGGGTCCCTTCGGATTGTTTTCCATAAAGGCAAAAGGCAATTGGGTCTGTGAATTACATGCATGAAAGTGATCTGTCTGTCAACTGAATTCAATTCTAGAGCTAATTGTGGACTTTTTCAGGTACTTTGAGAGCATCGAAGGGTACTCGAAGCAAGAGTAAGTGCGAGCTTGGGAACATGCTTCCTGGCATACAAGGGCAACCAAGGGAAGAAACTTAAGGTTGGAAATTCTCAACACCCTCTGTCAATTCCTAGCATAGGCTAATTGTGGATAGAGGTTTTGGTTAATTAGGAACACGTTAAGAACTACCAAGTCCAAGAACTCTAATCACTCAAGTGCAAGTGTTAGGAGATTACAATCGTGAAGCAACCTAAGGGAAAAGAAATTAAATTGAGCGACCGCACTCAAAGTACGATAAAAACTTAAGTGTTCCTTGAGACAAAGATTAATTGGACAAGAAGTGACACCCTAAGAGCAATTAAAAAAGAACAAGTGACTAACACAAAAGAACTCAGCAATGCAAGTGTACTTGGAAAAATTGGGATTATTCAATTGGGCTTATGAACCTTAGATCACGTCGACACCTAGGGAGAGATAGACAAAGTCTTAGATCGTCAGAGGCTAGCGTCAATCATACTGCTAGGTCTTGGGCCCAGCAGTTGAGCCATCATCCGTATTACCCTAGCTCTGAGACTAGTGAGTCTGAGATGTCCCATGGTATGGAGAGACCTACAGGAAGTTCCGGAGTGCCATATTTACATAGGGTGGAAGGCCCTTACAAGATGCAACTCGAATACCTTAGGACCAACCGATTAGGTGCTAGCATCTATGAGGACGGCCTAGGAAGATCTGTAGTACAAATTAAAAACCCTGACCAATCCATTGGACTAGAACATCCAGCTGTCAAGTTTGAAAATGGAGCATACCTGGATAAAGAAGGAACCATATATGTAGTCACTAGTCATCCAGATAGGACTGATGAATTTGGGAATGTGGTCCCGGAAACGGACTTAGGTGACCTAGAGCAAGGAAACATGGGTGTAGAACCTAGAACCCCCCGAGGCAAATCTGTTCTCACTAGGATTATCACACCAGAGTGGATTCCCCAAGACAATAAGAGCATAGATCTACTCCTGAACCGAGAGACTGATGAAGCCTTTTGGAGATATAGACCTAATCAGCCGAGTGAGGTAGGGACAATCATGATATATGAGTTCAAAGATCCTGATATTCCAGGTAGAGTGATCTACTTAGATCACGCTTCAGAGAGGATCTTTGGGGTTACAGAAAATGATAGGCATGCTTACACTTGGAAAGGTGAATTCATTTTCCCCCAACCAAGATCGAATGTTTCCTTTGGTCACCTAGGAGCTGGAACATCCCAAGCTCATGGAATTCAAAGAGACAGACATAGAGATAGACTGGAGGTAAGCTTTGCCAACCCAGGGGGAAGAGACAGAACGAGAACGGAAACAAATAGAGTGGAACCTGAAGGACTTAGAGCCCCAAGGAATCAGAGGAATGCTGA
Source organism: Ceratopteris richardii (assembly GCA_020310875.1). Lineage (NCBI taxonomy): Eukaryota > Viridiplantae > Streptophyta > Polypodiopsida > Polypodiales > Pteridaceae > Ceratopteris > Ceratopteris richardii. The sequence goes on from CM035444.1 coordinate 88,441,006, forward strand.
TGATTTCCCTCTGCCAAGGCCTAGGGAACACGCCAGGATTTTGAGACGGACTCAGTTAGTTAAGTCCATGAAGAATCACTTCGATGGCACAGGAGACCCATATGATCATGTGGCCGAGTTTAAGCAAGTCTTGAGAGCTGAACAAGTGGAGGATCTATTCACACAGTACAATGCCTTTGGTCTAACACTTAGGAACACAACCCTTACGTGGTTTCAACCATTGAACGAGAGACAGTTCAGGAGCATCGACCAACTCTTAGAGGCTTTCATCACCGAGTTCTCTAAAAGTGGCATAAGGAATAATACTTCCTCATTGATATACAGCTTCAAGCAAACCCCTCAAGAGACCGTGAGACTTGCGGGAAGAAGATTTAGGCAATATCTTGAAAGATGCCCTGTTTCGGAGTTACCCACACCAGCTAAGCAAGTGGCTTTATTCTTGGATGGATTGCTAAGTACCAAATTGAGATCATATGTGTACTTGAAGGACCCTAGGACAATAGAAGAGTGTGTACGCATGTGCATTGACATTGAGGATAACCTAGGGGAGGAACTAGAGCTTTCCAAAATCTACAAAGATTCAGATAGTGCCTCTAGCCTCTCTTCCTCACAATCCACATCAATTGAGGAACTTGCGGAAAAAGTAGCTCAAAAACTAGGTGTCTCTAGTAAAAAAATTCCTAGATTTGCCCCAGTAAAGAGGTGCTATACTTGCGGTAGTGACCATATGGCGAACGCATGTCCCATCATGGCTCAACCCCAAGTGAATCCTAGCAGCCAATATTGCACCATAGAACGGAGATACACAAATCACACAACACAAGATTGCCCGTACAATAAGCAAGCAGTTAGACAAACCTACCCTCAGCCCTATCCACAACAGGGAAGATACCAGAACCAGTGCCCCCCACAACAATATGGTAGACCGCAGCAAACCTATCAACAACCCTACCAGAACCAGCAAAGGCCACAGCCTGTGTTAGCTCAACAACCTCCAACCCCAGCTAATATGATTCCTGTAAAGTATGCAGCAGCTGAGGAAAATTTGAATAGAGCTATAGTGCCAGTAACACCATTGCTTTCAGAAAGTGACCCGAGCGATCATAGTTTTGATTCTACTCACATTGATAGTCCCCAGGCTTACTACATGCAATCTCCTGAACATGGTGAGTCCTACTACAGTGAAGAACCAAGTGAACCTAGTTGAGAGCCAGAGTACACCAATGTAATGTACACAAACCCTAATGCTAGGCCCCAGCCTAGGCAGGTGAGACCCCCATTCCCTAGAGGACCATGCTACAGATGTCAAGGAGATCACCTCATTCGTGATTGCCCCTTACCTCCACCTACACAATCCCAGTCAGTGACGATTCAAGGCTTTTGTCAAGATTGCGGGAAGGAGCATCTCTTACGAGATTGCCCTAAGAATCCCAATAATATGCCAAAAATAACTCCAATTAATGTTATTGGGTTAGTAGTAGACTCTACAGGAAGTGTGACGTCCACTGCACCAGTACAGGTAGTCACTAGAGGCCAGGCTTTGCAACAGAACCCAGGGATAGGTCAAGAGAAGAGTGCAGAGGGTAGTGAAACCGAGAGTATAGCCAAGAAGCGGTCGAGAGCCTGGAGGGATAGTCGAGAAAGAATGAAAAGACAATGGTCTAAAAAGATGAGCGACTTAGAAGAAAGCATAAGAGAAACAAAAGCCAAAATTGTTGAACTCACCTCTCAAACAAACTCTCACATACCACCACCACCCTCACTTCCATCACCATCTAACCCACCATCTGTCCACCTACCTCAGACCATACCACCACCCCCTAGAGTAGGATCAGTGTTAGCTGACCCCACTCCTGAAGACATAGACATGATGCTTAAGGCATATCAGGCCAGAATCCAAGAAGGGCCAAATGTGATGGATCACGACAAGTGCTACCCTAGAGCTGACCTAGAGATAGAGAGAACCAAGCTATGTGCGAAAATGGTCGCATTGGCTCAGACCATGTTTGAAGCCAGTCGCCTTTTCAACTACTCAGGCTCAGCTAAGACACAATTGCACTTGGATGGACTCTTGGAGAAGTTAGAAAGTATAATTACAAGATCTGTCAAGGAAGAAAAAAATCAAGAAAGAGATGAGGCAAGCAAAAACATAAGCCATCCCCCACAGGAAGCCTTTGTGCCCAATTCCACTGAACCAGACACCTCCTCTTCTATGAATAGGTTCACTCCAGAATTCCTACGAGAGATTCAAGAAGACAAATGGGCTAAAGAAAGTGAAGTCCCTCCTCCCATTGAACTTGTGGATGACACACAGGATCAATTCCCACAAGATATTCCATCCATTTATGGAGAACAGGAGAGTACCCAGTCCCAAGAGAGATTAGACTTTGAGTCTAATTCATTACAGGAATTACCCCATTTCACAGGCCCATGGGAAGCCAAGTCGACCTGTATGAGAGCACCCACCGTCATGGTAAGAAACGAAGACTCAGTCATACCTAGGAATACGAAAGTAGTGAAAATCACTAAAGTGCAGTGCAACCTCACTTTAGAAGAGCTACTCAAAGTTAGGCCAGAGTTATGGAAACATGTAGCCAAACAAGTACCAGAGATAGCAAAACCTCGTTCCCAAGTAGGTTCTCAGAGGACAGTGCCAGAAATTCCTCTAGACAAGATAGGAGACATGAGTGAGGTCGAAGAGGGAAACACATATCTTCCTATCACCCATCAAGGATACACCACCAAGGCCATTTTAGACTCAGGCGCAGGAGTTGCAATTGCTACCACTTCCCTATGGAAGCGGTGGGGCAAGCCAGCACTCAGGCCCACGAGGATGAAATTGCAAATGGCTGATGGCCACATAGAAAGACCTTTAGGACTGCTGGAAGGAATAACTCTTACTACATGTGGTGTAGAGTTTGAGCACACGTTTGCTATCTGTGATTTTAGCAAGAATCATGCCTATGAGATGATTTTGGGAAGACCATTTATGCGACAGCTGCAAGTGGTCCAAGATTGGGGAACCAATTCCTTGTATTTGCAACACTTAGGTGTTACGACCAAAGTCAATCGTAAAGATTACTCTCATAGAGATGTACCGCCTATTCAATGGAATCCCATCCATAGAGCCAAGGATGACACGGAGTCTGTGCACTCCATAGGATCAGGATCCTCATGGATGCATGAAGACACTCACTTATGGATGTGCAAAGTAGCAGTAGAAGAAGAGAAGAGAGAAAAAGCCAGAGAGATAGGTGCAAAAGAAACACATAGATCCATTCAAGACCCAGCCTATGCACCTATAGTATTTCCTGATGAAGAATTTGAACCCCACGGCTAGGCAGAAATCCTAGCAACCATGGATGTAGCCATCAATGAAGAACAATGGACACCTCACTGTGATGAAGATGGCTATGACATTTCAGTCTTCTCCATAGAGCCGATCATGGGAGAAGCAGTGTTAGAAGAGTGTGAACCTAGCCCTGATGCATTTGAGGACGCGTGCGACTCCGATCTAGAGTCAATCATTATGGACCCACCTTTTGCATCAGATGAAGAATACTTCTATGAAGTAGAATTTCAACCCCAGAGGCACGGAGAGCTTACAAATGATGTAAGGCTAGCCACACATGTAACCCCTAAGGAAGAAGGAAAGAAAATGAAGAAGAAAGAAGTCACACCAGAAGAGGAAGAATCTTTGTTTGAGGTCCCGGAAAATTTTAAGAAGTATGAGATAGATGACAGGAGAGTCATGATCAGAATGCCTAAACGAGAGGCACAATCAGGAGAAGCCTATGATAACAAAGAAACCACTAAGAAAATAGTAGTGGCCCTAGAAGAAGGAGAAGAGAGATGCACGTACATAGGCCATGACCTAACAGAGGAAGAAGAGCATGCGTTAATAGCCTTGCTAAGAGAATACAGAGATGTATTCGCTTGGAGTCACAAGGATTTGAAAGGCGTGGACCCTGACATATGCTCACACACTATCCCCATGACCTCAGATGCCAAACCTTCTAAGCAAAAGCCATACACATATAATGATAATTATGCGACCAAGATCAAAGAAGAGATAGATCGTTTGGTAGAAGCTGGATTCATCTATGAAATTGAGCACACTGAATGGGTATCTCCCATTGTAGTGGTGCCAAAGAAGAATGGCAAGCTACGTGTATGCATTAACTTGAAGAAGGTCAATGCAGCCACAATTCGAGATAACTATCCGCTCCCTATCACAGAACATCTCTTAGAAAGAGTAGCAGGCAAGGAAGTGTACAGCTTCCTTGATGGATTTTCAGGCTACAATCAAGTAGCCATAGCTCCAGAAGATTAGCATAAGACAGCTTTTGCCACAGAGTGGGGTATATTTGCCTTTCGTGTAATGCCATTTGGGCTTACCAATGATCCTGCAACCTTTCAGAGACTGATGTGTCACGTGTTTAAAGAGTTCTTGAGGAAGAATTTGGAAGTCTATGTTGATGATCTTTGCGCTCATTCCAACATTAGACAGACCCATATACCAGAACTCAAACAAATCTTTGACAAATGCAGAGAATATCAAGTCTGCTTGAACCCAGAAAAGTGTGTTTTCATGGTCAGGCAAGGCAAGATTCTAGGACACATAGTGTCAAAGAATGGCATATCCACCGATGAAGAGAAAGTGAGAGCCATAGCCGAGTTACCTAGGCCAAAGAATGTCAAGGAAGTACAAGCTTTCATGGGGCATTGTGGTTATTACCGACGGTTTATACACATGTATGCCATCATAGCAAAGCCTCTGTATGGACTTTTGACTAACTTTGAGTGGACTAATGAATGTGAGAATTCGTTCAACGAGCTTAAACGGCAATTATGTTCAGCACTGATCTTGACCACACCAGATTGGAATAAGCCTTTCCATGTTCATGTTGATGCATCCAATTATGCTATTGGGTGTGTACTCGCGCAACCTACCGGTGAAGGTAATATGGATCTTCCAATTGCCTATGCTAGTAGACAATTGAATGCAGCTGAACGAAATTATACCACTACTGAGAGAGAAGGACTAGACATGGTCTATGTGGTTAAAAAGTTTAGACATTACTTGCTTGCAAATAAGTTTAAATTTTTTACTGACCATCAGGCACTGCTATATCTTGTGAACAAGCCATGCAATACAGGAAGATTAGTAAGATGGTTTCTCTTATTAATGGAATATGACTTTGAGGTAGTGGTAAGGAAAGGTAGGACTCATTTGAGAGCTGACCATCTTTCTAGGCTCACATCTAGAGAAGCCCCACAAGGAGTGTCAGATGACCTTCCTGATGCTTACCTGTTTAATTTGGAGGTGGTGCCACAGTGGGCTAAGCCATTAGTGCCAGTATTGACGTACGGACCTAACCACCCAGTAATAAACACACAGGATAAAGAGGTAGTAAAAGCCCAAAAGTATCACATCATGGCAGGAAGTATGTACAAGCACACAGATCAAGGGATCTTGGCTTGTTGTGTGGAAGAGGATGAGTACGCCAAATGGTTGCAATTAGCACATGTAGGTGCATTAGAGCAACACTACTCAAAACAACGAACCCTACAGACACTAAGGAGACTCGGAGTGCATTGGCCGACTATGGAAGCTGATGTCCAAAGATTGTGCAAGGAATGTCCAATCTGTTGCACTAAACCACCTGTGGAACATGCCACTCTTTATCAAGTGTCCATAGTGCCAGATTGGAGTGAACCACTAGTATCCTTCCTGAGGACAAAAACATTCCCTCCATACATGACTCTGGCTAGGAAAAGGAGTTTAGAACAAGAAGCCCAGGATTACTCACTCATTGGTGATAATCTATACAAGCGTGGTAAAGATGGTTACCTAAGACTATGTGTCCATGAGAGTGAATATCTCAAGATCTTGGAAGCTGCACACCAAGGTGTAGCAGGAGGACACTTTGGACCAGATCGGGTGATCGAGGCAATACTATTTGCGGGCTTCTGGTGGCCGACCCTTCACATGGATGCACATACGTATGTGAAACGATGTGATGTTTGTCAGAGAACTCAGTATCCTATACGCAAAGATGAGATGCCACTGAAACCTATGATGGGTGGACGTGCATTCTCTAAGTGGGGAATAGACTTTGTAGGTCCTATTAATCCCCCAGCCAAGGGTTCACATGCTGAATACATCATTGTTGCCACATACTATCTAACAAAATGGGTTGAGGTAAAAGCTACGACAAAGAACGATGCTCAAACAACTGCTAAGTTCCTATTTGAGAATGTGTTCACTAGATATGGGCTACCCATAGAGCTGGTAAGCGATAGAGGCACTCACTTCTTGAATGAAGTTATTGAAAATCTACTCCAAGAGTTCTTGGTAGTACATAAGAAGTCTGCCCCCTATCACCCACAAGCTAATGGCCAGGCCGAAAGCACAAACAAGATTCTATGCAATGTGCTTATCAAATTGGTGAATAATAAACGCTCTGATTGGGACAAACAGCTACATCATGCTGTTTGGGCATACCGAGTGGCCTATAAAACGGTACTCCAAGCCATGCCCTTTCAGATGGTATTTGGCCAAAATGCTGTGCTACCTCTGGACTTCTTGATTCCCACATTGAGAGTAGCACAGGAGCATGAGTGGACGGGTCATGAACTCTCTTCGAGAATTTTTGATCTTGAACGATTAGGTGAAACCAGACTAAGAGCTGCAGCAGGAATATATGCAGCTAAAAAACGACAGAAGGCGTACTTTGATGCCCATGTTAAGGATAAAGGATTAAAGGCCAGAGACTTAGTGTTGGTATATACTCTGAAACAACATACGAGAAAGCTAGAAAAACATGGCTACGGACCTATGATCATAAACAGGATTTTGACTAGTGGAGTAGTACAACTAGCCACTTTAGAAGGCGATATCCTCCCTAGCTACATCAGCGGGTGCAGAGTCAAGCTGTATCAGGAACCACTCACAGAAGAAATGCTCAGTCGACTCAACACCGCTAAGAAACGCAAAGAAGAAGAAAAACGAGTTCGAGAAGAAGCTCAAGCAGAAGCTTTAGAATGCATCCGGTGAATGAAGTTGAGGAGACAGGGTAGAGAGCAACATAGGGTAGATGCATATGCAGATCAAGAATATCATGTGGCTATGTGTGAAGTTTCAGGTATCAGCTCTCATAGGATAGTTGATCGACGTCCTTTTGTGACCTTAGAGATAGGACAAGGAGTTAGTGCAAAACTTGTGCGAGCATTGATTGACTCAGGTGCAGCCACTAGTGCGGTGAGACTTTCTTACTGTCGAGAATTGAAATTAAAAGTCCATCCTATAGAAGCATATCTCATAGGATTGGGAGGTGTGGAAACCCCTTGCATGGGTGAGGTGGAACTTCCCCTCTACATCCAAGATGAAGTAATGACAGTTAAAGTGCTAGTGTGTCAAGATGAGGACCTCATGGAGCCTCTTGTCTTGGGTCAGGACTGGATCTATGATCATGCAGTCAACCTAAACCTAAGAAGTGGACTTCTTCAGGTATGGGTAAATCAGAGTCGAATTACAGTTGAGTTAGATAATGGAGCACTCAAGGAACTAGAAAAGGCACAGACTCCTGGTCCTTCCAGGGGTACACATGAAGTTGACCATGCTGTTCTTGTCCAAAGCTATGTGATGTAGAGGAATGGAGATCTCAATAAAGAAGTCAAGGCCTCGATAGAACTCCCTTCTTTTCCAAAGGCCAGAGGGAGGCAGCAACCAAAGGCAGATCAATTACTGAAGACTACCTATGCGGGAGGCCAAAAGAACGTGCAAAATAGAAGGACTCAGCCATTGAAACAATTGTGGGTGTGAAAAAGCGAGCTGCCTACTGCAGTCAAGTCACGACAACAATCATCTCGACTTCCTATTAGTAATCAACGACATGATACTAATAAGAAGACATCCAAAACTTCTTTTGAGAAAGTGAAATCTATTTGGGTGCCCAAGAAGTCAATGAAGGTTGGCCCACAATCAAGACAAATTTGGGTGCCTAAGACTTGCTTGCGGGCTCAACTAGTCCCGCACGAATCACATCATACACGACAGGGTTCACTCACTCAAGGAGCTGTTACCCACTCTTGTTTAATACGCACGAACACACAGTCGCCCAGAAGCACGCACAGACTCACTTGTAAATGGGTCCCAAAAACGCATCCTCCCCAAGCAGAGTTACTCATAAGACCCTCCAGAGTCTCCACAAAACCAAAACCAAAATCCATCCATTGTGTTTGGCAACCTAAGACTTGTAATAAACCCCCCGACCCCCATTTGTAAATTCATCTCCACTTGCTAACTACATCACTCATACACTGCATCTTTCCATCTAGCTCCTAGGACTATCCATTCATTAACTACACACACAGTCATCGAGCACTCACTGACCCACTAACCCATTACTCACTTCATGATAATGTTGTAACGGGGACAAAAAAAGTGTTCTATCTTGTCCATTACAATATTACCGCATGATCTATATTCTCACAGAACCAGCAAGCAAGCAATAACAATGGCAGAAGCAGGAGGCACCAGTTCCCAGGCAGGGTCTAGCGCACAGATTGTGGACATTGAAACCCTCCTCCTGGAACCACCACTCACCGAAAGGCCTCAAGAACTTCAAGCTGTGCATGTTCTCCCGATTCAGGACCCTCCTCAGGGACACACCTCTCAAGTGGGTAAACATGCTCATTGGTTTAGCGATGTCGCAGGACCATTGGGTGATGGTACCTATTTTTGGGAAGCAGAAATTGAGTTCAATGGCAGATGGGGACGTTACCATTTCTTCACTCGCGAATTTGAAAACTATCAGAATGCAGAAGTAATGCGATCGGTTTGGACCAAAGCGGGATTGGATAGCTACTTCAGAGCACATTTGCCTAAGCCAGATTTTCTTCACTGCTCCTACTTCATCAGTACCATCACTCCTAGCAGGGCCAAGGGAGGTGATAGTACTTTTGTGCTACCCTCACTATTGCCAGGCCACGAACTCAAGAGATTCAAACTGACCCTCAATTTGGTACGAGAAGCATTGAACATGCAAGGAATGCATATTCCCACTGAGAAAGAACTAATGGTTCCAGGCAGGATGAAGCATAAAGACCTCAACAAATTGAAGGACATGGTAGCAATGACACCTACCATTGCTCTACACTTACAAACTATCATGCAACATTTTGCTTTTCCCGCCCAAGAACGATTCACTATGCCACCAAAAAAGATATGGTTCAGTTTGTACTTGGCAGAAACAGAGAACCTCATCATCAACATACTGCACTGGATCATCGATCAAATACACCTAGCCCATCAACGGTGGAATAAGAAGCAGAAAAATGTACTTCATGGATGTTGTGCTTTCACAAGAATAATTTACAGGTGCTTAGCGTACGACGTGCTCATCCAAAGAGCACTAGTATGGTCCAGGGCCCAAGAGTTCCAAAGACGGCTATCAACAGTGGGTCCTCCATCGAAGAAGATGAGAGGGGGAGTTCAATTACCATGTGCTCAACCAAGAGGAGCCACTACCACACCCGACGTGACTCCTCCCCAAACGAGGCGTGTCCGACCATTCACCATTCGTCTACCCAGACCAAGTGCAGAAGGACCCAACCTGGTGTTTCCTCCTATTCCTTCAGACTTGGAGTTCCCTCAAGGTTACACCCTAGCTGATCTAATAGATGAAGAAATTGCTTGATTGATCAATGAATCTAACCTGGAGACAGAAGCAGAGCAGACCCAAGGACAACAACCCACGACTACCACTTCAGCCCCAACCCAACCGGGAGTAGTAGAAGTAGAAGACGATGAAGAAGAGACAGAAGAACAAGAGGCACACGAAGAGTATGATCAAGAATATGAAGAACTTTCAGAACTAGCAAGTGCTCCGGCATACTCAGCCCAAATAAAAAGATTATACGAAACCATGAAGCGAGTCCAGGAGCAACACAAACTGTCGCTCGAAACAGGAAAAATGATCATGAGCCAAATGTTAGCCGAGGAAGGTGTGGATGACATGTTCATAGAATCAATGAACCTGCACGCTGATGCAGTGGGCTTAGATGAGGCTGTTCATGCAGCCATGACTTATATTAATGGATTTGAGAAAGGTGTGCCTACCCGTCCCATGCGATCTGGCAAACAAATACACATCAATGTATCAGAACCAGGAGGCAACACACAAACAGAAGACCATCAGGAGGAACCACTCTCACCACCCACCTCACCTCTCAATACACATGTCACCTCACCACCTAGCACTACCACACCTATTTCCGCCATTACCACAGTCGTCATGGGAATTCCTCTCTTGCCCGACATCCAATTCGGAGGAGTTACCATGCCCACCTACACAACACTCTTCACAAATATCACATCCACCCCACCCACTGTTCCCATTTACAGAGTCAAACACACATTCGACACAATGGAGACATCACCAGTCACAACACCACTCCCACCCCCCACACAACCTCAATCTCCCATACCCCCTCCACCTACCTCACCACTTGCCTCCACAGCATTCACAACTCCCTTCCCCATCCCCCCTGCATCTTCATCTTTCCCTGCATCGTTTAATGTAAATATTATATTGATAGCATTACATCAATGCGTGTATCAACTTCAGAGTGAGTACCAGGCTCTAGAAGACTGTCATCATCAGCTGACGACGAATCATCAACTACAAAGACGGCTTACAATTATAGAAGAAGAAAATGCAGACCTCAACCAATGCTACACCACTCTTGAGCAAGCTCATCAAACCCTCCTGGAGACACCCCAACCATCACAAGAGTCAGGTGTCAAACAACTCGAAGCCTTACTGGAGGTTTACCAAACAGATAACCTGAGAGTCCGGCGAAATTTAACTCTACTCCGAAAACACATGGCTACAGCCCTTGAAGAAAACAAACGTTTGCAGAAACAAAACGAAGAAAACCTGGAAGCTGCCATGGAAGGCTCTCCCCATGAAATCGACCCTGAACAATTCAAAGCAGTTCCCTCAGAAACCATGAAAACAATCTTGGAAATCTATGCGGATTTATTAGAAGCACATGATGATTTGGAAAGGGAACGGGATGAACTACGTAGCCAGCTCAGGGAACAGGAGGCTCAACCCAAAGTCATAGAAACGACCTCGACTTCAGAGGAAGTAAAGGCATTGACAGAGCAGGTGGCGGAGCTGCAGAAAAAGTTACTGGAATATGAAAGGCAGCCCTCTCCAGTTTTGGAACCAAAGCCTGAGGAATTAGTACCCATTGAGGTGGACGAAACGTATGAGAAACCATATGTTCCTATGCCGATGCCAGGTGGTGCACATACCTCAGAATGAATGGACACCTTAGAAGTTGAAGTACCTGAATGGCTCCAGACACTAGAGAAAACAGCAACAACCCATGAAGATCGAGTGGCAATTCAAATCCAATCAATGGCCAAATTAGAAGACACCATCATAAAGTCAGAATATTTCCGCAGCATGTCTCATCATAGATGGATCGACACCAATGACGATCAATATGTGCCATATTGTGTACCCCTTGCAGATTACAACGCAGAGATTCAACGCAGATGTGGCAAACCTCCAACTTTTGCCACACAATTTGGGCCCGATGATATCCCAGAAAGTGCTAAGAAAGGATCCATTCATCAACCCACCTGGAGAATCCGTCTTCTTGAGACCTACCCAGAGATGGTTCGTACTTGGACTAACATGCCACTTTTTATTAAATACAATCCTTGTTATGTTCCAGTCTTCCGCAGGCGCACCTGGCCAGAGTTTACAATTGCTGTCAAGAACATCAAAGGTTGTGCAAAGTGGTTAAGCTATGTTTATCTAGCACCTCCACAAGGCCCTCCCACTATGAATTATATGATTTCTACCATCCGTCACTGGAGCACTCGACTACGGAATACCCCCGATGTGATGGCCCAAATGTGCATGAAAATCTTTGAACTAATGCTAATCACATTCAGGACATTCAAGAATATTAAAGACCCCCACTTCTCAGGTGTCGGATTTCTTACAGGAAACCAAGATCTGGTATACGACATGAGCACCACCCTATCAATAGAGGTAATATATGCTTGGCACGCCAGAATAAAGTACCTCCCAGCTTGCTTATACAGACATTCGAGGAGATGTTCATAACAGGATTCTGGGAATATCACTCAGAAATATTTGTACCCAGGCCCTCACATCTCCTCCACTTATTTGCTGTGGAGAGAACCATCCATTCAGAACAACTGCGGGTGCCACATCCGGACGTACCAGGACCAGTGAATTGGGATGCATTGTTAACAGATCTAGCATGGGGGCTACGATTAGAAGAACACCACCTCGCCGCCGATGTTGTTCAATATTATGTCCAACGCACAGCTAGGCAAGGGTCTGTCAGAGACGACAGACGCGAGAGAGGGGGGGGTGTTGGCAGGAGTCAAGGAACCGAAGGAGTCACAAGACAAGGAAGCCTACGAAGGGAGTCAGAGCGAAGAGACAGCACAAGCAGGCACAGTAGTCAAAGAAGATCTGGCAAGTAGGCCATTTAAATTTTTCAGGCATCAAAGAGTTGGGCACACAAGAAGAAGGAGCAAGTAGGGAGCTCTAGGAAATGTATGTCAAAATGTTAGAAGAAATCCCTACAAAAATAGTGATTTTCATCACTAAAAACCATTGTAAATACCATTTCATATTTTTGTAGCTCCATTTTGTGCAAGTCAAGGAGTCCTTGAGCTTGAGGAGCTTTAGAAGTACCTACCTATCAGTTTTCACATTTTTTAGACTCCGTTTGAACCTCCAAATAGGGTAGAGAACCTAATTTTTAACTAGGTTGGACACTAGGTCTGGACAAGGCCAAAACCTAGTAAAAAACTATAAATAGAGCTAGAGAGCTCATTTTTGGGGTTAGCTTGTAATTGATTTGAACTGGTATGAGCTTTTTGAAAGTAATCTAAAGAGCTCCATTGCTTCTCACTCTTTTTCTTGCCTTGTGTGCGTGTGTGTGTGTGTATGTGTGTGCATGTTAGTGTGCTTCGCACTCACGCACTTGTGCCTTCACTTGCTCGAGGTCATCATACCATTCTCACGTCTTCCCGGATTAACATTAAAGGAGGAGCTACTCATCACTGAGCTACACACTCTCTTGAGTAAGGTTCTGTATGTTCCTACAATTCCAAAGAATTTGATCAGTGTAGGTCAAATTGTGGAAAAAGGATATGAGGTAAGGTTCACTAATGATGGAGTATATGTTGAAGACCCTAGTCAAGGGTATAAACAGATTGTTACAGGAAAGAAGGAAGGAAGGATCTTCACATTAAAGGTACAAGGAAATATTGGACATGCTATGTTTACATATGGAGAGCAGAAGGTATCTGAATTGGATCTTTGGCATAAAAGACTTGGACATTTAATGAAAGAGGTATCAAAGAAATGGTTAACAATGGTTCAGTACTTGGATTGCCTAATGTTGCAGGTCAACACATGACATACAGATGTGAAGCATGTCAGTTAGGTAAGGCTCATAAGCAATCATACAATAAGCATGGTTTTATGTATTCAGAAAGGCTTGAATTGGTACATACAGATGTGTGGGGTCCTTCAAAGGATTTTAGTATAAATGGTTCGAGATATTATGTCATATATGTTAATGATGCTACCAGGTGGATCACAATCTATGTGATTAAAGATAAATCAGAAGTGTTTAATACATTTAAACACTATCATGCATATGCAGAAATAATTTCAGGTCAAAAATTGAAGAGGTTAAGGTCAGATGGAGGGGGAGAGTATTTCTCTAATGAGTTCAGTGATTACTTGTGGAATGCAGGTATAAAGAGAGAATTTACTTGTAGGTACTGTCCTCAACAAAATGGGGTAGCAGAAAGAAGAAACATGACACTTGTTGAATTTGCAAGATCCATGATGAAAGAGAAGAATTGCCCAAATTATTTGTGGGCTGAGGCTGTAAACACAGCCACATATTTGGTTAATAGATTGCCTTGTAAAGCTTTGCAGGGTATGACACCATATGAAGCTTGGTGGGGTAAGAGACCTACCTTGGATCATTGTAAAATATTCTAGCATATGCATATGTGCCATCTCAATTGAGGCATAAATTGGAACCTAAAGCAGAGAAGTATGTATTCATTGGTTATGATGACAAGCAGATGGGTTATAGGTTGTGGAGTCCATCTACAAAACAATTCCTTGTGTCCAAGGATGTTACATTTGATGAGCAAAGTACTTGGTATGCAGGTACATCTAATGTGTATGCAAAAGTTGAAGAAATTATGAATCAGAAGAAAGGCAAAACAAAGGTTCAGATATTTGATGAAGAAGAGAAAAATGAAATACAGGTTGAAGGTGAAGAAGTGCCAAGGTTTGATCCAGAGTGTGATGAACCAGAAACCTCAAGGAGTGGAGAACTCAGGAGGTCTACAAGGCACAAATGGCAACCTACAAGGTATAGCTATGATACTTCATTCTTGACTACTAAGGATTATGCTTACATGATAAAAGCAGATGAAGATCCATCTACATATGATGAAGCCAAAGGGAAGAAGAATTGGGAAGAAGCTATGCAAGAGGAGTATGATGCATTGATGGAAAATCAGACATGGGATCTAGTTCCTAAACCTGATAGCCAGAAAATCATTGGTTGTAAGTGGGTTTATAAAACAAAAAGGTTTGCAGATGGAAGTGTGTCTAGGTACAAAGCCAGACTTGTTGTGAAGGGATATGCACAGACATATGGAGTGGATTATGATGAGACTTATAGTCCTGTGGCAAAGATGACAACCATTAGGACACTCATAGCAATTGCTGCTTGCAAAGGTTGGAAATTATCTCAATTAGATGTTAAAAATGCTTTTTTGAATGGTTACATTTCAGATGAAGTCTACATGGAACAACCAGATGGTTTCAAAGATCAAGTGTATCCAAATTATGTATGTAAGCTCAAGAGAGCTTTGTATGGATTGAAGCAGGCCCCAAGGGTATGGAATTATAGGCTTGTAAAGTTCTTGAAGGAACTTGGATTTCAAGCATCAAAGGCAGATAGTAGCTTGCTAGTCAAAGCAAGTGAAGATGGATTTATTTATGTTTGTATTTATGTTGATGACATAATACTTACAGGAACAGATGATAAAGGCATACAAATGATTAAGAAACAGATGGAGAAAGAGTTCAAAATCAATGATTTGGGAAATTTGTAATTCTTCTTGGGAAAGGAGATTTCATATACTCAACATGGAGTATATGTAACTCAAGAAAGGTATCTGAAAAATTTGCCAACCAAATTTAAAATGGAAGATTGCAGGATAGCACCAACTCCAATGGAAGTGAATCATAGATTGACTAAATATGGAGGAGAAGAATTCAAAGATATGAAGCTATATCAGAGTTTGGTGGGTAGCTTGACTTATGCTATATTAACAAGGCCTGATTTGTCATATGCAGTTGGAGTTCTATCTCAATTCATGCATTGTCCTAGAAAGGAACATTGGATTGCAGGACAAAGAGTACTTAGGTACATCAAGGGTACACTCAAAGAAGGATTGTACTATGGGTTTACTTCAGATACAAGAGTCAAAATATATAGTGATGCAGATTGGGCAGGTAATATGGATGATAGAAGATCAACACATGGATATTTGTGTTATGTGGGAGACAAGCTAATCTCATGGTGTTCTAAGAATTAACATACAGTTGCTTTATCATCTACAGAAGCAGAATACAAAGGCATGGTGGAAGCTGCAAAGGAAGTACTATGGCTAAAGACACTTATGAAGAGTTTTGATGTTGTTCAGAGTACTCCTATCATTTGTGGAGACAATATGAGTTCTTTATACTTGGCAGCAAATCCTGTGTTTCATGCTAGAACTAAACATATTGAAATTTAGTATCATTTTTTGAGAGAGAAGGTCATTGAAAAAGAAATTGAAGTCATGCATACTCCTACAAAAGATCAAATTGCAGATATGATGACAAAAAGTTTGGATGGACCAAAGTTGCAGAGGTTTAAAGATATGGCAGGAATAAAGAAGATGCAGGTAATCACAATTGATGATTGAGGGGGAGCTGTTGGAGCAGAACAATCAACAATCAGTGATTACATAAAGGTTAGAAGTAAAGAGATAAAGAAAAGATTGAAGATCAACTTCATGGAATGAAGAGAAGATTCAGATAACAAAGTTCTTTAAATCATATGTACATTAGTTCTGTATATACTTCAATGTACTTGAATTAATGATGAATTAGGACTTGTATGTATATATAAGTACATGCTTATAATTGTAATATAAGCATAAGAGAGCATGAGATGAAATATAGATGAGTAGATGATGAACATTGTATGAATCATCCATCAGATGTATGAAGAGTTAAGATAAGAGAAAGTTTTCAGAGAATGGCGCATCGATCTTTTCTCTAATTCTCCTTCTGTGCTTAATCTTATGAGAAATCCTTTTGTACACATATAAGTCCATAGTTAATCCATCTATGGCTAAAATTTGAGAGTCCAATTGCAAACAGGCTGAGAAAATTTTGAATAGGAACATTCATATGTGAAAAGTTCTGAGTGTCTTCTGAAAGAGGCGTAGACTTCGTGATTAAAGAAATGGTCAGTACTCAGCACACAGTGTAAATTTTTACACAAGTGAGGATTCAAAATTTAAGTTGAGAGGTAAGCTATCTATGGCTAAAAGCATTTGGTTAAACGGGCTATAGTTTGGGAGAACCATAGCTTAGAAGTTACAGGTGTCAAAGTCGTCATTACAGAGAGGCAGTTTCAGACATAGGTAAAGTGTTTGAGTCATTTCTCACATTCTACTCAAGCATTTGAAGTGATTTAACTTGGAGAAGGTGCGCAACCTCTAGGCGACACGTTCTACAAATTTTTATCAAAAACTTTACACAAATGATTAGTCAATGAGTGATTAATCTGCAGCAGACTTTTTCTGAGAAGTAATTTTTCACAGTTGATCAATTTCTTGATAGTTTGATAATTGTTTTTCAAAATTAAGTGAAGTTTGAAGTTATTCTTGATATAGAGGTGGTCTAACATCAAGAATAGCTTGTTCTTTTGGAGATTTTCTTTCTCCATCAAGGATCATTCAATAAGTTTCATGATTCTGTGAAGAAAATCGTGTTTTTCATGATTTTGTGATGAAAATCGTATTTTTCACGATTTTGTGAAGAAAATCGTGTTTTTCACGATTTTGTGAAGGAAATCGTGTTTCCCACGATTTTGTGAAGAAAATCGTGTTTCTCACGATTTTGTGAAGAAAATCGTGTTTTTCACGATTTTGTGATGAAAATCGTGTTTCTCACGATTTTGTGATGAAAATCGTGTTTCTCACGATTTTGTGAAGAAAATCGTGTTTTTCACGATTTTGTGATGAAAATCGTGTTTTCCACGATTTTGTGAAGAAAATCGTGTTTTTCACGATTTTGTGAAGAAAATCGTGTTTCTCACGATTTTGTGAAGAAAATCGTGTTTCTCACGATTTTGTGAAGAAAATCGTGTTTTTCACGATTTTGTTCCCAGACAATCGTGATTGCTCACAATCGTTAGAAACACGATTCTCTTATGAAAATCGTGCTCTGGGAATCGCGATTTTGTACTTTGTTTCAGAGAATCGTGATTTTGTGTTTGACTACAGAATCGCGATTCTGTTCAAATTTTGAAAATTTTTTTTTAAGGTATTGATTTTCAAATTTTTCTTTCTTCAATGGAATCGCCTTAATTATTTTTTAACATGTAATGAAAGACTTTACTCAAATTTATTATTTTTTCCACAAAAAAACTCAAAAAATCAGAACATCGTGATTCCGTGTTTTTGGCTATTTTGTGCTTTTTTGTGCTTTAATCATCATGTAAGTTTAAAGAAATACAAAAAATTGTATTGAGGACTCCTTACCTTGCTTGCTTGATCCAGAAATCTCCAAAATTTTATGGTTGCAGACGATCGCGATCCTGTTCCTACTCTCACTCTCTCTCTCTCTCTCTCTCTCTCTCTCTCTCTCTCTCTTCAAATGAGTTTTTTTCTGAATTTTCGGAGTTTTATAGTGTCCACACAATCGCGATCCTGTGCAATTTCCTCAGATTTTTCACTTTTTCACTTGTCCAATTTTATTCTTCAACAATCTTATGATTTTAATCCTCAGTTCCTATCTTTTCATCATTAGTCACTTCCATTATCCTATTGGTGGAAATCGTGATTCTGTACTTTTTTTCCACTTCTTCCACTTGCCACTCAATCTTGCCTGATTCTTTGGAATTCGAGTTCCTTCACTTGCCCAACTTAATGAAATCTCTTACAATTACCTATCTCAAAACCCCAATATGCTCAAAATTCCAAAAATTTTCCTCTTACAAAAAATCACAATTTTGTATAGAGAATCGTGTTTTTCCTGTACTTCCTGTTTTTTGCAATTTAGAGTCTTCTTTTCTCTTGTTTTCCCTTTACCAATTCCAATTCAGCTGTCACCTGCAATTTTATATCATTAACAAAGAATTATCCAGAGAATCGCGATCCTCTGAAGAGAATCGTGTTTTTCTGCTTTTCCAGTTTTTGGCACTTTTTTGCTTTCCCACCACCTGGTCTCTTTTACTCTTGACAACAAAACTTCAGTCCAACTTTCCTAAGGAAAAAAAATTGTTTAATTGTTTTAATGAATTTTATGAATTTTTTTTAGTATTTTGCCCTAAATCAAGGTAAACACTTCAGTTAGGGTTTCTTGTTTAGTGATCTATTGATCCTGTGTTTCTTGATTGGTTATACTCCTTTATGCTTTGCTATCAAAATAGTTCATGAGCAAAACTTCCCAAAGAAAAATGTGCTAAGAAATGCAAATATCAATCTTTGCAAAGATAAACTCAAACATTTTTCTTTTCAAGATGCAAATCAACTTTTTCTCAAGATTATTGCTTTGACTTGGTTAACAAATGGATCTTATCTACTTGCATCTAGCTACTTAACTTAACTTTTCTCAATGCAATCATGTCATCTTCCCAAGATCAACAATTTTGCTTGGTACTTGGTCAAAAAGCACTCTACAAATGCAAAGATAGACACATTTTACCTTATCTTCAGCTTTCTTGATTCAGTTTTTCACACACCTGCACTTTACTTCCAAAAAAACGATATGAGCAATTATCAATTTGCAAAAATTTCACACTTCCTATTCTCAAAAGATTATCTATTGCTTTCTTTTCCCAAAAGACAAACAAAGAAATCTACCTTTTCATGTTTCCAATTCTTGATTAAAGAGTATTACCTTTTCAATGTGTTCAATACCATCAACATTAGAAGATCGAGCAAGGTCCAACTTCAATGAAGCTTTTGATATATTCCTCGGCAACGATGCCAAAAAATGTTTATTGTAGACCTTTGAAGTTGTCCTCTCCAATCATTTAGTATAAAGAATCAACAATACATCTTATATTTGTCAATCCTGAGAGTATACAAGAGACCACAGCCCCTTCTAGATTATAGAATCCAAGAAATAAGAGAAAACTGGCAGGATTTTTGAGAATTAATGAAAATGAAGAGGAAATTCTAGGGTTTGGATTATCTTGAGCAATACTCCATCATTTTCAATAATCTTGGTGTCTAAAGCATATTATTTTCTCAGCAGAATACAACCATAAAGTCAAAACTCAAAAATGATACCTGTAACCTTTAGATGAGACAATCGCGATTCTGTGAAATCAGACGATTTTCATCTCCAGCACCATTCTTCATCAATTTCTCACTCAACACATCAGTAATCAACTCTCTCACACAAAAGGAAGAAACACGATTTTTTGCAGGAAACTCTCTCTCTTTGCTTGGATAGCATGTAATACAAATAACCATAGACAGACAAGACAGACAGACATATAGACAGACATGCAAACAGACAAGCAGAGAGACAGACAGACAAACAGACAGACAGATAGATAGATAGACACACAAACATACAGAGAGATAGACAGACAGACAGATAGACAGACAGACAGACATATAGACAGACAGACAGACAAATAGACATACAAACAGACATACAAATAGACAAACACAGAGACAGATAGACAGAGAGACTGATAGACACACACACACATACACACACACACACACACACACACACATATATATATATATATATATATAGATAGATACGTAGGTAGATAAATAGATAGATACGTAGGTAGATAAATAGATAGATAGATAGATAGATAGATAGATAGATAGATAGATAGATAGATAGATAGATAGATAGATAGATAGATAATAAGATAGATAGATAGATAGATAGATAGATAGATAGATAGATAGATAGATAGATAGATAGATAGATATAGATAGATAGATAGATAGATAGATAGATAGATAGATAGATAGATAGATAGATAGATAGATAGATAGATAAATAGTTAGATAGATAGAGAGATAGATACATAGATAGATACATAGATAGATAGATAGATAGATAGATAGATAGATAGATAGATAGATAGATAGATAGATAGATAGATAGATAGATAGATAGATAGATAGATAGATAGATAGATAGATAGATAGATAGATAGTTAGGTAGATAGATAGATTGATAGATAGATAGATAGATAGATAGAAAGAAAGAAAGAAAGAAAGAAAGATAGATAGATAGATAGATAGATAGATGTGCAACTAGATGTAGGTGTCCATCATCTTCATATTGGGATAGAATGGCCCCTAGGGCAAAGTCTGATGCATCTATTTCTAGGAAGAAGGGTTTGTTGGAATTAGGATGAACTAGAATTGGAGCGGCGATGAACACGGATTTCAAGGTCTTAGAGGATTTTTCTACTTCTTCGGTCCATGAGGATTTTGTCTTTCCTATAAGCTTGGTAAGAGTTGTCACTATCTTGGAGCAATCTCTGATGAATATCCTGTAAAAGTTGGAAAACCCTAGAAAACATTGTACATCTTGAACATAAGAAGGTGGTTGCCAATCAAGGATTGTCTTGATCTTCTTAAGGTCCATAAAGATTCCATTCCCTGATACAATGTACCCGAGAAGCTCCACTTTTGACTCATGGAAAGAGCACTTGTCCAATTTTGCATATAACCCTTTTTCTCTTAGTTTTTCTAGGACTATCTTTACATGATATTCATGATCCTCTAGATTTTTGGAGAATATCAGGATATCATTGAGATATATTACCAAAAAGTCATCTAAATACTCTCAAAAGATATCATTCATCATACATTCAAAGAGAGCTGGGGAATTTGTGAGACCAAATGGTATAACTACATATTCAAAGTGCCCATACCTTGTTTGAAATGCTATCTTCCACTCATCTACTTCTCTGATCCTAACAAGATTGTAGGCTCCTCGAAGGTCAATCTTCATGAAAATTTTTGTTTTTTCAAGGCGTTCCAAGAGCTATGATATAAATGGTAGAGGGTATCTATTCTTTATTGTAACTTTATTCAACCTATAATAGTCTACAAACATTTGTAGAGTCCCATCATTCTTCTTTACAAATAAAATAGGAGATCTTGCTAGAGACTTTGAGTGTTTGATAAACTCCTTTGCTAGATTCTCATCAATGTTTTTGCGTAGTCTATAAGTTCCTCTGAGGATAGTCTGTAGATTGGTCCAAAGGGTGGTTGTGCTCCCTCTTGAAGTTCTATGGCACAATCATAAGGTCTATGCTCTGGGAGGATATCTGCATTATTCTTTTTAAAAACATCTTCAAAGCCTTTGTATTCATTGGGTAACTACACAGGATCATCTTTCTTGGATTCTTGAGCTGGTATGGCATGCAAAGGTTCACCCGTCAATGTGACCTCCAACTTTTCAATACTTCATGGGGCCAATGCCTATTTACGATCCTCCCATCAAGACCGAGAAAGTATATAATAAATCAGACTCGTTTCAAGGCTTAGGAGGACCGTTGGCTGATGTAGATCACATCTACGATGCCACTTTGTGCTTTAGTGGAGATATTTGGGGAAGATATCATTTTTTTTCTGGAAGTTGTATGGGCAAATTGTCAAATCACAGAACAACAGAGCAAAGAAATCCTACAACAAGGGTTGGCTAGCAGAGGTTTAGAAGCTTCTTTTATAAATGCTTTCAATGAATTAGTTCAGTTAGTAGGCATGGTTGAAGTGCTACATTTCCTAAAGAGAAAGAAATTGCCACAGTTTGACCCCAAACATATCCGCTTAATGTCTAGGCTAGGAGAATACATTCATGTCCTGATCAACACCAAGTCCTCCCATCACCATGAGGAAGCATGCGTAGTTGCCGATTTTCCACCCCAAGGCAAAACCATTATCATTGAACTCTTCCATGACCTTCGACCTCCATACCCACCACCACAATGGAAATCACCTCTACCTCTGAAGGAACCCCCTCTAGACACTTGTACATTCAACCTCCTCTGTTCATCCTAGCACATCCTCTTTGGATCAACCCATCTTGAGTGCCATAGCAGAAGCCCTAGCACAACCCATTTCCACTCCTTCCCTTGAACCCTTTACCCCCATTCCCACAATGATAGTTCTCTTGATTCCCTCCAATCCATTCCTCACCCCTACCATTTCTTCCATTCCCTTCCCCCAACAACCTTTCTTCCTATTACAAAACCCCATTAATTTATGTGAAGAGATGGATAGGTATGTGCTTGAAGATGAAGAGGTGTTGCAAAATCCTTGATCTACACCAGCCAAATGAACTCCAGAAGTATATGGTGGGCCCTTTTATCTTGCCAATGGATGTATTAGACACCCTATGTACCTTGGAAGATCACTCTCAAAAAGATAGATCAAAACAGATAAGTTGGAGTTAGCTCAGAGGTGAAAACTTGCTATTCTTGGTTCATACACCTGTCCAGTGTTTTACATAATTCTCTGAGTACAGCAAAAATTAGCTTAATTCCTCTTGGGGAAGTCTAGGTAACTTAAAGAGATAACTTTCAAGAGTAATCTCATAAAAAATAATGAACCACACACTGAGAATGAGTTTTAACAATTGATGACATCATCCCGATTTTCACGGGCTGCTACAGTTTGAGACCAGTGAGCAGAAAAATCATTATAACTCAAAATGTAGGAATTTAATGATTATGAAAATTTGTATGGTTATACTAGACAGTACGCTGAATCCAACAAGCTTTAAGTCACTGAATTTGGATAAGTAACCACTGAGAAAAACCTCTCACAAGATGAGTGAAAAAGTCGGGTACCTGACAGAGAAGTGAAAATGCACAGACACTGTTGACTTCAACTAAACATAACTGAAGATTGCAAGCTCCAAATGTCATGAAAATTTGTGAGCATATAG
Source organism: Ceratopteris richardii (assembly GCA_020310875.1). NCBI lineage: Eukaryota > Viridiplantae > Streptophyta > Polypodiopsida > Polypodiales > Pteridaceae > Ceratopteris > Ceratopteris richardii. The sequence continues at coordinate 88,464,330 of CM035444.1, forward strand.
TAGACTTATAGAGCTAACTTTACCAAGTTAAATCACTAAAAAGGATGCACCAAGCTCAGAGAAAACATCTCTGCAAGCTGACTGAGAAAAATTGAGAGTAATGGCAGTGAGTAGTACACTTCACAAGAACATGGAAAGATGAACTCAAATAATCATGAAAATGAAAGTATATTTCTTGTACAATACAAAGACGTACTGATACATATGTGTGCCTTGTAATCACACCTTGATATGGCATAAAGCTCAGCTCTTGGAGGTCTTCACATAGGTCTCTCTAACCACGACTAAAACTGCCATCTATTTATAGTTGAGTTTGGGAGGCTAACTTCCCTCAATCACTCTCCAATCAATCAATGATTGATTTGATCTCTACCTACCACAAATCAAGAATTCATGGCTCCTCTTTCCATTCTTGATCAAGTGGACTCAACCACTTAAGATTCTTTCACTTTTACATTAAATAAACTCTTCAAAAGTTACAAGAGGTAGTTCACAAGTGAACTTTACATAGTCTTCATTTTAAGGCTTTTTCTATGACTTTGTGGGACTCAAGCCAATACTTAGGCTTGTCATAGACTTGCTCCAACAATTTTCACTAGTGACACCCCATAGTGCCAGTTCATTACCGCCGTCTTCTCCTCTACATCAATCAATCGTTGAACCTCACCATGTAACATATTCATCTACGTTCAAAAATCGTATGTTTACACCTAAACTTCCAACCACAATGACTCCACACATCTAGTGATATGGACATCTCACCATCCACCACTCTGAC
>CM035444.1:88470107-88475107 GCA_020310875.1 Ceratopteris richardii
AACCTGTGAATGTAACCATCTTCTAAGCTTCAAGAATTGATCTTATCTTCATCTTTTGTCTTCCAAACTTCAATTGGTGATTGGTCTGCACCAACAGCTCCCCCTCAATCATCAACTGAGGTTTCTCTTATCTTCTTTATGCCTGCCATGTCTTTGAACTTCTGTAACTTTGGTCCATCCAAGCTCTTGTAAGCATATCAGCTATCTGATCTTTTGTTGAAGTATGTATGACTTCAATCTCCTTATCCATCACCTTCTCTCTTAGAAAATGATACTGTATCTCAATTTGTTTGGTCTTGGCATGAAAAACAGGATTAGCAGCTAGATATAATGAACTCATGTTATCACCATAAATGATAGGTATGCTCTGTATAGTGTCAAAACTCTTCATGAGAGTCTTAAGCCAAATCACTTCTTTTGCAGCTTCAACCATGCCTTTGTACTCTGCTTCTGTAGATGACAAAGCAACTGTATGTTGCTTCTTTGAGCACCAAGAGATTAACTTATCTCCCACTTAACACATGTATCCATAGGTTGACCTTCTATCATCTGGATTACCTGCCCAATCTGCATCACTATAGATCTTGATATTTGTATCTGATGTAAAACCATAATACAAACCTTCCTTGAGTGTACCCTTAATGTACCTCAACACTCTTTGACCTGCAATCCAATGCTCTTTCATAGGACAATGCATAAATTGAGACAAAACCCCAACTGCATATGATAAATCAGGTCTAGTTAATGTAGCATAGATAAGACTACCAACCAAACTCTGATATTGCTTCATATCCTTGGATTCTTCACCTCCAAATCTGCTTAATTTGTGATTCACCTCCATTGGAGTAGGTGCTACCCTGCAATCATTCATTTTAAACTTGATTAACAAGTTTCTCAAATACCTTTCTTGAGTCACATACACTCCATGTTGAGTGTATGAAATCTCCATGCCCAAGAAGTATGACAAGTCTCCCAAATCATTGATTTTGAACTCTTTCTCCATTTGCTTCTTTAAGCTTTGAATGCCTTTCTCATCTGTACCTATAAGAATGATATCATCAACATATATGCACATGTAAATAAACCCATCATCACTTGCTTTGACAAGCAAGCTACCATCTGCTTTTGATACTTGAAATCCAAGTTCTTTTAGGAACTTTACAAGTCTATAGTTCCATGCCCTTGGGGCCTGCTTCAAGCCATATAAAGCTCTCTTGAGCTTACACACATAATCTGGATATCTTCCATCTCTGAATCCTTGAGGTTGCTCCATGAAAACTTCATCTGAAATGTAACCATTCAAAAAAGCATTATTCACATCTAATTGACATAATTTCCAACCTTTGCATGCAGCAATTGCTATAAGTGTCCTGATGGTTGACATCTTTGCCACAGGACTATAAATCTCATCATAATCAATACCATATGTCTGAGCAAATCCTTTCACAACAACTCTAGCTTTGTACCTAGACACACTTCCATCTGCAAATCTTTTTGTCTTATAAACCCACTTACATCCAATGATCTTCTGACTATTTGGCTTTGGAACCAAATCCCATGTTTGATTCTCCATCAATGCATCAGATTCTTCTTGCATAGCTTTTTCCCAAATCTCTTTACCTTTTGCCTCTTCATATGTAGAAGGGTCTTCATCTGCTTTAATCATGTAAGCATAATCCTTAGTAGTCAAGAATGAAGTATCATAGCTATACCTTGTAGGTTGCCATTTGTTCCTTGTAGACCTCCTAAGTTCTCCACTTCTTGAGGTTTCTGGTTCTTCACATTCAGGATCAAATCTTGGTGTTTCTTCCACTTCAACCTGCACTTCATTATTCTCTTGCTCATCAAATATCTGAACCTTTGATTTACCTTTCCTTTGGATCACAATTTCTTCATCATCTGTATTAATATTGATAGTACCTGCATACCAAGTACCTTGCTCATCAAATGTAACATCTTTTGATACAAGAAAATGTTTTGTGGATGGATTCCACAACCTGTATCCCATCTTCTTATCATCATAACCAATAAACACATATTTTTCAGCTTTAGGTTCCAATTTGTGCCTTAATTGTGATGGCACATATGCATAGGCCAAACATCCAAATACTTTGCAATGGTCTAGTGTAGGTCTCTTACCCCACCATGCCTCATAAGGTGTCATACCCTGCAAAGCTTTACAAGGTAGCCTATTGACCAAATAAGTAGCTGTATTTACAGCCTCAGCCCACAAATAATTTGGGCAATTTTTCTCCTTCATCATGGACCTTGCAAACTCAACAAGAGTCCTATTCCTCCTTTCTGCTACACCATTTTGTTGAGGAGAGTACCTACAAGTAACCTCTCTTTTTATACCTGCATTCCACAAGTAATCACTGAACTCATTAGAGAAATACTCTCCCCCTCCATCTGACCTTAGTCTCTTCAACTTATGTCCTGTAATTCTCTCTGCATACATATGATAATGTTTGAAAGTATTGAATACTTCTGACTTATCTTTGATCACATAGATAGTGATCCATCTGGTAGCATCATCAACATAAATCACATAATACCTTGAGCCATTGATACTGAAGTCCTTTGATGGTCCCCACACATCTGTGTGTACCAACTCAAGTTTCTCTGAATACATAAACCCATGCTTAGAATAGGGTTGCTTATGAGCCTTACCTAATTGACATGCCTCACATCTGTATGTCATATGTTGACCTACAACATTAGGCAATCCAAGCACTGAACCATTATTAATCATGTCTTTAATACCTCTTTCATTGAAATGTTCAAGTCTCTTGTGCCAAAGATCTAACTCAGAGATCTTATGTCCTCCATAGGTGAACAAGGCATGACCAACATTACCTTGAATCTTCAATGTGAACAATCTTCCTTCTTTCTTCCCTGAAACAATTTGTTTATACCCATTGCTAGGGTCTTCCACAAACACTCCTTCATTAGTGAACCTTACTTCATAACCTTTTTCCACAATTTGTCCTACACTTATCAAATTCTTAGGAATTGTAGGAACATACAAGACCTTACTCAATAAGGTGCTACCATCCTTGGCCTTCACTGATCCAATTGACTTCACATTGTGCTTTGTGTTGTCACCTATTTGAACAACATGATTAGATACCTTATTCTCCAAATCAGTCATCAAGGCTATATTACCACTCAGGTGATTGCTACACCCTGAGTCAATGTAGAAGACTCTTTGATCTTCATTCTGCCTTTCACAAGTTGCATTCATTATCAATGTTGAATCTTCCTTTTGATCTGAAGCATAATTGTAGTAGGTATTGTTGTATTGTTGACTTTGGAAACCTCTACCTGCATTTCTTCCAAAGTAACCCCTACTACCTCTACCTCTGAAATTACCTCTTTGATTTCTGCCACCTCTTCCTCTTGAATTATAGTTCTGATTGTATCCTCCATTACTCTGATTATTATGCCAACAATCATTAGCCAAATGATTTGTCTTACCACAAATCCAGCATGCTTTGGCTCCATCTTTGTTATTCCTGCCTCTTCCTCTACCTTTGCCACCTCCTCTACCTCTTAGGAAGTTGGCTTGACTAATTGTGCCTTCATCTTCACCTGATTGTTGCTTTCCTTTGTTAGCTTTCTTCTTGTCCTTTGAGTACATTGCATGACCTGTACTTTTGTCACCATCTCCTTTAACATCCTGCTCAAATGTTAGCATATGACCTAGCAACTGATTTAAATCAGGAGTGAAATGATCAAGTGATAATTCTGTAGACAAAATGAATGGCTTCCATTTGTCATCACCTCTCAAACCTGTAAGGATTTGCCTTACCAATTTATCCTCCTCAATATCTTCATCAACAGCTCCTAATGCATCTGCAATGTCTTTCATCCTTGTTACATAATCTGAAATTGATTGAGAGGCCTTCTTCTTGAAAGTTGTAAATTTTGCCCATAAAGATGCCTTCCTTGACTTTGTGGTGTTTTGGAAATGCTCTTCCAAAGCATTCCATATATCACTTGCACTTTCAAGACCTCTAATGTGAGGTAGCAAGTAATCATTGACTGCCATATAGATAATGCTCCTAGCTTGAGCATCTTTCTTCATCTAATTCTTCAAATCTGTTAATTCCTCCCTAGTTGGAACACTAGGATCTCTGAATTGTGGCTTTGCTTCTTCACCTGTAATGTAAGCTATCAAATCTTTGCTCATTAGATGAGCTTCCATCCTCATTGACCATGCAGGATAGTTTTCTCTATCCAACTTCTCTATTTGAAGAGAGTCTCCCATCCTTCCTTCACCTGTATATTGCATTCTTCAACCTTTATAAAGTATAAGGTTACCTTTACTTCGAATGATACTCTTTTTGACTTCCTTGATGTCGTATGATCTCCTTCTCAAGCTTTCCTTGCAAGCTTTCACCCTTTGAATCTTCAGATGTCAAATTCTTTGTAGCTGCAGCAGTCGGGATCCTCCTTTTCTTCAATTCTGATGCTTCCTGCTATGATACCACTGATGGAGAGTGTTAATCTCCAAAAGAACAACCTATTCTTGAAATTAGAGCACCTCTATATCAAGAATAAGTCTAGACTCCTCTTAATTTAGAGAAGCAATCACTAACTTATCAAGAAATTAACTATTTTGAAAAACTCAACTTCTCAGAAAAGTCTGCTGCAGATTAATCTCTGATTGACTAACCATTTGTGTAAAGTTTTTGATAAAACTTTGTACAAGGTGTCGCCTAAAGATTCGCACCTTCTCCAGGTCGAATCACTCCAAAAGATTCAGTAGATCTTGAGAAATCTACTTCACAAGATACCTATGTCTAAATCTGCACTTCTGAGAAGTCGATTTGGGCACCCCTAACTTCTTAGCTTTAGTTCTCTCAGTATAGATCCGGTTTAAGCAAATGCTTTTAGCCACGAGTAGCTTACCTTCCAACTTAAAGATTAAGTGCTTACTTGCACAAAACTTTAAATTGTGGAGTGGGAAATGATCAAATCATTAAGATCAAAATTTG
>CM035444.1:88480107-88482607 GCA_020310875.1 Ceratopteris richardii
TTCCTTTTCCATCTGCTTCTTGAGTCTTTGTATTCCTTCTTCATCTGTACCTGTAAGGATTATATCATCAACATATATGCACATGTATATGAAACCATTATCACTTGCTTTGACAAGCAAGCTACTATCTGCCTTAGACACCTGAAATCCAAGTTCTTTAAAGAACTTTACAAGTCTATAGTTCCATGCCCTTGGGGCCTGCTTCAAGCCATACAAAGCTCTCTTGAGCTTGCACACATGATCTGGATACCTTTTATCTTTGAACCCTTGAGGTTGCTCCATGAATACATCATCTGAAATATAACCATTCAGAAAAGCATTTTTCACATCAAGTTGACATAACTTCCAACCTTTACATGCAGCAATAGCTATAAGTGTCCTGATAGTTGTCATCTTTGCCACAGGACTATAAGTCTCATCATAGTCAACACCATAAGTCTGAGCAAACCCTTTGACAACAAGTCTAGCTTTGTATCTAGACACACTTCCATCTACAAACCTCTTGGTTTTGTAAACCCATTTGCATCCAATGATTTTCTGACTATTTGGTTTTGGAACCAAATCCCATGTTTGATTCTCCATCAATGCATCATATTCTTCCTGCATAGCTTTCTCCCATTTTTCCTTACCTCTTGCCTCTTCATATGTAGAAGGGTCTTCATCTGTATTCATCATATAAGCATAATCTTTTGTGGCCAAAAATGAAGTATCATAGCTATACCTTGTAGGTTGCCATCTGTTCCTTGTAGACCTCCTAAGCTCTCCACTTCTTGAGGTTTCTGGTTCTTCATATTCAGGATCAAATCTTGGTATTTCTTCCACTTCAACCTGCACTTCATTATTCTCTTGCTCATCAAATATCTGAACCTTTGATTTACCTTTCCTTTGGCTCACTTCTTCTTCATTACCTGTATTGATATTAATTGTACCTGCATACCAAGTGCTCTGCTCATCAAATGTCACATCTTTAGAAACCATGAATTGCTTTGTAGATGGACTCCACAATCTATAGCCCATCTGCTTATCATCATAACCAATGAAAACATATTTTTCAGCTTTAGGCTCTAACTTGTGCCTTAATTGTGATGGCACATATGCATATGCCACACATCCAAAAACTCTGCAATGATCCAAGGTAGGTCTCTTACCCCACCAAGCCTCATATGGTGTCATACCCTGCAAGGCTTTACATGGTAATCTATTAACCAAATAAGTAGCTGTATTCACAGCCTCAGCCCACAAATAATTAGGGCAATTTTTCTCCTTCATCATGGATCTTGCAAACTCAACAAGTGTTCTATTTCTCCTTTCTGCTACACCATTTTGTTGAGGAGAGTACCTGCAAGTAACTTCCCTTTTTATACCTGCATTCCACAAATAATCACTGAACTCATTAGAGAAATACTCTCCCCCTCCATCTGACCTTAGTCTTTTCAACTTGTGTCCTGTAATTCTTTCTCCATATGCATGATAGTGTTTAAATGTATTAAACACTTCTGACTTATCTTTAATCACATAAATAGTGATCCATCTAGTAGCATCATCAACATAAATCACATAATACCTTGACCCATTTATATTGAAATCCTTTGATGGCCCCCACACATCTGTGTGTACCAATTCAAGCTTCTCTGAGTACATAAAACCATGCTTGGAGTAAGAATTCTTATGAGCCTTACCTAATTGACATGCCTCACATCTGTATGTCATATGTTGACCTGCAACATTAGGCAATCCAAGCACTGAACCATTATTAATCATGTCTTTAATACCTCTTTCATTGAAATGTCCAAGCCTCTTGTGCCAAAGATCTAACTCAGAGATCTTATGTCCTCCATATGTGAACATAGCATGACCAATATTGCCTTGACTCTTCAATGTAAATAGTCTTCCTTCTTTCTTCCCTGAAACAATCTGTTTATACCCTTGACTAGGGTCTTCCACATATACTCCATCATTAGTGAACCTTACTTCATATCCCTTTTCATCAATTTGTCCTACACTTATCAAATTCTTAGGAATTGTAGGAACATACAAGACCTTACTCAATAAGGTACTACCATCCTTAGCCTTCACTGATCCAATTGACTTCACATTATGCTTTGTGTTGTCACCAGTTTGAACAACATGATTAAACACCTTATTCTCCAAATCAGTCATCAAAGATATATTACCACTCAGGTGGTTGCTACACCCTGAGTCAATGTAGAAGACTCTCTGATCTTCACTCTGACTTTCACAAGTAGCATTCATTATTAATGTTGAATCCTCCTTTTGATCTGAAGCATAATTGTAGTAGGTGTTGTTGTATTGTTGACTTTGGAATCCTCTACCTGCATTTCTTCCAAAGTAACTCCTACCACCTCTGCCTCTGAAATTACCTCTTTGATTTCTGCCTCCTCTTCCTCTAGAGTTATAGTTCTGATTATATCCATTATTATTCTGAGTATTATGCCAACAATCATTAGCTAAGTGATTTGTCTTACCACAAATCCAGCAA
>CM035444.1:88490107-88492607 GCA_020310875.1 Ceratopteris richardii
AAGGTATTCTATATTGACTCTGGTTGTTCAAGTCATTTGTCAGGAAATATAGAATTATTATCAGAATTAGAAGGAGGCATTTCAAATCATACAGTACAGACAGGTGATAACACAAAACATAATGTAAGGTCAATTGGAAAGGTAAAATGTAAGAATGGAGCTGATCTACTAACAAATGTTTTGTATGTTCCAACAATCCCGAAGAATCTGATCAGTGTGGGTCAGATAGTAGAAAAAGGTTTTCAAGTCAGGTTTACAAATGAAGGAGTATTTGTCGAAGATCTAGAGAAAGGATACAAACAAATTGTCCATGGTAAAAAGGAAGGTAGAATTTTTACTCTGAAAGTACAAGGGAATGTTGGTCAAGCCTTAATCACACATGGTGATGAGGTATTTACAGAACTAGACCTCTGGCATAAGAGGCTAGGACATTTTAATGAAAAGGGAATCAAAGTTATGGTGGAGAAATAATCCGTGAGAGGATTACCAAACATGAAGAACCAACATATGATTCACAAATGTGAAGCCTGTCAGATGGGAGAAGCCCACAGGTTACCATTTTCAGAAAAATGGTTACAAACACGATGGTGTGCTAGAGCTCATACATACAGATGTATGGGGACCAACGAAAGAAGGATCTATCAGTGGATCGAGGTATTATGTTCTGTTTATTGATGATGCAACAAGATGGATAACTGTTTATGTTTTGAAAGAGAAATCAGAAGTGTTTGGAGCTTTCAGGCATTTTCATGCATATGCTTAAAGACTTACAGGACAGAAACTCAAAAGACTAAGGTCTGATGGAGGAGGAGAATATGTTTCTAGAGAGTTCAATGATTATCTGTGGAATGCAGGAATCAAAAGAGAAATAACTTGCAGATATACACTGCAACAAAATGGAGTAGCAGAAAGAAGAAACCGAACTCTAGTTGAGTTTGCACGAGCAATGCTAAAGGAGAAGAACTGTCCAAATTATCTTTGGGCTGAGGCTGTAAATACAACAACATGCCTGGTAAACAGATTACCATGTACAGCTTTAAATGGGATGACCCCTTATGAAGCCTGGTGGGGCAAGAAACCAACACTTGATCATTGCAAAGTGTTTGGATCAGTTGCTTATGCTTATGTGCCATCACAGTTGAGACATAAGCTTGAACCGAAAGCAGAAAAATATGTGTTCATCAGATATGATGAAAAGCAGATGGGTTATAGGTTATGGAGTCCCTTAACCAAACAGTTTACTGTTTCCAGAGATGTGACATTTGATGAAGGAAAAAGCTGGTATACAAATAAAGAGCATAGTGTTGAAACACTTGAAGAAGAGATAAGAAGAAATGAAAAAGGTAAATCACATATGCATGTAAATGGAGATGAAGATCATATGCAAGCAAGTACATCCAGGATCGGATGAGGTATGAGAAACGAAGATGGATCAAGATTTGATGAAGATGTGTATTCAGATACACATGAAGAGTTTGAACCAAGAAGGTCAAACAGAGTAAGGAAACAACCAACAAGGTATTCCTATGATACTTCGTATTTGACTCAAAAAAACTATGCTTACTTAGTAAAGGAAGGTGAAGAACCTCAGAATTACGGTGAAGAAAAAGGTAAGAAAAATTGGGAAGAAGCAATGAAGGAGGAGTTCAATGCTCTTGAGGAGAACAAGACTTGGGAACTTGTTCCAAAACCAAATGGTAAGAAAGTAATTGGAAACAAATGGGTTTACAAAGTCAAGAAGCTTGCAGATGGAAGGATAGCCAGATACAAAGCTAGATTGGTTGTCAAAGGCTATGCTCAGACATATGGTGTAGATTATGATGAGACGTTTAGTCCGGTGGCAAAGATGTCAACCATAAGGACATTGATTGCTATAACATCATCAAAAGGATGGAAGCTAAGTTAGCTAGATATTAAGAATGCATTTCTGAATGGATATATATTAGATGAGGTTTACATGGAACAACCTGAAGGGTTTGTAAGTTCCAGTTACCCAAATTATGTCTGCAGATTAAGAAGAGCTCTCTATGGACTGAAGCAAGCTCCAAGAGCTTGGAATTACAGGCTTGTGAAATCTCTCAATGACCTTGGATATCAAAGTTCGAAGGCACATGCAAGTCTACTCATCAAGAAAATAGATGAAGGTATGATCTACATTTGTATTTATGTAGATGACATAATAATCACAAGAACCTCAGATGAAGGAATCAAAGAGGTAAAGAGACTGCTTGAAAAAGAGTTCAAGATCAGTGATCTAGGAAAGTTGTCATACTTTCTAGGAATGGAAGTTACATATACAGATCATGGTATATATGTTTTGCAAGAAAGGTATCTCCTAAACTTACTGAAGAAGTTTAACATGGAGAATTGTAGAGAAGCTTCAACACCGCTTGAAGTAAATCATAAACTCAGTAAATATGGGGAAATATCTACCGTTAGTGGGAAGCTTAATTTATGCTACGCTAACAAGACCGGATCTCAGTTATGTAGTGGGAGTTCT
>CM035444.1:88497607-88502607 GCA_020310875.1 Ceratopteris richardii
TCCCGACTGCTGCAGATTCAAGGAATTCAACAATTGAAGAACTAAAAGGTGAAAGCTTGAAGGCAAAGCTTGAGGAGGAGACCATACGACATCAAGGAAGTCAAAAGGAGTATCATTCGAAGTAAAGGTAACCTTATACCTTATAAAGGTTAAAGTTTTCAATACACACGTGGACACAAGATGGGAGATTCTCTACAGATAGAGAAATTGGATAGGGAAAACTATCCTGCATGGTCAATGAGGATAGAAGCTCATCTTATGAGCAAAGATTTAATAGCTTACATCACAGGAGAAGAAGAGAAGCCACAGTTGAGAGATTCTAGTGTTCCAACTAGGGAAGAGTTAGCAGATTTGAAGAATTGGATGAAAAGAGATGCTCAAGCTAGGAGCATTATATATATGGCAGTCAATGATTACTTGTTACCTCATATTCGAGGTCTTGAAAGTGCAAGTGAGATATGGAATGCTTTGGAGGAGCATTTCCAAAACACTACAAAGTCAAGGAAGGCATCACTATGGGCAGAATTTACAACCTTCAAGAAGAAGGCCTCTCAATCTATTTCAGACTATGTAACAAGAATGAAAGACATTGCAGATGCACTAGGAGCTGTTGATGAAGATATTGAGGAGGATAAATTGGTAAGGCAAATCCTTACAGGCTTGAGAGGTGATGACAAATGGAAGCCATTCATTTTGTCTACAGAACTATCACTTGATCACTTCACTCCTGATTTAAATCAGTTGCTAGGTCATATGCTAACATTTGAGCAGGATGTTAAAGGAGATGGTGACAAAAGTACAGGTCATGCAATGTACTCAAAGGACAAGAAGAAAGCTAACAAAGGAAAGCAACAATCAGGTGAAGATGAAGGCACAACTAGTCAAGCCAACTTCCTAAGAGGTAGAGGAGGTGGCAAAGGTAGAGGAAAAGGCAGAAGCAATAAAGATGGAGGCAAAGCTTGTTGGATTTGTGGTAAAACAAATCATTTAGCTAATGATTGTTGGTATAATAATCAGAGTAATGGTGGATATAATCAGAACTTTGATACAAGAGGAAGAGGTGGCAGAAATCAAAGAGGTAATTTCAGAGGCAGAGGTAGTAGGGGCTACTTTGGAAGAAATGCAGGTAGAGGTTTCCAAAGTCAACAATATAACAACACCTACTACAATTATGCTTCAGATCAAAAGGAAGATTCAACATTGATAATGAATGCAACTTGTGAAAGGCAGAGTGAAGATCAAAGAGTCTTCTACATTGACTCAGGGTTTAGCAATCACCTGAGTGGTAATATAGCCTTGATGACTGATTTGGAGAATAAGGTATCTAATCATGTTGTTCAAACATGTGACAACACAAAGCACAATGTGAAGTCAATTGGATCAGTAAAGGCCAAGGATGGTAGCACCTTATTGAGTAAGGTTTTGTATGTTCCTACAATTCCTAAGAATTTGATAAGTGTAGGACAAATTGTGGAAAAAGGTTATGAAGTGAGGTTCACTAATGAAGGAGTGTTTGTGGAAGACCCTAGCAATGGGTATAAACAAATTGTTTCAGGAAAGAAAGAAGGGAGATTGTTCACATTGAAGATTCAAGGTAATATTGGTCATGCCATGTTCACATATGGAGGACATAAGATCTCTGAGTTAGATCTTTGGCACAAAAGGCTTGGACATTTCAATGAAATAGGTATTAAAGACATGATTAACAATGGTTCAGTGCTTGGTTTGCCTAATGTTGCAGGTCAACATATGACATACAGATGTGAGGCATGTCAATTAGGTAAGGCTCATAAGCAATCCTATTCCAAGCATGGGTTTATGTATTCAGAGAAACTTGAGTTGGTACACACAGATGTGTGGGGACCATCAAAGGATTTCAGTATCAATGGTTCAAGGTATTATGTGATTTATGTTGATGATGCTACTAGATGGATCACTATCTATGTGATCAAAGATAAGTCAGAAGTGTTCAATACTTTCAAACATTATCATATGTATGCAGAAAGAATTACAGGTCATAAGTTGAAGAGACTAAGGTCAGATGGAGGGGGAGAGTATTTCTCTAATGAGTTTAGTGATTACTTGTGGAATGCAGGTATAAAAAGAGAGGTTACTTGCAGGTACTCTCCTCAACAGAATGGTGTAGCAGAAAGGAGAAATAGGACTCTTGTTGAGTTTGCAAGGTCCATGATGAAGGAGAAAAATTGCCCAAATTATTTGTGGGCTGAGGCTGTAAATACAGCTACTTATTTGGTCAATAGGTTACCATGTAAAGCTTTGCAGGGTATGACACCTTATGAGGCATGGTGGGGTAAGAGACCTACACTAGATCATTGCAAAGTATTTGGATGTTTGGCCTATGCATATGTGCCATCACAATTAAGGCACAAATTGGAACCTAAAGCTGAAAAATATGTTTTTATTGGCTATGATGATAAGCAGATGGGATACAGGTTGTGGAATCCATCCACAAAACATTTTCTTGTATCAAAAGATGTTACATTTGATGAGAAAGGTACTTGGTATGCAGGTACTATCAATATTAATACAGATGATGAAGAAATTGTGAGCCAAAGAAAAGGTAAATCGAAGGTTCAGATATTTGATGAGCAAGAGAATAATGAAGTGCAGGTTGAAGTGGAAGATACACCAAGATTTGATCCTGAACATGAAGAACCAGAAACCTCAAGAAGTGGAGAGCTTAGGAGGTCTACAAGGAACAAATGGCAACCCACAAGGTATAGCTATGATACTTCATTTCTAGCTACCAAAGATTATGCTTACATGATTAAAGCAGATGAAGACCCTTCTACATATGAAGAGGCAAAAGGTAAAGAAAATTGGGAGAAAGCTATGCAGGAAGAATATGATGCATTGATGGAGAATCAAACATGGGATTTGGTTCCAAAGCCAAATAGTCAGAAGATCATTGGATGTAAGTGGGTATACAAAACAAAAAGATTTGCAGATGGAAGTGTGTCTAGGTACAAAGCTAGACTTGTAGTCAAAGGGTTTGCTCAGACATATGGTGTTGACTATGATGAGACTTATAGTCCTGTGGCAAAGATGACAACCATCAGGACACTTATAGCAATTGCTGCATGCAAAGGTTGGAAGTTATGTCAACTTGATGTAAAAAATGCTTTTTTGAATGGTTACATTTCAGATGAAGTTTTCATGGAGCAACATCAAGGATTCAGAGATGGAAGATATCCAGAACATGTGTGCAAGCTCAAGAGAGCTTTGTATGGCTTGAAGCAGGCCCCAAGGGCATGGAATTATAGACTTGTAAAGTTCTTGAAAGAACTTGGATTTCAGGTGTCTAAAGCAGATAGTAGCTTGCTTGTCAAGGCAAGTGATAATGGATTTATATACATGTGCATATATGTTGATGATATAATCCTTACAGGTACAGATGAGGAAGGAATACAAAGACTAAAGAAGCAAATGGAAAAGGAGTTCAAAATAAGTGACTTGGGAGACTTGTCATATTTTTTGGGCATGGAGATTACATATACTCAACATGGAGTATTTGTGACCCAAGAAAGGTATTTGAAAAACTTGTTAATCAAGTTTAAAATGGATGATTGCAGGGTAGCACCTACACCAATGGAGGTGAATCACAAATTGAGTAAATTTGGAGGTGAAGAATTCAAGGACATGAGACAATATCAGAGTTTGGTTGGTAGTCTCATCTATGCTACTTTAACTAGACCTGATTTATCATATGCAGTAGGGGTTTTGTCTCAATTTATGCATTGTCCTAGGAAAGAGCATTGGATTGCAGGACAAAGAGTGTTGAGGTACATTAAGGGTACACTCAAAGAAGGTTTGTATTATGGATTCACATCAGATACAAACATCAAAATCTATAGTGATGCAGATTGGGCAGGTAATCCAGATGACAGAAGGTCAACCTATGGATACATGTGTTATGTGGGAGATAAGTTAATCTCTTGGTGCTCAAAGAAGCAACATACAGTTGCTTTGTCATCCACAGAAGCAGAATACAAAGGCATGGTTGAAGCTGCAAAGGAAGTGATTTGGCTTAAGACTCTCATGAAGAGTTTTGACATTATACAGAGCATACCTATCATTTATGGTGATAACATGAGCTCATTATATCTAGCTGCTAATCCTGTTTTTCATGCCAGGACTAAACACATTGAGATACAGTATCACTTTCTAAGAGAGAAGGTGATGGATAAGGAGATTGAAGTGATACACACTTCAACAAAAGATCAGATAGCTGATATGCTTACAAAGAGCTTGGATGGACCAAAGCTACAGAAGTTTAAAGACATGGCAGGTATAAAGAAGATAAGAGAAACCTCAATTGATGATTGAGGGGGAGCTGTTGGTGCAGACCAATCACCAATTGAAGATTTGAAGAACAAAGGATGGAGATAAGATCAAGTTTTGAAGCAAAGAAGGTGGATACATTCACAGAGTGAAGGACATGTACACATATGTACATTAATGAAGACATAGGTCACTTAGATCTTTGATTAGTCATAAGCTTGTATATATTTGCCTATAAATACTTTTGAAATATGTCGGGGCAAGGAGAGTGAGACATGAGAAGACAATAGGAGATCAAGAGAATAGTTGTCAGTGTCATTAGACACATGAGAATTGAGTTGAAATGTTGATCCTCACTCATTTGTAAACTTCTAAGAAATAGAAGAATTTTTGCGCCCGATATTTCTGTGTCTGCTCCGTCTGTGGTAAATCTTTTGTGAAATCCTTTTGAGGATATCTAAGTCCATACTTAATCAATCTATGGCTAAAGTTTCAGAGTTTAATTGTAATCAGGTAAGGAGAATTGTTAGTAGGAACATTCATATGTGTCGAATGTTCATTGTCTCCTGAAACAGGCACAGATTTCGAGTTCAATCAAATGAGTAGTGCTTAGTGCACAGTGTAAAGAATTACACATATGATAGCTCAAAATCTAAGTTGAGAGATAAGCTATCTACAGCCAAAAGGATTTGGTCAAA
>CM035444.1:88527321-88742321 GCA_020310875.1 Ceratopteris richardii
CCCCCCCCCCCCCCCCCCCCCCCCCCCCCCCCCCCCCCCCCCCCCCCCCCCCCCCCCCCCCCCCCCCCCCCCCCCCCCCCCCCCCCCCCCCCCCCCCCCCCCCCCCCCCCCCCCCCCCCCCCCCCCCCCCCCCCCCCCCCCCCCCCCCCCCCCCCCCCCCCCCCCCCCCCCCCCCCCCCCCCCCCCCCCCCCCCCCCCCCCCCCCCCCCCCCCCCCCCCCCCCCCCCCCCCCCCCCCCCCCCCCCCCCCCCCCCCCCCCCCCCCCCCCCCCCCCCCCCCCCCCCCCCCCCCCCCCCCCCCCCCCCCCCCCCCCCCCCCCCCCCCCCCCCCCCCCCCCCCCCCCCCCCCCCCCCCCCCCCCCCCCCCCCCCCCCCCCCCCCCCCCCCCCCCCCCCCCCCCCCCCCCCCCCCCCCCCCCCCCCCCCCCCCCCCCCCCCCCCCCCCCCCCCCCCCCCCCCCCCCCCCCCCCCCCCCCCCCCCCATCCCCCCCCCCCCCCCCCCCCCCCCCCCCCCCTCCCCCCCCCCCCCCCCCCCCACCCCCCCCCCCCCCCCCCCCCCCCCCCCCCCCCCCCCCCCCCCCCCCCCTTCCCCCCCTCCCCCCCCCCCCCCCCCCCCCTTCTGCCCGGCGCCCCCCCCCCCCCCCCCCCCCCCCCCCCCCCCCCCCCCCCCCCCCCCCCCCCCCCCCCCCCCCCCCCCCCCCCCCCCCCCCCCCCCCCCCCCCCCTCCCCCCTCCCCCCCCCCCCCCCCCCCTCCCCCCCCCCCCCCCCCCCCCCCCCCCCTCCCCCCCCCCCCCCCCATCCCCCCCCCCCCCCCCCCCCTCCCCCCCCCCCCCCCCCCCCCCCCCCCCCCCTTCCCCCTCCCCCCCCCCCCCCCCCCCCCCCCCCCCCCCCCCCCCCCCCCCCCCCCCCCCCCCCCCCCCTCCCCCCCCCCCCCCCCCCCCCCCCCCCCCCCCCCCCCCCCCCCCCCCCCCCCCCCCCCCCCCCCCCCCCCCCCCCCCCCCCCCCCCCCCCCCCCCCCCCCCCCCCCCCCCCCCCCCCCCCCCCCCCCCCCCCCCCCCCCCCCCCCCCCCCCCCCCCCCCCCCCCCCCCCCCCCCCCCCCCCCCCCCCCCCCCCCCCCCCCCCCCCCCCCCCCCCCCCCCCCCCCCCCCCCCCCCCCCCACCTACCCCCCCCCCCCCCCTCCCCCCCCCCCCCCTCCCCAGCCCCCCCCCCCCCCCCCCCCCCCCCCCTCCCTCCCCCCCCCCCCCCCCCCCCCCCCCATCTGCCAGCCCCCCCCCCCCCTCTGCCCGCCCCCCCCCCCCCCCCCCCCCCCCCTCCATCCCCCCCCCCCCCCCCCCCCCCCCCTCCCCCCCCCCCTTCCCCCCATTTTCTTTTTTTTTTTTTTTCTTTTCAAATTTTTCTTTTTGTTTTTTTTTATTTATTTATTTATTTCATTTTGTTTATTTTCGTATTAAAAAAAAAAAAAAAATATTAATTTTCTTATTTTTTTAAATTATTTTATTAATTTTCTTATTTTTTTTAAATTATTTTATTTTATTTTTTTTTTTTTTTCTTTATTTATTTTATTGATATTTTTAGTGGGCGTTCATAAAAATTTAAAAAATAAAAAAAAAATAAAAAAAAAAAAAAACATTTTTTATTTATTTATTTTTATTATTATTTTTATTATTTTATTTTTTTTCATTTTCATGGCTAAAAGCTTTTGGCTCTGGATTGTACCTCGGTTGGCCGTTTTTTACAAAAAAGGAGTCATTTTCATGTTTTTTGGCACCTCTGAACTCAGTTTTTGGCTTTAGTTTTCCAAATTCCCACATTTTCTCTGAGTTTTGGTCAAAACCCTCACTATTTGCACTATTATCACATGTTTTTATTTACCCGCATTGTCCACATGGTCTATTCTCACCTTATCTTTCCTTATGTTTCATAATATTCCATCTATACCCTCTGTACCCCTCCAGTTTGATCATTTTAGCCCCCCCAGGCCCTGATTCCTACTTCCAACCCCTCCCTTTACCAATCTACCCAGCCACATCCTTCACCCTCCCGGCCCCATCCATCTTCATACCCTCAGCCCTCCCTTCCCATTCCATTCTAACCTCCCATTGCCCCTCTTTTGCTTTTCCATAACAAAATCCCACTTCTTGTTCTTTTCTGGTGCTTGTTCTGGTGGATGTTCTCAGATGTTCTCTTCAAGTTGTTGCAGCTCTATTCTCATGGTGTGCTCTATGTTCAAAGTTTTGGTTGTAGCTCTCCGGGACGGAGAGCACATTAGGTGGTGGGCAACTGTTGAGCCCATAAAAGTCATGTTGGTCAAAGTCAACTGCAGTCAAAGTCAACTGGTCAAAGTCAACTGGTCAAAGTCAAAGTCAATAGGTGCAAAGTCAAAGTGCGTAAGTGCAGGTGTCAAAGTGCACAGGTAGTGCACAAGGAATTGTCCACAAAGGGTAAATTGGAGAAAATGGGTTGCAGGTTGCAGAGGTACTTTCTCTAATTTCCCTAAGGTTCAAAGTGTGTTTTAAAGTGTTTTGGAAGGTTCAGGTGAACCCCCCTTATGTGCAAAAGTGAAGAATTAAAAGGAAATGTGAAGGCATGTGAAGCGGCAAAGTGTACGCACAGGTGAAAGTATGGCCCCCCATTAAAATTTTTGGTTTTAGACTAAAGTCACTACAGGACAAAACAGTGAGTAGTTGGCTGCCACTTGGGAGAGCAATCTTGGAACATCAAAGTGAGCACCAAGATTCACTTGCAGTTAGGAACGTACGTGATCGACACACTCAAATCAAGGAAGAACCATTCTTGGACCAAGGTGGGAGTAAGCAAGAGAGCATAGGCTAAGTGGAGCAAGAGAGGGAAGTGCAAGAGACACCAGAGTACGTCGCACAGAAGTGGAAGTGCAAGGTGCATAGAGGGTGACCAAGGATTTTGGTGCAGAGAAGTGCTAAGCTATAGTTCCCCCAAGTATCTCAAGGTCCTTTGGCAGTGCACGCTTGCCGACAGCAGGTATTCACTCCTCCCCCTTTGTGGAAGCTTGGTGCAAGGTGTGCACAAGGAGAAGCTTGAAGCAGGTGGAGGTCTGTTGCAGAGGAGGTCGGCAGCAAAAGGACATTGGGATATTGGATATTTTGTAATTGGGCACTTTGTGGGTTTGTGCACAGAGGTATTGGTGTATCTTGTATTTCAAACATTGTACTTTTCTTACTGTAATCAAGCGGCAGAAACTTCCAAGGTGTATTTTCTCTTTTGGTCTTTTCATTTTCTCCTACAAACCCTCAAACTCCTTCTTGTCAAAGAATCCCCCAACACTTCTATTCATGATTCCTCAATCACTCACCCACTCAATCACTTAGCAATGGTATCAAAGCAAGTTCAAATCCTCATCAATCTTCTAAATTTTTGTGACATCACCATGCACACTTTTAACAATGCAAATCAATTTTGGAGCATAAAAATATGAAGTTAAGCACTCAGAGATCATTTCTAGTAGATGCACTCGATGTTCACTAGGGTTTTAACCCCTTTCAAAGCCATTTGTGCAGTCACATTTGCCATCAGAGTTACAATTAGTAAGTTGCATTTTATCTTTGTTGAAGTTCATATCTTGCTACTTTTGAGTTCTTTGCTGCAATGGCAAACACAGTGACTTGTTTGGCATGCTTCAGGCTGGAGATAAGGTTGATGAGACCGAATATCCAATGTGTACTTACATGATGAGGCATGTTCTTGTTGCAAAGCAACTATGAGACATAGTGGCAGATGTCGACAAGCGACGTGAGGGTTCTTTTGGTATGCAACCTCTTGCCATAGATTCAAGATCTTCTTCAAGTAAAGTGTTTATGCCTTTTCCACCTATGCAAAAGAAACTTAGATAGGATGGAAAGGATGCTCAAGCTCATGGATTGATTACCATTTATGTGAAGTGGCATATTGTTCCACACATCTGATCATGCACTACTTCAAGACAAGCTTGGAATACACTTGCTTCTTTGTATGTCATGCATAATGAAGCACATCTTGTTTACTTGAAAAAGCAACTTGAAGATGCATGTATGGCTTAAAAATGAGTTAGTGGATGTATAAGTTAAACACATCAATGATTTGAAGTGGAAAACATTGATGAGACCATTCCAGATGCATCACTCATTTCTACACTACTCAAAAGATTGCCAAAATCTTTTCAAATCTTGCTACTATACTATGTTTGGTTGCAAAATTAAATCCAGATATGTATACTTTTGATGATTTTGTGTCTCTTCGTTGGCAACAAGAGCAATCAAGAGTGAATAGACATGCTTTTCTTGAGGGGACACAAGCACTTGCTATTACACAAAAGGGAACACAAGATGTATGTATATGTCTTCACATCATTCACATACCCATTCACTTGCTATTACCTAGAGTGAATGATGTGAACACTATACATATACACATACATATACACATACATATACATATACATATACATATACATATACATATACATATACATATACATATACCTATACATATACATATACATATACATATACATATACATATACATATACATATACATATACATATACATATACATATACATATACATATACATATACATATGTTGACGTGAAAATATGTCACAAGAACTAAGCTACAGTGATATTAGAATACCTCCATAATCATCAATAGCTTAGCAAACTTTCCAAAACTAAAAACTTTATCATTGTGATTAGTGAAACTCAAAATTTACTTTCTAGAAATCTCCATCTTTTCTTCTAGCTTCAATTCTGATATGATGTAACTCACTCTTTACAATTCTTTTGTTTATTTACTATTAGGCATTCTTGCTCCACTTAGCTGTACCAAAACTTTGTTGTAAACTCACCGTAATATCACCGTAATCTTATCGGAATATTACCGTAATGTCACCGGAATGTTACCGAAATCAACTGCAATTTTGTATGAAATTACTTCAAGTGATTGTAGATGAAGTAAAGAAGTAATACCTGAACTTTCTTCAGTAATTGAAATGTATCTGAAGTTTGAGAAGTATCTTCATCAAGTTGGGATACCTTTACTGTTAGATTCAGTACTCTAAATACATGTCCCGTTTCACAAAAATCTTTTGATCAATTTGTAATTGAAGATAGTTGCTTCAAAATGAGCTATCACTCATGAAAAACTTTACACTATAATGTGAGATCTAGCTTGTAGAAATACAGTAAGATGTGCGTCGAAAAACTCGCAATTGTCAACTAACTTTCACACTGATATGAAGAATACTTAGATTTCTTCACACCATAAGAACATGCACAAATTCTTCTACACAAACATGTGTTTTCTATTAGAGAAGCTGTGTACAGAATGGCTTGGCCTCATTCCACTCATAGCCATGGAAAACTCTCCTACTCTGAGTAGTTATTCCTCACCATCTCTCTCAGAGAAAGAATTCCCGACAAATCTATCTCATGCACACTTTTTTATCTCTCTCTATTTCTTTATTCAAACTAACTTATATCTACATATCTGCTTGATGCTCCGAGATTCAAAACTCGTAATTCTAGAAGTTTCTATGCACTATATTACAAGCATGAATTTGTCCCTTCACTAAGGCTTGAATTTATGAATACTTTGTTTCTGCTTCTCTTTGTCTTTCTTTATCCTTCATATGTCTTCATGTCTTTATGTGTAATTAGTGAGTGAAACTTCAACAGCTCCCCCTCAATCACTAATTAGCATCCTCTATTCTTTCATATATCTTTCTTTTCTTTTATTCCTACCATTCCTTTAAATCTACTTGTCTTTACTCCATCCAAGCTTTTCATCATAATATCTGCAATCTGATCTTTTGTAGGAGTGTATACTATTTCAAGCTCCTTCTCCATTACCTTTTCTCTTAGAAAATGATATTGAATCTCTATGTGCTTTGTTCTTGCATAAAATACTGGATTTGATGCAAGATACAACGAACTCATATTGTCTCCATGTATGATAGGTATACCTTGATCATTACCCAAACTTTTGAATAAGGTCTGCATCCATATCACTTCTTTAGCTGCTTCCACAAGTCCTTTATACTCGGCTTCAGTTGATGATAAAGCCATTGTATGCTGCTTCTTTGAACACTAGTGACAAGCTTATCTCCTATATATATCATATACCCATGTGTTGACCTGCTATCATCTTGACTTCCTGTCCAATCTGAGTCACTGTATGCTCTCAACTTTATACCTGATGTAAAAGGATAATATAATCCTTCCTTTATGGTTCCTTTGATATATCTAAGAACTCTTCGCCTTGCAATCCAATGTTGATCCTTCGGACAATGCATAAACTGTGAGAGAACTCCCACTGCATAACTAAGATCAGGTCTTGTTAGTGTAGCATAAATCAAACTTCCCACTAAAGATTGATACTTCCTCATATCTTCAAATTCTGCACCATCATATTTACTGAGTTTATGATTAATCTCAAGTGGTGTTGAGGCTTCTCTGCAATTCTCCATTTTAAACTTCTTCAATAAGTTTAGAAGATATCTCTCTTGCGAAACATATATACCATGATCTGCATAAGTGATCTCCATTCCAAGAAAATATGATAAGTTTCCTAAATCACTTATCTTGAATTCTTTCTCAAGTAATCTCTTCACCTCCTTGATTCCTTCATTCGAAGTTCCTGTGATTATAATATCATCTACATAAATACAAATGTAGATCATATCTTCATCTATTCTCTTAATGAGTAGACTTGCATCTGCCTTTGAACTTTGATATCCAAGATCATTGAGAGACTTCACAAGTCTATAATTCCAAGCTCTTGGAGCTTGCTTTAATCCATAGAGTGCTCTTATGAACCTGCAAACATGATTTGGACAACTGGAACTTACAAACCCTTCAGGTTGTTCCATGTAGACTTCATCTGATATATATCCATTTAGAAATGCATTCTTTATATCCAACTGACTTAATTTCCATCCTTTTGATGCTGCAATAGCAATGATTGTCCTTGTAGTTGACATCTTAGCCATAGGAATGAATGTCTCATCATAATCTATGCCATGTGTTTGAACATAGCCTTTTACCACCAATCTAGCTTTGTATCTGGCTATTCTTCCATCTGCAAGTTTCTTAACTTTGTAAACCCATTTATTTCCAATCACTTTCTTACCATTTGGTTTTGGAACAAGTTCCCAAGTTTTGTTCTCCTCAAGTGCATTGAAGTCTTCCTTCATTGCTTCTTCCCATTGTTTCTTACCCTTTGCTTCATTATAATTTTGAGGTTCTTCATCTTCCTTCACCATGTAGGCATATTTTTTCTGATTCAAATAAGAAGTATCATAAGAATACCTTGTTGGTTGTTTCCTTAATCTAGTTGACCTTCTTGGTTCATACTCTTCATGTGTATCTGAATACACTTCTTCATCAAATCTAGGTGCATCTTCATTTCTCGTAATTGGTCCAATCCTGGATGTACTTGCTTGCATATGTTCTTCTCCTCCATTTACCTATATATGTGATTTACCTTTTTCACTTCTTCTTACCTCTTCTTCAAATGTTTCAATGTTATGCTCTTTATCTGCATACCAACTCTTCTGTTCATCAAATGTCACATCTCTGGAAATAATAAACTGTTTGGTTAAAGGACTCCATAGCCTATAACCCATCTGCTTTTCATCATATCCAATGAACACATATTTTTCAGCCTTTGGTTCAAGCTTATGTCTAAGTTGTGACGGTACATAAGCATACGCTATTGATCCAAACACTTTGCAATGATCAAGTGTTGGCTTCTTACCCCACCAAGATTCATAAGGGATCATTCCATTTAAAGTTGCATATGGTAATCTGTTTACAAGGTATGTGGTTGTATTTATAGCCTCATCCCAAAGATAATTTGGACAGTTCTTTTCCTTTAACATTGCTCTAGCAAACTCAAGTAAAGTTCGATTTCTCCTTTCTGCCACTCCATTTTGTTGCGGTGTATACCTGCAAGTTATTTCTCTTTTGATACCTGCATTCCAAAGATAATCATTGAATTCTTGAGAAAAGTATTCTCCTCCTCCATCAGACCTTAACCTCTTGAGTTTTTGTCCTGTAAGTCTTTCAGCATATGCATGAAAATGTTTGAAGGCTCCAAAGACTTCTGATCTCCCCTTCAAAACATAAAGAGTTATCCATCTTGTCGCATCATCAATAAAAAGAACATAATAGCTAGAACCATTGATTGATCCATCTTTTATTGGTCCCCATACATCTATATGTATGAGTTATAGCAAACCATCATGTTTGTAACCTTTCTTCTGAAATGGTAATCTATGTGCCTTTCCCATTTGACAAGCTTCACATTTGTAAATCATATGTTGACTCTTCATATTTGGTAACCCTTTTATAGATTGTTTTTCCACCATAGTTTTGATTCCTTTTTCATTAAAGTGTCCTAACCTCTTATGCCAGAGGTCTAATTCTGTAAATACTTCATCACATTTGTGATCAAGGCTTGACCAACATTCCCTTGAACTTTAAGAGTAAAAAGTATACCTTCCTTCTTACCATAGACAACTTGATTATATCCATTCTTTGGATCTTCAACAAATACTCCTTCATTTGTAAATCTGACTTGAAAACCTTTCTCTACTATTTGTCCCACACTAATCAGATTCTTTGGGATTGTTGGAACATACAAAACATTTGTTAGTAGGTTAGCTCCAATCTTTCACTTCACTTTTCCAATTGAATGCACATTATGTTTTGTGTTATCACCTGTTTGTACTGTATGATTTGAAATGCTTTCTTCCAATTCTGATAATAATTCTATATTACCTGACAAATGATTTGAACAAGCAAAATCAATATAGAATACCTTGAGTTCTTCATTCTCTAATACACTTATTGAATTCATCATCAATGTTGTATGATTATCATTTTGTGTATCATTTGCATAGTTGTAGTAGGTAGTGTTGTAAGACTGATTATGTCCCCAACTTCTTCCTTCACCTCTACCATATCCTCCTCTTTGACTTTGTCTTCCTCTCTGAAAATAACTTTGATATCTTCCACCTCGGCCTCTGCTATTATTGTTTTGATTTTGATTTAATCCTTGAAGATTATGCCAGCAGTCATGAGCCAAATGATTGCTCAATCCACATATCTAGCAAGTCTTCTTGTTGTTATTCTAATTTCCTCTTCCTTTTGTATTTCCTCTACCTTTACCTCTGATGTTTCCTCTTCCTCTTGCATAATTTGCTTGAGTAGTCATTTCTTCTTCATCCTTTGCTTTACCTTTGTCACCTTTCTTCTTATTCTTTACATACATAGCAGAACTATGTCCTTTATCTCCATCTATCTTCAAGTCTTGCTCAAATATAAGCATTAGCCCAAGCAACTGATTTAAATCTCGTACAAAATGATTTAATGAAAGTTCCGTTGAGAGTACAAAAGGTTTCCACCTTTCATCTCCTCTCAATCCTGCAAGCAATTGTGCTATCAACCTGTGATCTTCAATATCCTCATCAATAGATCCAAGACTGTCTGCCAAGTCCTTCATCTTAGTGACATAATCATTAATGCTTTGACTTTGCTTTTTCTTGAACGTTGTAAACTCTAACCATAAACTAGCCTTCCTAGCTTTAGTAGTGTTTTGGAAATGATCTTCCAATGCATTCCATATATCTTTTGCTTTTTCCAAACCTCTAATGTGTGGTAGCAAATGATCTGTAATAGTATCGTAGATATAAGCTCTTGTAGTTGCATCTTTCTTCTACCACAACTTCAAGGCTTCTAATTCTTCTTTCTTTGGTTGACTATCGTCTTCAAACGTAGGCTTCTTTTCTTCTCCTGTCACATATATAATTAAATCCTTACTCAAAAGTAAGGCATCCATTCTCATTACCCATGCGGGGTAATTATCTCTATCCAATTTTTCAATAGAAATATGATCTATCATAGTCTCCTTGTTTCTGTTGCAACCGTTTGTTGTTGATCACCTCAGCTTTCACTTTTTCTACGAAAAATTCTTCAATTTCTCTTGTATCTGTACTTCCGTTTACTCTTGAGGACCTTTCTACTCTGATACCGCTTGTTGACGCGAAAATACATCACAAGAACTAAGCTAAAGTGATATTAGAATACCTCCATAATCATCAATAGCTTAGCAAACTTTCCAAAACTAAAAACTTTATCATCGTGATTAGTGAAACTCAAAATTTAATTTCTAAAAATCTCTGTCTTTTCTTCTAGCTTCAATTTTGATCTGATTTAACTCAGTCTTTACAATTCTTTTGTTTATTTACTATTAGACATTCTTGCTCCACTTAGCTGTACCAAAACTTTGTTGTAAACTCATCGTAATATCACCGTAATCTTACCGGAATATCACCGGAATATTACCGTAATGTCACCGGAATGTTGCCGGAATCAACTGCAATTTTGTATGAAATTACTTCAAGTGATTGTAGATGAAGTAAAGAAGTAATACCTGAAATTTCTTCAGTAATTGAACTGTATCTAAAGTTTGAGAAGTATCTTCATCAAGTTGAGATACCTTTACTATTAGATTCAGTACTCTGAATACATGTCCGGTTTCACAAAAATATTTTGATCAACTTGTAATTGAAGATAGTAACTTCAAAATGAGCTATCACTCATAAAAAACTTTACACTATACTGTGAGATCTAGCTTGCAGAAATACAGTAAGATGTGCGCCGAAAAACTCGTAACTATCAACTAACTTTCACACTGATATGAAGAATACTTAGATTTCTTCACACAAGAAGAACATGCTCAAGTTCTTCTACACAAACATGTGTTTTCTATTAGAGAAGCTGTGTACAGAATGGCTTGGCCTCATTCCGCTCATAGCCATGGAAAACTCTCCTACTCTGAGTAGTTATTCCTCACCATCTCTCTCAGAGAAAAAATTCCCGACAAATCTATCTCATGCACACTTTTTTATCTCTCTCTCTTTCTTTATTCAAACTAACATATATATACATATCTGCTTGATGCTCCGAGATTCAAAACTCGTAATTCTAGAAGTTTCTATGCACCATATTACAAGCGTGAATTTGTCCCTTCACTAAGGCTTGAATTTCTGAATACTTTGTTTCTGCTTCTCTTTGTCTTTCTTTATCCTTCATATGTCTTCAAGTCTTTATGTCTAATTAGTGAGTGAATCTAATGCCTACGCATACGCATACGCCTACGCCTACGCCTATGCCTACGCCTATGCCTACGCCTATGCCTACGCATATGCCTACGCATACGTCTACGCCTACGCATACGCCTACGCCTACGCCTACGCATATGCCTACGCCTACGCATACGCCTACGCCTTCGCCTACGCCTTCGCATACGCATACGCCTATGCCTACGCCTATGCCTACGCATACGCCTACGCATACGCATACGCATACGCATACGCATACGCATACGCATACGCATACGCATACGCATACGCATACGCATACGCATACGCATACGCATACGCATACGCATACGCATACGCATACGCATACGCATACGCATACGCATACGCATACGCATACGCATACGCATACGCATACGCATACGCATACGCATACGCATACGCATACGCATACGCATACGCATACGCCTACGCCTATGCCTACGCATACGCCTATGCATACGCATACGCATACGCATACGCATACGCATACGCATACGCATACGCATACGCATACGCATACGCCTACGCATACGCCTACGCATACGCCTACGCATACGCCTACGCATACGCCTACGCCTACGCCTACGCCTACGCCTACGCCTACGCATACGCATACGCATACGCATACGCATACGCATACGCATACGCATACGCATACGCATACGCATACGCATACGCATACGCATACGCATACGCATACGCATACGCATACGCATACGCATACGCATACGCATACGCATACGCATACGCATACGCATACGCATACGCATACGCATACGCATACGCATACGCATACGCATACGCATACGCATACGCATACGCATACGCATACGCATACGCATACCCATACACATACACATATGCATAAACATACACATACACATACACATACACATACACCTAAACATACACATACACCTACACATACACATACACCTACGCATACACATACACCTACGCATACACATATAGCTACACATACACATACACCTACACATACACATACACCTACACATACACATACACATACACATACACATACACATACACATACACATACACATACACATACACATACACATACACATACACATACACATACACATACACATACACATACACATACACATACACATACACATACACATACACATACACATACACATACACATGCACATACACATACACATACACATACACATACACACATACACATACACATACACATACACATACACATACACATACACATACACAAGCACATACACATACACATGCACATACACATACACATATGCATATGCATATACATGCACATATGCATATGCATATACATGCACATATGCATACACATATGCATATGCATATGCATATGCATGGGCATACACATACACATACACATACGCATGCGCATGCGCATATGCATACCCATGGACATTCACATACACATACACATACACATTGTTCAAGGCAAAGGATCGAGTACCGACTCTCGTCATAGAAGAAGAGGAAGTACATAAACTACTCAAATTGCTTCATGAGGGCAGCAATTTCTTTTTCCTTCATTTGTGTGTGTGCAAGAGTGAGAGAGAGATTTTGCAGGTGTATGTTCGTGTTTTCTGGTGCACTAATCTTGCAGGGAAGCCTCTGGACACCACGGAATTGCAGGAAACACAGGTAAAACGTCCATTTTTCTCTCAAAAATTGCCGTTGAAGCTGACCATCACGACTATCAGACAAGGTATGAATTTGGGCTAACTTTTTGCATGAAGGAGGAGCCTAGGTAAGTGCTTGCATAGATCTACGCTAGGTTTTGTGAAATTGCATCATTTTTTGATCATGGGGATGATGACACATCATCGCGACTATGTCTGACCATCGCGATGGTCAATGACCATCATGGCGATTGGCTCACACCATCGTGATTGCGTCTCACCATCGCAACAGTGCTTGATAATTGCGATCCTGACTAGCCATCGTGGCTTGATCATCGCAATTGTGCTTGACCATCATGGGCTTGACCGTCGTCATTTGACCATCGTGAATTGACCATCGCGATCCTCAATGATCATTGTAGCTTGACCGTCGTGACTTGATCGTCGCGATCTTCAGTGATCATCGTAGCTTGACCATCGTGACTTGATCATCGCGATCCTGACTGACCATCATGACTTGACAATCGTGACTGTGACTCATCATCGTAGGACCTGATCATCGTGACTTCTAACCATCATGGGTGTCACACCACTGCGACGATGACACAACATCTCGATTGTGTATGACCATCACGACTGTCATACAAAATGCCAAATTAGGGTTTTTGCACATAATTTTCAAATTTTTTGGGGTAATCTCTTTACATTAATTGTGAACCCTTGTGTGTGGCATAGAGCAGAGGGAGAAGCGGGTAGGTACCTTGAGTTCTCAGCAAAGTCAAAGCAACCACTTCTTAAGTCGAGGAGAACTTTGTAAGTGGAATTTCCATTTCTATATTTGCTGATGATTTCTTTGCGCAAAGATATATTGTGATCAATGGAGTGTTTTTTAGGACTCCTAGTACAGCCAAGATTCGCCATAACCCATTGAGTGACAGGTAGTCGACGATTGAAAGGGTGAAGGGGTCAATCCTAAAGGAATTTTGTGATTTGAATATGCAACGCTCAAATGAATTAAAGATAAACACATTAAAACGATTCCTTGCAACAAACATAAACAAGACAAGAACCTCTATAGAAAATGCATAAAGAACTAAGTGATAGACCTAATTAAAGGGGTGAGCGTGACAAGGTGAGATTAGGATTAATGAACCCGAGATCTGGAAAATACTTAGGAAAAAGTGATAAACAGAGTGTTCGATCTTCTGAGGCTAGCATGAGAACTACATCACGATCATGGGCTCAATAGCTAGGTAGTTATACATACGAGGTTAGTTCAGATATGAGTGATTCGGATATGTCTTTCAACACGAGTAGACCAGGGGTGTCATTTAATGTAGCCCACCTAGAGAAGGCTGAGGGACCCTACAAGAATCAATTGGAGTACATTCGTACAAATAGATTGGGTGCCCGAGTATATGAGGATGGCCTTCATAGGTTAGGGATTCAATTACATAATCCCGACCAACCTATGGGATTAGAACATCCAGCCGTTAAGTTTGAAAACGAGGCTTATATAGACAAAGAAGGGACCATGTCTATCATCAAAATTAGGGTCAACTCAACGAATGAACTAGGTGAGATGGTAGAAAATGTGGAAGGACACAGTAAACATATTGAGGAACCCAAAACACCAAGAGGAAAATCCGTACTAACGAGGGTGATAACTCCTAAGTGGATGCCCCAACACAATAGGAGTATAGAATTGTTTTAGAATAAGGAGACTGATGAAGCTTTTTGGAGATATAGGCTAGAGATCCCAGGAAAGATAGTATACTTAGATGAAACCTCAGAATGAGTGTATAACATCACAGAACACGGACGACATGCGTATACATGGGGAGGAGAATTAGTTTTTCCTCTAGTAAGATTACAAGCACCTAAGGAGAGCTTGGGTATTGGCACATCTCAAGGACATAGAGAGAAGAACAAGGAAGGTGTTGAGAGTAGTTTCATCCATCGTGTAGGAAGGGAGAGAGCCCCTACCAAAGGTGGGAAAGCTAAAAGAGAATTTCTCAGGGATCATAGGGCTCACAGGGGTGGGAACGGTTTTCCCCTACCTAGACCAAGAGACCACCCTAGAACCTTGAGACCTACTTAGTTAGTGAAGGCCATGAAGAATTGTTTTGATGGATCAGGGGACCCTTACGAGCACGTAGCAAAGTTTAAGCAAGTGCTACAAGCTGAAAAAGTCAAAGACATGTTTACAAAATTTAATGCCTTTGGACTCACTCTAAAGGGCGATACATTGGATTGGTTCCAATCATTGCACCAACACCGATTTAGAGACATCCACCACATGATGGAATCCTTCATTACGAACTTTTCCAAGAGTGAAATCAGACACAACACGTCTTCCTTGATACACACATTCAAACAAACCTCTCAAGAGATAGTGAGGATGGCCCGTTGAAGATTTAGATGATACATAGAAAGATGTCCCCCATTGGAAGTAGCCACTCAAGCTAAATTGATAGCTTTGTTCATAGACGGTCTGCTGAGTGCTAAGCTGAGATCATACATCTTCTTGAAGGAGCCAAGAACCTTGGATCAATGTTTACAAATCTGTGTAGACATAGAAGATAACTTAGGAGATGAGCTAGAACTGCCTAAGGCTAATAAAGATTCAGATAGCACCACAGAGACTTCATCCAGATGTTCTAATTCAATAGAGGACTTAGCGGAACAAGTGGCCAAATGATTGGGAGTTTCTAGCAAACTAGGCATCAAATTCCCCCCCCCCTCGAAGGTGTTATACTTGTGGAGGTGACCATATGGTGAACATGTGACCACATGCAGTGCAACCCATAGGAAACTCCAACGTAGTGTATTGCACCATAGACTGCAAATACACAAACCACACTGCTCAGGATTGTTCATACAATAAACAAGTGGTTAGGTAGAGTTACCCTCAGCAATATTAGCCAAGTAGATACCAGGGGTAGTACTAGCCACAACAATATTATCATGCCCCCGTCAGTATCAAGTGTCATATCAAGCACAACCTAGACCTCAACCTGTCCTAGAACAACAACCTCCACCCCCTGGTAATGTAGTTTCTATAAAGTACACCACACCAGAGGAGAATTTCAGCATGACATTAGTACCCACGACCCCTTTGATCACAGATAATGATCCTAATGCAAATAGTTTTGACTCTACCCATGTGGATAGCCCACTAGCATACTATACAAAGTCACCAAAGAACTTAGGCCCTTACTATGAGAACCCTATGTATGAGCCAAATTGGGAACCGGATTATGCTCAGGTCATGTATACAAGCCCGAACCCTAGACCATAGACTAGACAACTGAGACCACAGGCACCCAAAGGACCATGCTTTAAATGCCAAGGAGACCACTTCATATGAGATTGTCCACATGAAACAAGTGCAGTGCAGTCACAATACTTCAACATTCAAGGCTTTTGCCCTGAATGTGGAAAGAAGCACTTTGTAAGAGATTGCCCTAAGAACCTTGTGAACACCTCTACGAAAGTGATTCCCATCAACGAAAGCAGTAACCAGAGCCCAAGCAAAAAGTCAAATACAACCAGAAAAACTAGGAAAGGTAGCTGAAGCTAATGAGGTAGCAGAATCAACAAGAAAGAAATCGAGAATGTGGAAAGAGTCATGAGAGCGACACAAGAGAAAATGGGGTAAAAAGATCAGTGAATTAGAGGAAAACCTAAGGGAAACCAGAGCTAAAATCCTAGAAATGACATCACGAGGTTGAACCACGGATAGTCACCTCTAAACCAGGAGCAGTACTAGTAGACCCCACCCCAGAAAACCTTGACATGATGTTGAAAGCTTATCAAGCAAGGATACAAAAGGACCACAAGTAGGAGAATCTATCAAGAATTACCCAAGAGCCGACTTGGAAATTGAGAGGACCAAGCTATGCATGAAAATGGTGGAATTAGCCCAAGAAATGTTTGAGGCATCACAATACCTCAATTGGGAAATGATGGCCAGGCTTGAGTTACATTTTCAAGGACTACTAGAGAGACTAGGACAACTCGTATCTAACTCTACGAAAGTCAGCTCTAGCACTCAAACTAGCCCAACAGAACCCTTGAAGATCACTCTATTTGAAAGGGCTAGGCCAGATTTAGAAAATCATCAAACGGGTTATATGGATTCACACACTAGCTTAAAAGAGATTCAAGAAGAAAGATGGAGGCAGGAATAAGAATCTCAACCACCCATACTCGAGATTGATGACTCATGAGAATAGTTCCCTGTAGACATCCCATCCATATATGGAGATCGTGGATGAATGGCCAAGCGCACACTAGTTTTGAATCTAACTCTTTGCAAGAGTTACCTCACTTTACGGGCCCTTGGGAAGACTGCTCAATTCAAATAAAAGCCCCCACTATTCAAGTAAGGGGAGAGAACTCAGTTCTTCCTAGGAACACATAAGCTATTAGGAACACTAAAGTACAATGCCATTTGACCTTGGACGAGTTGTTGAAGATCAAACCAGAATTATGGAAACACGTAGCCAAGCAGTTCCCAGAAATAGCCACAACTTCTTCTAGACCAAGTGCACGAGGAAAGGTACCCAAAATACCCCTAGATAAAGTGGGAGATGCGAGTAAAGGAGAGGAAGGTAATGCTTATTTGCCCATTATGTACCAAGATCACACTACCAAAGCCATCCTAGACACAAGTGCAGGAGTAGCTATTGCAACCACTTCTCTATGGAAATGTTGGGGAAAGACAACCCTTAGATCTACTAGGATGAAGTTGCAGATGGCAGACGGATATATAGAAAGACCCTTAGGATTGTTGGAAGGAATTACTCTATCCACTTGTGGAGTAGAATTCGATCACACCTTTGCAATATGTGATTTTGGAAAGAATCAAGCATACGAGATGCTCTTAGGTAGACCTTTTATGTGACAATTGCAGGTAGTACAAGATTGGGAAACCAACTCTTTGTACTTACAACACCTAGGAGTAACCACGAAAGTGAACCTCACAGACTATTCACATAGGGACATACCCCCTTTGCAATGGAATACGGTACATAGGAATGAAGAGGAGAAGGAATCGGTACATTCCTTAACATCAGATCCATCATGGTTGCATGAGGATACATACCTTTGGATGTGTAAAATCGTAGCTAAGGAAGAGGAATGTGTGAAAGCCAGAAAATCAGGAGTAGGCCACACCTCTAGACCCATTGAGGACCCAACATACGCTCCTGTAGTATTTCTAGACGAGGAATTCGAACCCTATGGCTGGGCGGAGATTCTAGCGACCATGGATATTGCAATTAACAAAGAACAATGGAACCCCCATTGTGACGAAGACGATTATGATATATCCATCTTCACGGTAAACCTAGTGAAGGAAGAAACATAAGAGGATAATCTTGAAAGAGAAATCTTTGAATGGAGTAAGCAAGTGAATGACGAGGAATGGGAAGTAGATTCGGACCGACCTGAATGTTCTTCGAAAGAGGAATTTCTAGGTTGGGTAGAAGCCACGTTTTCAGACCTCACCACCCCTAGGAAGGAAAATGATAATTCAAGTTCTAGTCAACAAAATC
Organism: Ceratopteris richardii; assembly: GCA_020310875.1. Classification (NCBI taxonomy): domain Eukaryota; kingdom Viridiplantae; phylum Streptophyta; class Polypodiopsida; order Polypodiales; family Pteridaceae; genus Ceratopteris; species Ceratopteris richardii. Next base: position 88,545,696 of record CM035444.1, read on the forward strand.
AAAAGACAAGGAGGGAAGAAAATAGGAAAATTGAGGAAGAAGAACCATTGATGTAAGTGCCAAGAAACTTTAGGAAATATGCGGTGGAAGACCGAAAAATCATGATCAAAATGCCAAAAAGAGACAAAAGTTTGGGAGAAGCTTATGACAATAAGGAAACTACAAAGAAAGTTTTAGTGGCAATTGAGGAAGGAGAAGAACGATGCACGTACATAGGACATGATTTGACTAATGAAGAGGAAGAAAGTTTGATTGCTCTATTGAAAATGTATAGGGATTTGTTTGCATGGAATTACAAAGATTTGAAAGGGGTAGATCTTGATATATGTTCCCATAGGATACCCATGACCACTGGGGCAAGACCCACTAAGCAAAAGCCCTATACATATATTGACAATTATGCATTGAAAATCAAGGAAGAAATAGACAGACTCATCGAAGCCGGATTTATCTACGAAATAGAACACACCGAATGCGTATCACCCATTGTAGTTGTGCCTAAGAAGAATGGTAAGCTGAGAGTGTGCATTAACTTAAAGAAGGTCAATGCTGCCACCATTAGGGATAGTTACCCTTTACCCATCACAGAAAACCCGTTGGAAAGAGTCGCAAGCAAGAAAGTGTATAGTTTCCTTGATGGATTTTTAGGCTATAATCAAGCCGCTATTTCCCCCGAGGACCAGCATAAAACGGCATTTGCCACCGAGTGGGGTATCTTTGCATTTCGAGTAATGCCTTTTGGGTTGACAAACGCACCTGCAACTTCCCAAAGGTTGATGTGCCATGTGTTCAAATAATTTTAAAGGAAAAATCTAGAAGTGTATGTGGATGACCTGTCTGCTCACTCAGTGCGTAGACCACAACATATTCCTGAGCTTGAATGCATCTTTGACAAGTGTAGGGAATATCAAGTCTGTTTAAACCCTGAGAAGTGTGTTTTTATGGTAAGACAAGGCAAGATACTTGGTCATATAATTTCAAAAAATGGAATCTCCATGGATGGAGATAAGGTATGAGTAATTAATGAATTACCTAGGCCAAAGAACATAAAATAAGTACAAGTATTTATGGGCCATTGCGGCTATTACAAACAGTTCATACATATGTATGCAATCATCGCTAAACCACTCTACAACTTGCTAACAAACTTTGAGTGGACAGAAGAATGCGAGAGTTCCTTTAGTGAGCTTAAATGACGATTGTGTTCTGCACTTATTCTAGCCATGCCTGATTGGAATAAGCTTTTTCATGTACATGTAGATACTTCTAATCATGCCATAGGATGCATGTTGGCACAACCCACACAGGAAGGAAATATAGATTTGCCCATTGCATATGCCAATATACAGTTGAACATGGTAGAGAGAAACTACACCACTACTGAGCAAGAGCGATTAGGAATGTTCTATGCGGTGAAGAAGTTTCACCATTATTTGTTGGCAAATAAGTTTAGATTTTTTACCGACCACTAGGCTCTTTTGTATATGGTAAACAAACCATGCAACAGAGGTAGATTAATATGCTGGTTTTTATTGTTGATGGACTATGACTTTGAAGTTGTAGTAAAAAAAGGGAAAACACACTTGAGAGCACACCATCTCTCTAGGATAACTTATGGAGAAGCAACTATAGGAGTAGCAGACGAGCTACCAGATGTGTATCTCTTCAATGTTGAGATTGTCCCTGAATGGGCCAAGTCATTAGTTCCAATACTGACATACAGACCTAAGAACCCTCGAGTGAGAACCAAAGAGAAAGAAGTAGTGAGAGCATGGAGATACCAACTCCTCGCAAGAAGTATCTATAGGCAAGACCATCAAAATATCCTTGCCTATTGTGTGGACGAACAGGAGTATATGGTTGCAATCAACACATGTAGTTGCACTAGAGCAACACCATTTGAGACAAGCAACACTATCGAACTTGAAAAGATTAGGTGTGTATTGGCCGTCGATGGAAAAAGATGTCCCACGACTGTGCGATGAATGTCCAAAGTGTTGTGATCGAACCCCAATAGAACATGCCACTTTATACTAGGTGACCCTGACGCCAGATTGGACTGGACCCTTAGTTACTTACCTCAAGAAAATACTTTTCCAGAGGATATGATTGTAGCACATAGATGTAGCCTAGAACAATAGGCCTTAGAATACAAGCTCATTGGTGATAATTTGTATACGCTAGGACGAGATGGCTATCTGAGGACATGTATGCAGGAAAGCGAATATCTTAACCTATTGGAAGCTGCACACCAGGGTGTAGCAGGAGGCTATTTTGGACCTGATCTCTTTATCAAGGCCATACTATTTTCAGGATTATGGTGACCCACTCTGCATATGGATACCCACACCTACGTAAAATGATGTGATGTATGTCAACGGACTCAGTATCCCATACGTAGGGATGAGATGCCCCTACGACCCATGATGGGAGGACGTGCATTCTCAAAGTGGGGAATAGATTTTCTGGGACCCATTAACCCCCCGGTAAGGAATTCCCATGCCGAGTACATCATAGTTGCCATTGACTATCTCACTAAATGGGTAGGAGCCAAGGCCACAAGGAAAAATGATGCATGCACCATGGCTAAGTTCTTGTTCGAGAATGTATTCACAAGATAAAGACTCCCTATCAAGCTTGTAAGTAATAGGGGCACTCACTTCTTAAATGAGGTTATTGAATATCTATTACAAGACTTTATGGTAGTACACAAGAAATAAGCACCGTATCATCCACAAGCTAACGGACAGGCTGAGAGCACAAATAAGATTTTGTGCAGCATCCTCACCTAAATTGTGAACAATCAACGTTCGGATTGGGATCAACAATTACACCATGCCTTGTGGGCTTATCATGTAGCCTATAAAACTGTACTTAATGCCACTCCATTCTAGATGGTGCTTGGTCAGAATGCTATGTTTCCTTTAGACTTTCTGATACCCACTCTCAAAATAGCTCAGGAATATGAGTGGATGGGTCATGAACTTTCCTAAAAAATACTTGACTTAGAACGATTGGGAGAGACAAGATTGCGAGCAGCAGCAATAATTTATGCCACTAAGAAGAGAAAGAAGGCTTACTTTGATGCTCATATCAAAGATAAGGAATTATGAGTAGGAGATTTGGTGCTAGTTTACACCTTGAAACAACATGCCCGCAAGTTGGAGAAAAGAGGATACAGACCCATGATCATCAATAGGATATCAACTAGCGGTGCGGTTCAACTAGCAACTCTTGAAGGTGAAGTAATGCCTAACTACATCAGTGGATGCCGAGTTAAGCTATATGAGGAACCCTTAAGTGCAAACATGCTTAAATGACTAACTCTCGCCAAGAAGCGAAAGGAAGAAGAGGAATGAATCAGAGCTGAAGCCCAAGCAGAAGCATTGGAACGTATTAAGTGAATGAAACTACGAAGGAGAGGACTAGGCAGAGAGCCTCAATCAGTGGATGCCCCTCGATATCATGTAGCTATGTGCCAACTTGGAGGAAGAGATGTCCCGAGGATTATTGATAGGAGGCCATTCATTAATATCACTCTAGGACAGGATCCCACGTGCACACAATGTAAGGGTTTAATCGACTCTAGTGCAGCAATGAATGCAATTCAACTCTCTCTTTGTAGGGAGTATGAAATTAAGCCTCTTGAAGCCTATCTCATAGGATTAAGTGGATTAGAAACCCCTTGCATAGGTGAGGTTGAGTTACCAATTTCCATCGAGGATGTGACCTTGACAGTTAAATTGTTGGTTTGCCATGACGATGACCTAATAGAACCTATGATCCTAGGCCAGGAATGGTAATACCACTATTTGGTGACTTTAAATCTACGTTGAAGTGAGCTTCCATTGGAGCTTGTAGGATAGTATCATGATCTACCCCTCCAAAGTTGATGCAAGGAGGTGTTAGAGGTGACAGAACCCCCGCTACGTGCGTGGCCTCCTTCCAACCTTGTGCGAGTCAACAAACCCTATCGAACAAAAGCAAGCAATACCACCCATCCAAGAGAGGAGACTAGGAAGGTAGACAGGAACCAAACGAGTATGGGGGCATAAGGCTCAGTCTTCAGATGCATGTAAACAATCACCACTTTCGAGCATGATTGTAGTGGATCTCCCTTCTTTTCCAAAACAACATGTGGGCACGACATCTCCCCCTCGGCGAGTAGCATGGCCACATCATCTACATACTACACGACGAAGGACATCAGAATGGCCCATTAGACAATCCACTCAAGCATCTCCACAACTGAGATGGATATACAAAGAGACCATGTCCAGTAAGTCAAACATTCTAGATCTTCGACACCCCTCTCAATTTCAATCGAGGCAATAAATTCGCCAGATTTCCATTCCCAAGTACTTGGTGACCGCTCAATCCAAGTCTCGCCAGCTCTGGGTACCTAAAAAGTGTATGGCTTATGCTTCAACTGTAGTCCTCAAAGAAGACCTTTTCTGAGACTACTAGGACATCCTACAAACCTTCTTTTGTACATTCCACTTCATCTCTTCTAACCCCCAGTGTGGTACAGAAATGGATCCCCAAGCCTCCATTAATCATGACAACTCTCAACCAAACTCATCCTAACCATCCTCACAATCAAGGCACACACTTCTCACAATTCACCGCCGGTTCGATACACTAACTTTGTAGGAAATACTCATTCGAAGTCAATTGTAACGCCATGCACCTCACACACTCCCACTCACAGTCAAGGCACACACATCTCACAATTCACCTCTCACAACGATCAAATCACATACACCGCATAGGAAGCATGTTTGTGGTGGAAAGGAATGGAGGTCTCATCTTCTTGAGATCTTAATTATTTTCCATGACTTATGTGTTTTCCTCTTCACTCCAACTTAGGTTTGCTACTCTAGCTTTCAATCATGCAGGCAGAAAGGTTCTACTAGTGCAACGCTCGTGCGGGCCATCGTTGACTTCTTGGCTCTTCCATTCGAGAGCCTGCCTACGACTATCTCGACAGAGTTCTAGGGTTTCACGGGACCTATGCCCATTGAAGACCCTCCTCAAGGACAGAAAGAAAGAGTAAGCAGCAAGGCACACTGGTTCCAAGGGCTTGTAGGACCCCTAGGTGACGTGGAGTTTATATATGAAGCTAACCTGACTTACGGTGCGAATGTGTGGAGGCGTTATCAATTCTTCTCACAAGAGTTTGAGAAACTCAAGAATAGTGAAGACCTCAAGCCTATATGGCAGAGGGCTGGATTCACAAATTACTTCAGTGTGGAACTCCCTAAACCCAACTTTTATTGATGCTACTATTTGGTGGCTTCTATTAAAGACCAAGAGCGCAAGGAATTGGGCACCCTATCTTTGTACTACCGTCCTTGGTTAATGACCACCCTTCAAGAAGTTTACTTTGTCTTCGGACTTAATTAGGTTTGCACTCAAGATTCATGACAATCACACACCCATAGAGAAGGCCTGAACCGATCTGCTACACTCCGAGAGGTTTCACAGGCAGAGAATGTTGTTCCTACCACCATGACAGCTACTACAACAACGACTGTAGAAGCTACCATGACAACTTCTACGTTTGTTTTTTATTCTTTTACCTTCTCGGTTACAAGTTTGGGCACTGAGGACATCAAGACTACGTTTGATTTCGAGATCTCGAATGTATTGTCCAATGACTTTCAATTTTTGGATACCCACGTTATTTCTCGAGAATTCAAACACCCTGCTTACCCCACTATGCCCTCAGAAGGAGAGCACGCCAATTCAAAAGATGAAGACAATGATCGTACAGTGACAGATGAAGGAGATGCTGATACTAAAGCTAGCGAGGAAGAAGCATCACAATCGGAAGCACATGTTGAAGTTTCAGGGGAAGCTAGCACGTATGAAGAAGAAACGATAGAAGCAACAACATACACTATTGCCATTTGATGGCACCATAATAATATGAATAAAGTTTGGGCACGAACCAGATTAACAGAAGAACAAAGCAAAGCCCTCTCACAATAGGAACTGATCAATGGTGTCTTTGAGGAAATTTTTGTCTCTGCTATGCATGAATTGGTTAAGTTTGCAGGTGTGCGAGAAGCGTTACGGTATTTGCTAAGGAAGCCCCTATCCAAGTTTGACCCTCAACGAGTTCACGTTCTTAAATGACCAGGTACATATATTCATGTCCCCACTGACCCTATCACATCAGCACCCCCGTAGATTCCTCCACTATTGACTTAACCGTGGAAGACAATTCCCATGTATATACCCATAGCGAAACCCTCCCTTCTTACCCAGTTCCAACCCTATCCTCCCCTGACATTCTAGATAGCCCTGAGGTTCGTATTCATTCCCTCGTTTTCGTTTGGCCCCAGTATCCAACCTAAGTGCTACCACTATTCCCATTCCCCCTGTTGCCATTCCACCCATTATGACACCTCCTATCATTTCCCCGCCCCCTCATTTCCCCTCATATACCATTAACCCGCTATACTCCTTTATTGTATCTACGTAGCCAAACTCCTTCTATTCCTCTTTCACATCCTTTTTGCACCCCCGATCTACACCTTTTCCATTTGTAAGACCTTCTCAGGACCCTCGTCCACAAATCCCCTTCTTATGGCCACCTAGTACACCACCTTACTCACCTCTCATCACACAACTACACCCACCACCATGCACAATCGCACCTACATCACTCTTTCACATTGTGATCACTAAAAGTACCACTAGTGATATGGACATCTCACCCACCACATCACCAGATGCACAATTACATGCCTCCACCACACCACGTAGCACACTTCACACATCGCCCATTTGCACATCCCTTCCATCACTTGCCATGGCATCCACCATCCCTACCCCTACTCCCACTCCCATTGCATTACAAACCACCTTGCATGTATCATTTCCCACTCTTGCATCATCGTCATCATCCACTATTGATGCTGCTCTCCAGCAAATGATACAGTGTCTTCCGCAGATTAATGTAGAATATTCATCGTTCGGGCAACAAAATTATGCCCTTCAATGGACCACACAGGATTTGCAGACATGCTTAGATGCACTCACCTTGCAGAACCGGGACCTTAATGCGAAGTATCAAAACTTGGAAATCAAACATCAGAAGCAGCAACAAGATTTTGAAGCTCAAGTACAGGGACGTGTCAAAGAAGTCGAATCTAACTATGCGCAACACCCAACTATCATGCAATATGATGCTTCTTCAACGACATCTTAACACAACAAAGGAGGAAAATCAATGTCTACAACAACAAAATCGTGAGAATTTTGAAGCCACCTTGGACACTCCAAAAATTCCCCTTAGTCTGTCTTGCTTTCACACCATTCCTCCTGAGTCAATGCAGATTCTACTAGAGGATCACTCATGAGTACTCGAGGATTATGATCGCCTCCAAGAAGAATGCCGCACACTTAAGGAGTTCAATACGACCTTGTTGCTTAAAGACTCCTTAGGACCTACTATTGTACAGGAAGTAACTCCACCGGCTCTCTTAGATGAATCGAATGTGCTACGTATGAAAGTCCAAGAATTACAGTCTCAGGTATCCAACATGACGGAGCCCCCTTGACCAAATTTGCCACTCGACATACCTGAACCTGATGAAACAACCCATACCTGTTGAGGAAACCTTTGAAGAAGAATATGTACCTTTACCCATTATTGGAGGATGCTCATCACTCAAAGGATAGGATACAAATGAATTACCTCCTCCAGCTTGGTTAAAGACAGTTGAAGAATTGGGCAAGACACACTCCGCACGAGTAGATGTGCTACTACATGCCATGGTAAATCTCGAAGAGTTATTTTGAAGTCACCCTATTTTGCTGCCATTGCCCCCCGTAGACACATCATGACAAGCGAACTACAATATAAACCATATTTCCCTTTGATCGAAGAACATAATTTCCAAATTGAGAGCATAACTCAAAAGCGCCCCACGCATGCAATGCAATTGGAGCCCGAAGATGTTTTGCCAGAAGCAGCGCGAGGCCACATATATCAATGCACATGGCATGCATACTTACTACAAAAGTATCCAGAAATGATGCACATGTGAATGCGTGCACCGACGCACTTGAAGTACAACCCGTGCTATGGAGCGATTCTTCACAGACGTACTTGGAAGGCATTTGCTATTAAGGTTAAGAATAATTGTTAGTGCAGAGGCTGGATCAATTATCCCTATCTCTCACTTCCCAAGAATAATAGTCCAAGTGTTGGCTACATGGTGGCCACTATTCATCATTGGTTACCACATCTGCACAAGATGACTGATATTGCTGTCCAAATGACCGTGAAGATTTTTTATATGATGCAGATGGTGTTCAAGACCTTCCGACGTGTCAAGGCTCCCACTATCAATACACTAGGATTTGAAGGAATACCACTCAGAAGTCTTCATCAATTGTCCAATGCATTTGCTTCACTTGTTTGCTTATGAATGAATTATGTATTCAAAACATTATATGCACCTACCTCCAGACAAGACCCAACCCATTGATTGAGAGAAACTCGAATGTGACCTTATTCGGGGACTTCGCATTACAGAACATACCTTGGCGACAGACCTGCTCACCAACTATATTACTCACGTGAAATCAGGTTCTACCAGGGACGACAGAAATGAGGAGGAGGGGAGTGTTCAAGGAAAAGGATCAAGTACTGGCTCTCATCATAGAAGAAGAGGAAGTACATAAACTACTCAAATTGCTTCATCATGGCAACAATGATTTTTATCATATTTTTATCACTAAGACAATGTAATATATGTATATACATCCAATAATCGTGAGTGCGACTCCATTTTGTGCAAGCTGAGGAGTTCTCGAGCTTGAGGAATGTAAGTGGAAAGATCACACCAAATTTTGTAGTCTTTGGAAACCGTTAGGTAGTTCAAATTAGAGGTAGAACCTATTTTTTAACTATGCCGGTCACTAGATGTGAAACCGGTCAAAACTAGGCAAAAACTCTAAATTTAGCTAGAGAGCTCATTTTGTGGTTGTTGTTGAACTTAAGAGCTAGAACTAGAATAGCTATTGTAATTAGTTGGTAATGAAGATGAGTATGAGTTCTTTCCTTGCCTTCCATTGATCTCCATTGCGACTTCCCTTGTGTGTGTATGCTCATTGCATTTCTCACCATCATCTTCATGCACATCACTTGCTTTTGATCTTCATATCGGCGTAACCTCTCTGCAGATTGACAATTACGAGGTGGAGCTCCTCTTGTGGGTGCCTTCCATTGTGCTAGAGTGACACACATACACATACACATGCACATACACATACACATACACATACACATACACATACACATACACATACACATACACATACACATACACATACACATACACATACACATACACATACACATACACATACACATACACATACACATACACATACACATACACATACACATACACATACACATACACATACACATACACATACACATACACATACACATACACATACACATACACATACACATACACATACACATACACATACACATACACATACACATACACATACACATACACATACACATACACATACACATACACATACACATACACATACACATACACATACACATACACATCACATACACATACACATACACATACACATACACATACACATACACATACACATACACATACACATACACATACACATACACATACACATACACATACACGTACACATACACATACACATACACGTACACATACACATACACATACACGTACACATACACATACACATACACGTACACATACACATACACATACACGTACACATACACATACACATACACATACACATACACATACACATACACATACACATACACATACACATACACATACACATACACATACACATACACATACACATACACATACACATACACATGCACATACACATACACATACACATACACATACACATGCACATACACATACACATACACATACACATACACATACACATACACATACACATACACATACACATACACATACACATACACATACACATACACATACACATACACATACACATACACATACACATACACATACACATACACATACACATACACATACACATACACATACACATACACATACACATACACATACACATACACATACACATACACATACACATACACATACACATACACATACACATACACATACACATACACATACACATACACATACACATACACATACACATACACATACACATACACATACACATACACATACACATACACATACACGTGCTTTTATAGGTACACATACACATACATGTACATGTACACATACATGTACATGTACACATACATGCACATGTAAATGTACATGTATACATACATGTACACATACACGTACACACACACATACATGTACACATACACATACACACACATTCACATGCACACACATGCACATGCTATGGCACATGCACATGCACATGCACATGCACATGCACATACACATACTCATACTCATACTTATACTCATACACATACATATACATATACTCTCTTTCTCTTTTGAGAAATCTCACCATATACACTTCATGAGAAAATATTTGTGGCTATCTTTTTTTTCTTAATGGATACCTTAATTGAATTCTTGTCCTATCATGCTTCTCTTTCCTTTAGGATTGTCTTCTTCTTGACATAGATGCTTCTCTTTCTTCTTCCTGTGATTCAACTTCCTTTAAATGTAAATCTATGATTTTCTTTAAGCTTTGATTGGAGGAGTTTCCTTCATGTGTAATTTGACTTTCTGGAGAGCTTGAAGGACTTGGTTCTTCTTCAAGACTTCTTGCATCTTTTTCTTCATCTACTTTTTATCTACCTACACTTCATTCTCATACCAAGATTTATCTTCATGAAAAACAACATATCTTGGAACAATTACCTCTCCACTATTGGGTTGACACACCTATATCCTCATTGGCCTTGTTTGATACCAATGAAGATCTTTTTTGTGGCCTTTTCTCCAACTTTGACCTTAATTTTTGTGCATGAACATAACATATTCAATAAAAAACAATTAGAGACATCTAGTTTTCATCCATAAAAGCTTCGTATGATGTTTTTTGTACATGATTGTGAGTAGATGGAATCTTGTTCAATACATAAACTTCCATCATGCATGCTTCAACCCAAAATTTAAGTGGTAAAAAAATCCTTCTCATTTAACATGCACCTATCCATCTCCAAGATAGACCTATTTCATCTTTTAGCATACCATTATGTGGTGGTGCTTAGATGTTATTAGTCTCCTTTTTAATTCCTTCTTCTTCCAAATATGTAAGAAAGTAATAAGAAAAATAATTAGTTCATCCATCTAAACTCAATCTTCTTATGCTTCTATCCATTTTCTTTTCAATCAATGATTTAAACTTTTTGGAAATATCTAAGAATTTTGATTTTTATTTCATAAATTAAATGAATGTAAGATTTGAGAAGTTGTTGTAGCTTCCCAACGAGTCTCCTTATTTTGGAGATCACAAGATCAAACTTCGAGGTAGGGTGAAGATGATGCACCAACTAAAAACTATGAGTGAACACACGGAGAATTCTTTCATAATCCACCACCTAACCATGCATAAGCTCTATATCCCTAACTTCCATATGGAATGCCAAGGTGACTTCTCACATGAGTGCCACTTGGCACTCATGTGAGAGCTTATATGTCATACTGGCTAAGGGAGGGTTCACACCTCCCTTAATCAAGATCTCATATAAAATTTCCTTTCCCTTAACTCCATTTTTGTCCTAAAAAATGGTTTTGGAAGGCTCAATAGAAGTTTAAATAATATAGAGAAAATGCTCCCACTAAAACCCATGTCGATTTACATGGTCATTTCTCTGTATTGTTTCCCTGTATCCTTCTTCTTAAGAAGACTCTTGGGAAGGTAGTCTAAAATTTGGAAACCATCTCTAAAGGGTGCTAACCTACTTCCATGTAGCACTATCTTCTAAACGATCATTCCACTTTAATAGACACTCTTTATATAAGTGAATCCTCATGTGTTTCTCTCGGAGTATGCTCTCAAGCTCATGTGGAACATATTGAACAAGGATAGGCTCTACTACCTCACTATCTGCAATGAGGTTGTTAGATTCACCTAGTTTTCTCTTAAGATGACTAACATGAAATACTAGATGGATTTGGCTATTCTATGGAAGTTGAAGCTAATAAGACATCTTTCCTATTCTCTTTAGTATTGGGAATGGTCCACAATACCTAGGAGATAATTTTGGACAAGGTCCCATCTTCATGGTTTCATACTTAGATGGAGCTCTAAGATAGACTTGCTCTCCTACCTCAAAGTTGATATCTCTCCTTTCTAGCTCTATCCTCAGCTCTCCTTATGCGATAGGATTGAAACACATACATAAGCATAAATGGACTATGCCCAATGGAAGATTGCTTGACACTATTATATGCAAAATCTACTATACATAAGCATAAATGGACTATGCCCAATGGAAGATTGCTTGACACTATTATATGCAAAATCTACTATAGTAAATACTCTTGCCAATTAGTTTGCCATTCATTCACATACATAAGCATAAATGGACTATGCCCAATGGAAGATTGCTTGACACTATTATATGCAAAATCTACTATTATATTGATTGGTTGAAACACATACATAAGCATAAATGGACTATGCCCAATGGAAGATTGCTTGACACTATTATATGCAAAATCTACTATAGTAAATACTCTTGCCAATTAGTTTGCCATTCATTCACATATGATCGAAGAATATCCTTTAGGATTTGGTTAAGCCTCTTTGTTTGCCCATCCAACTATGCATGCTCGGACATACTCATGCTAATTTTAACATCCAACCTCTTGAAGACTGCTCTCCAAAAGTGACTAGTGAAATTCCTATCTCAATTAGACACAATGTCTAAAGGAAGACCATATAATCGGTATGGGTTCTCTACAAATAATCTAGCCAACTCACATGTCTTCATTGTACTACATGCCAGAATAAACCTAGCCATTTTGGTTAACCTATCCACAATTACCTAGAGCGATTCATGCCCTCTCTATGTCTTAGGTAATCCTACTATGAAATCCATGGAGATACTCTCCCACTTCCCATTGGGAATATCCAACAAGTGGAGTAGTACTCCAATCCTTAATTTTTTTAGCTTTATTGTCTTAGAATTTAGTGCATTTAAGCACATATTCTAGGATGTCCTTATGAAGTTGAGACCAATAAAACTGCCTCTTAACAAGATCATAAGTCTTGTTAAATCCTAGGTGTCCCACACTAGGTGCATCATGATACTCATAGAGAATGTGCTATCTCATCTCAAAGTCTCTAAGGGCACACACCTTACCTTTATATAATAGATATCCATCATGGATACTGTAATTCTACCACTTGAATTTTTTTTGAGTATGTGTCGGTATTCCATCCTCATTGGAAACCTGTGTATCATGATCCCCTTTCTCAATAATTTCCCAAATCTTGGAATATGCAAGATGAAGCCTACATTTCCCTCTAATGGACTAAAGTAGCTCACTAGTGATCTGGGTAAAACTCAGTCCGTTTAGCATAGGCATGTGGCTAAGCAAGTCAGCCACTACATTAAACTTCCCCTTCCTATACCTAAGCTCATAATCAATCTCTTGAAGGGTCTCTGCCCATCGGGCCTTATGAACTTTAAGCTATGTTTGATTAGAGATCCACTTAATGCTCTCTTGATCAAACATTATGTTAAATTTGGCTCCATATAAATGATGACACCACTTCTTCAGAGCATGGATAATTGCATAAAACTCCTTCTCATAGACGCAATAATTTTTTTGAGTAGGTTCTAGCATCTTACTCTCAAAAGCTACTAATTGACCATCATGAACAAAAACCACTTCTATAGCAAAATCATTCGAGTAAGCTTCAATCACAAAGGGTTTATTGGGATTTGTATTATCAAATCAACTCCTTTTGCTCAAGCATAATCAGAGCTTATGCGAGCACACACACACACACACACAGACATGTTTATTCGTTGGCCAACCATTGTCTGAGCCTCTTTCATAATCTATCCTAAAAACTCATGATAGAGAGTATCTTTCTAGTCATCTACCCATCCATAAAATATGCTCCTCATGGAGCCATCTGGCAACATAGCCATAATGTGACATTTCCTTCCCCTTGAAAGCATTTTTTTCATTGAAAATGTAGATGAAATGTCTATAATGGTAGAAGAAAGTGCTTAGACTCCCTTGAACCCTTTGTACTCCATGTACATGGTCATGTTTGTATGTTGTTTCCCCATATCCCTCCCCTTAAGAAGTCTCATATAAGATCATCTCAAAGATTGGAAACTGTCTGAGTGGTGCCTACTATCTCCCATATACACTCAACTTCCAAACTATTACTCCCATGACATATAGCATCATCAAAATAACCTAAGTCCATAAGATGTATCCTCTATGGAGTAATAGTATAATAAGCAAGTGTGAGGTGCCAAGCTATTAAAGCTCAACCATACCAAAGTGGAGATAATAAACCATAGAATCCTGGGAAATATAGAACAAAGTCCCATAAAAAGTAAATCCAAACCAATCTAGGACTAAATGATAGATTTTATCTCATACCACTCTAGGTCTTCCTAACCTTGAGTCTACTCACAACTAATAGTTTAATCTAGACTACCTCATGAACTATGCAAATCTATCATCCTAGCTCATATATAAGAATTCGTTGGTAGTAAAATGCAATCTCTACATTCCACCAACCAAGAATTATTTGGTTTGTCATCCATTTCCTTTGGACTTAGTTCTATCGGAAGAGAATCTATTGGCACTAGTGCAAACTCTAAAATTTTCTCTTCCCTTTAGTTTGCCATATGAATGCAAAAAGTATTACCTTTGAGATTGAGATAATCACGAAGTACCCATTCTCCTAATTGATGTTTACACATAATCCCCATGATGTAATGCCAACTAAGATTTTTGGCACCCCAGTAGGTTAGATCTATCCCTATCTCATAGAAACCCTAAAGAGAGGAGTCATAAGTGTATTCCTAGTATCACTAATGTCAATAGCTAGGTCATCTCATCTAGTTAGAGACCATCACTGGAAATAAACATGACTAATTCTCTCTAGAGTCTCCACATAAGACTCAATCTAACCATCATGATTAATTGATCTCCCTCTTGCCTTTGATAGAAGAGTGCCACTCCTATCTAGAAAATCATAAACTAAGAAAGTGAGACTCTCTCTCTCTCTCTAATCTCATATAAGGAAAAGAGCTCTAGTAATGGAATCTATTCCACTTCCCCTTTCCCTTTGAAAAAGATCCTGTTGAATCCATTTTCTTTACTCATCCATAATTGAGAACATGTACATAAGTTCTCCATGTTTTTCCTTTCAAAATAGTGGAGAATCAAACTTCCATATGAAGGAATATTACATTGAAAAGTATAGTAAATGAATTCCTTTTGAAATAAACTAAAAGATGTTTCCTAAACATCTCTTCTCTCTAAAGGAAAACATACTCTATTCTTGTCCGAAGAAGAAATCAGATTTTCCTTTCCTTTTCCCCTTCAAGGAAGAGGAGCGAAAGTGAGATCTCTAAGCTAGAGTGAGGTAACTCCCAAATGTCTAAACTAATTCCCTCTTTCTCCTTTCCTTAAAAGAGAAGTTTTTGAATTCATTTGCTCCCCTCTTCCATAACTAATGCATAATCCCTCATTACATTCCTATGAAGATGGAGAACAAATATCCCATAAATAATGAAGGTATATATGGTGAAGAGTGGAGGAAATAGATTCCTTCTAAGGGTCAAATCCTCTTCCAATATGGTTAGCAATGATATGATGTGATACCATAAGCACATGTGTATCCATACTAAAGAGCTATCTCTGCCAACCATCCTCTGTGTGTGGATCTGTATGATCCAATCAAACTAATGGAATTATCCTTCCTGAAAACCACAAAATGTGATACCAATGGTGATAAAATCACCCATCACATTATTTATTAGAAGAATAAATCTTCCCTAAACTATGAAGGATAACTCCCAGTCCTAAGGAGATGTCTACTAAGAGCTCTCCTCCGATCTCATGAGACATGCCACCATAAATGATGAGTCCTTTTCTCCCTAGCCATAGCAGAAGAGCGCTCAAAGGGAAGTCATTTCCACCATCCCATACCAGTGGAACCTTCTTCCAATTCATGGTGTCATACCCACACTAAATCTAATGTATATTACATATATATGTAATGGAATATGCTGGTGGATTATAATGAATCCCATGTCCTCAACTCATGTAGGTGGACTTAAATGAATCACATATCCTCAAACTAGCTAGTTTGGTTCTAATCAACATATGATGATGGATATCCCTTTCTATTCCAAACTAACTTGTTCTTAAGTACCAAGACTAGATTTGAGTACCTTTGTCTAGATCCCAACATACATATATGTATTGGGTTCCCCAAATATTCCTCATTGAGGGATCTATGCTCTAAGTCATAGAGCTAATGCCATGACTATGGCCTTCTTAACCATCATTCGACTCGCATAAGCACCCATCAATGCTCTCTCATTAAACCCATCTCTATGATCCCATCTAATTGGTTTCCTTAGTAGTGTAGCAAAAATGCTTCACTACTTACTCAAGTGATGTGCATGAGTGAAACTAGTCATTCTTTGGGTATTCATCATGATACGCCATAGTCTCCTAATCATACGGTGAGACTCTCTTTTCAAGGTAAGTAATCCTTCAATACATTGGAGATTATCATAAATGTATCTCTCGTGCATGTATGCAACTTCCTATAACCTATAGGATTGTTTGTGCACATTCCTAATGGTGAAGGTATATCTCCTTCCCCTTAGCAATGCTATGGTCTAAGTCCATAAGGATTATGTGTAGGGATCCTATTACTAATGAATTTGCCTTATCTATAATGCTCTGATGGTATTCAGTCCATCGAGCACATGCTTAAAAGCATGCTTACAATTTAGTGATGTTTGCACATGAGGCATGCTAACATGCCATAATATTATTATCTAAAGTTAAGTGCATATATAACGCCATGAGGTGAGAAAAATTTCAATAGTATTTCCCAAGAGAAATGGAGTCCCAAAAAAATTTTAACCATAAACTCAAGCATAGAGCCTTGCGGGCCAATGGCACACAGGCCATTCACTAAATCATGGGGCTTGGCAAGCCCATGGCATGCAGGCAATATACTCATACATGAGCTCCATAACCTGTAAAAATATAAGATGCTAGCAACAATATCTTTGTTGCATAACCATGCAGTTCCTATAACCATCTTTCCTATAAACAATAAAAAAGTGTACTCCTAGTAAGTTGATCCATACTTTTAGAATTAAGACCATACATCCCTGAATGGTTTGATACTAGAATTGCATGTATCCAATCCTTTTTGACAAGCTTCAAGACCTCTGCACTTTCCTCTCCAAGTCTTAACATAAACTTTGAAGTGTTCGAAAACATCGGATCACTTCCCAAAACATCAAGCATGGTCAAATGATTACCAAAATAATACAAATTTACCCAAAAAATGCATATGTAATCCCTCTTTAGATCAACAAGAAGTTTTTTAGTACCTACAAATAATCATAGAATACAATACACATAATGTGCAAGCGGTTCGAAGCGAAATTTCTTCAATTGCCTTCCTGGTTTGTAAGATATGGCTCTCAGAAGGTAGTTGTCAAAAATTGTTCAGCCTTTGTAGAGCTCGTGTGAGCACACAGAGAGACATATGTTTGTTTTCCACCCAGCCATCGTTTGAGCCTCTTTCATAATTTATCCTAAAAGCTCATGATAGAGTATCTTTGTAGTCATCCACCCATCCATAAAATATGCTCCTCGTGGAGTCATGTGGCAACATAACCATAAAATGACAATTTGCTATATGCAAAAGTGGAGTTGTAGCAATTGCTACCTTCAATTTCATCATAAGTTGCTTTGGTTTGTCTCCCCAATGAAAAACTTTCCCTTTCCCTTTAAGCTATCCATCATTGGGACAACATTTGTTATAATTCTTGATGAATCTTTGATAGAATCATGATAAACCTAGGAAGTTTTGCAGCTCTTCCAGGTTCCTGGGATGTGGCCATTCCAAAATAGCTCATACTTTCTCAGGATCCATCTGGATTTTATCTTGGGAGATAATATGCTCAAGGTATCTAACCTCTGTTTTGAAAAATTCACACTTTAACTCCTTGGCAAAGAGTGAATATTCCCTCAACAATTGGAATACTTTCCTTAAATGTTCCAAGTGTTCCTGCTCTGATCTACTATGGATCAAAATATCGTTTAGAAATTCTACTTCAAATTGCCCTAGATATGGGTATAATACAATATTCATAAGCAAATGAAAGAAACTCATATAGGATTGAGAATGCAATCAAAACGAGTAAAACCTTTTTTTAGATTTGACCAAGAAATCTAGCCAAAAGAAAAAGAGAATTGAATGTTGGAGTTAGACGTCTGCGGAAGCACGCGAACAGCACAAGGAAGAAGAATAAGCTTGGAGCACAACACACAAGACTGAATGTATTACTAGAGAATGTACAAAGATAAGTAGCCCATTAGGGCAATAGGCGTATATACAAGCCGGGGGAAAAAAACCTCCTAAAGAGGGAAAAAAGTGCCCCGGCAGTCCTAGAGTGTTCACACACATCACTACCTAAATATATCAACAAATCCCCCCTGGGAGTGATGCGGTGAACAAGGAGCTGGCACTCATGTATAAGGAAGTTCCAAGCTATGTGGAAATCACTCCACAAAAGGAAGTAAGCCCAAAGCTTTGCGGAAAGCTTCAAACTTCTCCCTAGGCAGAGCCTTCGTGAAAAGGTCTGCAATGTTCTCCTGCGTGGGCACATATGCCAAGCTGATCTCCCCAGCAGAGAACCTCTCCCTGACATAGTGATAATGCACCTCAATGTGCTTAGTGCGAGCATGGAACACAGGGTTCCTCGCAACTGCCAATGCACTCTGACTGTCAGTGAAGATGGTGGTGGCAGAAGACTGGCCAACACCCAAATCAGCCATAAGGCATCTGAGCCACACACACTCAACAGTCGCTGTGAAAGCTGCCCTATACTCAGCCTCACAACTGGAAGTGGCCACAGTAGGCTGCTTCTTGCTCAACCAAGATATACATGAGCTACCAAGCATGAAGCAAAAACCACTGGTGGACACACGAGTGTCATAGCAACCAGCCCAATCTGAGTCAGAAAAAGCATGCAAATCTGGCGGTAGTGATCCCCCCTTGGGATAAAACAACCCAAGTAGCCGAGTACCACTCAAGTAGCAAAAGATGCGCTTAACCGCTTTCCAATGCGTGACTCCTGGGCAATGCATGAACCTGCTCATCTGTGAGACAGCAAACTGAATATCTGGCCGAGTAATGCATAAGTAAATCAAGCATCCAACAGCCTGCTGATAGAGAACAACATCAAATGCATCTCCAGCATCATGAAGACTCAATCGTAAACCTATCTCCATAGGAGTGGCAATAGGCTTACAGTCTTCAAGGCCAAAACGCTGCAATAATGTGTCAATATATTTCGTTTGACACAAAGCCATTCCACCATCAACGTGCATAAACTGAATGCCCAAATAGTGATGCAAATGCCCCAAATCACACATCTCAAATGAGGCATGCAAATCAGCCTTAAAATCAGCAATATGTGTCTCAATAGGACCAGTGAGCAGCATGTCATCAACATAGACAACAATGATCAGAAGCACATCATTAGCACGCTTAACATATAAGGTGCTTTCAGTTGGACTGTTCTCAAAACCATGTGCAATCAGATAGGCATGTATCTTCTCATACCAAGCACGTGGTGCTTGCTTTAAACCATATAACGCCTTCTTTAACCTGCACACCTGATTTTCATGCCCTTTCTGCACAAAGCCATGGGGCTGAAAAACATACACTTCTTCATGCAAGTCACCATTCAGAAATGCTGTTTTAATGTCCAACTGATGTACATTCCAACCATGATGGGCTGCAAGTGCACAAATGCTCCGAACAGTAGTCATACGGCATGTAGGTGCAAAGGTCTCATCAAAATCAATGCCTCTTTCCTGCGCATAACCCTTTGCAACAAGCCTAGCCTTATACCTGTCAACTGTACCATCAGGTTTACGCTTCAGCTTGTATACCCACTTAGTGCCAATGGCCTTCTTGCCAGGAGGCAAGTCACATAAAGACCATGTACCATTCTTCATTATAGCATCATATTCAGATTGCATAGCAGCCATCCAATTTTCTGAATTTTGTGCTTCATCAAAAGAAACAGGCTCATTCTCATCACAGAGACTAGATGCAGCCATAGCATAGCAATCTGATGCAATGGAGGCACTATGAGAGCCTGAACGAGTACGATATGACAAAGGTGCATCTAATTTGCTGTCACGCAAAGTCTGCACCAACCATTTTGGCATAGTTTTTGCCTGCTCAATATCAGCTCTCTCATCAACAAGTGCATCATGTAAATCTGCATCAGAAATGGAATGATCTGCATCATCATATGAAACCTGCAAAGGCTGAGAAGTTGCGTCATTAGGACCAGCACTAGCCTGTCCACCTGTAAAAAGAGGCATCAAAGTATCATACATGTCTTTGGAGCTAACAGATGTCTCCTTAGTACATGAAAGCAATAGCTGAATAGCATCTTCCACAAAGACAACATCACGGCTAACCAGAATGCGTTTAGTCTGTGGATGATACAGACGATAGCCTTTACTTTCAGAACTGTACCCAACAAAAATACATTTTACTGCCTTATCATCCAATTTTCTGCGATGTTGTTCAGGCACTAATGCATATGCCAAACAACCAAAAACACGCAGATGAGCAATAGATGGCTTGCGGTCATGCCAAGCCTCATATGGAGTGATAGACTGCAATGCTTTAGTGGGACACCTGTTCAGTACATATGCTGCACACATGACAGCCTCAAGCCAGAAACTATGTGGTAAAGCCTGACTTTTGACCATGCACCTCGCCATCTCCATGAGTGACCTGTTCTTTCGTTCAGCAACTCCATTCTGTTGAGGTGTATACGACACTGTACACTGGTGTTTTATCCCACGTTCAGCCAGAAATGCATTAAAATCTGAAGACATATATTCCCCCCCTCGATCAAAACGGAGGGTGCCCATTTTACATGCTGACAGATTTTCAGCCAAAACCAAAAACTGTTTGAAGCACATGAACACTTCGGACTTTGCTTTGAGTGGATATACCCATGCATGCCTGGAAAAATCATCAATGAAAGTCACGAAGTAAAGGTAATTTCCAAAAGAGGGTGTCTGCATAGGACCACAGACATCACTATGTACAAGCTGTAATTTCTGCGTAGCCCGAACTGAACCATCTTTTGGAAAGGAAGAACGCTGCATTTTGCCCAAAATACAGCCTTCACAAACATGTTTTCCAGGTGCCTCAAGTTTGGGCAAAGAGGACACCATTTCAGATTTCTGCAGGCATAACAAACTAGCAAAATTCAGATGACCAAAGCGTGCATGCCAAAGCTTTGCATCTGACATAGCCTGAGAATCATGAACTGCACATGCCGAATCATTCACAGATCTTTCATAGTCTATGAGCTTATACAGCCCACGACATAAAATGCCAGAAGCAATAATCACATCGCCATTTGAGAGATCATGGACTGTACACCTGTCATCAACAAATTTCACAACCAAGCCAATCTTGGCTAATGCAGAAACTGATAACAGATTCTTTTTGATCCCTCGCACAAATAAAGCATCTGACAAAGTGAAAGAACTACCATCAGCAGTAGTTTGAATGATCTTACCAACTCCCATAACAGGATAAGAGGAGTTATTGGCGCATGTGACAGTATTCCCTGTAGGAGCAGGCTCAAGTGAAGAGAAGAAATTGCACTGCGAGGTAGTATGTTTGGTCGCCCCACTGTCAAAGTACCAAACATCTGAGTCTACTGCAGACATGCACTGATCATGAGAAGATGGGTCAAAACTGCAGACAGTAGTAAACGCCCATTCTTCTTCCTGCACAAGATTTGCAGACTCTGTTTTTGGTGTAGAGGCCTCTGCAACAACCATTCAAGCCTCTTTCTTCTTTGCCTCTTTAGCAGCCAGTTTTGGACAGTTCTTTATAATATGATCATTTCCTTTACAGTACTTGCAGAACAATTTCTGCTTTTCTGATTTCTTTTCATCTTTATCCTGGTTCTTCGATTGTGCAGCATTTGCAGATTTCTGCTTACTAATAGAAGAGCTCCATTTTCCTTTGCCCTTCTGACTAGCCAGGAAAGCTTGATCTGCAACACGCATAATGGACCTGTTCTGCCTGGACTGATCTTCCTGCAACAGAACAGAGACTAATTCCTCAAATGACAAGGCATTCGGATTGCCTTTCATCATCAACCGAAGAGTAGAGGCAAAACTCTGATATGAATCAGGAAGACCATTCAGAACGGTCTGCACAAGTGAGCTATCTGGTATAACTTCATCAGCAGAAATCAATTGTTCCTTCAGGTCTTTGATCTTTGTAAGAAAACTGTCCATAGAATCACCTTCATTCATGTGCTCACTCTCCAACTGTTTTCGGAGGTAAGCAACACGAGCCTCATTCCTAGCCTGGTACAAAGTGGTAAGCGTATCCCAAGCATCCTTTGCTGTTCTGCAAGAGCGAATGTGAGGAATAATGGCACGTTTGACAGACAAAGCTATCAATGCATGTGCCTGGGCATCTCTGCCATCCCAACGAATCTGCTCTGCAGTAGGTGCAACAGAAACAGCAGCACGAACAGGAATCTGCGAAATATCATCTTCGACACCATCTTCATCAGCTCCAACACCTGTATTTGCAGTACCTGTCGTTACAGGTGTAACAGGACGTCTTTCAACACCCTGCACAATGTTCCACAATCCTTTTGCAACCAGTACATGTCGCATCATATAAGCCCATAATGGGTAGTTGGTACCATCCAACTTATCCTCAACAGCCAACATACGGAATACATCACTGCTTTCAGCCATGGCCGGTGACTAAAATACCTTGATGCAGAAAATTGACTGTATCTAAAAAAGTTGAACGGAACTGCCCAAACGAGTTCTGCTAGACCTGTAGCAGACTTCGAGACGCTTAAACTGGCGAACAGAAACTGGTATATACCTTTGGCACAAAAGGACAAAATAGCCTGCACAAGCGCTGTGATAGTGCGTTCGGAGGCCGAAACGAGCTCAGATCGCGATTTTGGCACCACAGAGCAAAGCAGTTTTGATCTCGGAAACACCCTGAGTATGCTCACCAAATTTCGTGCGAATCTGAGACTGCAAACTGAGGAGTGTCGACGGCGCCCTAGAAGAAGCGACGACCTGCTCTGATACCAATTGTTGGAGTTAGACGTCTGCGGAAGCACGCGAACAGCACAAGGAAGAAGAAGAAGCTTGGAGCACAACACACAAGACTGAATGTATTACTAGAGAATGTACAAAGATAAGTAGCCCATTAGGGCAATAGGCGTATATACAAGCCGGGGGAAAAAAACCTCCTAAAGAGGGAAAAAAGTGCCCCGGCAGTCCTAGAGTGTTCACACACATCACTACCTAAATATATCAACATTGAAATTGTAAACATGTTGAGCAGTTTTGAGCGCGTTCATTTTTGTAATGAAATTATGAGTTAGAATGATATTTTGAAACTATCGAAACTAAATGAGAATCTATGCTTGAAACAATCTATTTTTCAAAAACTGGTGAAAGCAATGAATTTGTTGCTAGAACCATCTCAAATTTAGGAGGTTTATGATGGAGTTGGACTAAGTAGAAAGGGTTATAGAGCAATTTCAAAATTTTGGTGTGAATTTCTTAAATCTAGTAAAGTAAAACGCTTTGGATTGCCTAGATCTCATCATGTAGGAAAGTATCGGCTCTGATTGAATAATAAAATCACATCTATATTTGGTGATTATAAACACATTCATGGTAACATGCCTTATGAGGTGGGAAAAAAACTTTACATTTCACTTACAATGTGTTTAAGAATATATGGATAGATATTATAAGACTTCAGACATACATGGTTCAATTCTATGCTATAAAAGAACATGAATCTTCTGGCCTTTTGAAATTTGTAATAAAACTTGATGAAGCTGAAATTAAAAAACATCAAAAGATGGAGAGAATAAGTATTGCATTAATGAATAGAGCTTTGGACTATAGCCTTGGGAAACTGGATACTCATCTAAAAGTACAATAAAAAATGGAGTTACGGTGGGTTGGGTGTGCTCAAGTTCCATCTGGGAATCATAAAACACTTAAGTGGTTATTCTTACATACAGGCATTCCAAATGTTATCAAAAGGCATCATTCAAGAGAATTATTGAATATTAACCACTGTGGTGTTGGAGATAGACGTCTGCAGAAGCACGCGAACAACACAAGGAAGAAGAAGAAGCTTGGATTACAAACACACAATACTGAATGTATTACTAGAGATAAGTAGCCCATTAGGGCAATAGGCATATATACAAGCCGGGGGAAAAAACCTTCTAAAGAGGGAAAAAAGTGCCTCGGCGGTCCTAGTGTGTTCACACACATCACTACCTAAATATATCAACAAATCTCCCCTCAGAGTGATGCGGTGAACAAGGAGCTGGCACTCATGTATAAGGAAGTGCCAAGCTATGTGGAAATCACTCCACAAAAGGAAGTAAGCCCAAAGCTTTGCGGAAAGCTTCAAACTTCTCCCTAGGCAGAGCCTTCGTGAAAAGGTATGCAATGTTCTCCTGCGTGGGCACATATGCCAAGCTGATCTCCCGAGCAGAGAACCTCTCCTTGACATAGCGATAATGCACCTCAATGTGCTTAGTGCGAGCATGGAACACAGGGTTCCTCGCAACTGCCAATACGCTCTGACTGTCAGTGAAGATGGCGGTGGCAGAAGACTGACCAACACCCAAATCAGCCATAAGGCATCTGAGCCACACACACTCAACAGTAGTTGTAAAAGCTGCCCTATACTCTGCCTCCCAACTGGAAGTGGCCACAGTAGGCTGCTTCTTGCTCAACCAAGATATACATGAGCTACCAAGCATGAAGCAAAAGCCACTAGTGGACACACGAGTGTCATAACAACCAGCCCAATCAGAGTAAAAAAAAACATGCAAATCCGGCAGTAGTGATCCCCCCTTGGGATAAAACAACCCAAGTAGCCGAGTACCACTCAAGTAGCAAAAGATGCGCTTAACCGCCTGCCAATGCTTGACTCCTAGGCAATGCATAAATCTGCTCATCTATGAGACAGCAAACTGAATATCTGGCCGAGTAATGCATAAGTAAATCAAGCATCCAACAACCTGTTGATAGAGAATAGAATCAAATGCATCTCTAGCATCATGAAGACTCAATCGTAAACCTGTCTCCATAGGAGTGGCAATAGGCTTACAGGCTTCAAGGCCAAAACACTGCAATAATGTGTCAATATATTTCGTTTGACACAAAGCCATTCCACCATCAACTTGCATAAATTGAATGCCCAAATAGTGATGCAAATGCCCCAAATCAGACATCTCAAATGAGGCATGCAAATCAGCCTTGAAATCAGCAATATGCTTCTCAGTAGGACCAGTGAGCAGCATGTCGTCAACATAGACAACAATGATCAGAAGCACATCATTAGCACGCTTAACATATAATGTGCTTTCAGTTGGATTGTTCTCAAAACCATGTGCAACCACAGATAGGCATGTATCCTCTCATAGCAAGCACGTGGTGCTTGCTTTAAACCATATAATGCCTTCTTTAACCTGCACACCTGGTTTTCATGCCCTTTCTGCATAAAGCCGGGGGGCTGAAAAACATACACTTCTTCATGCAAGTCACCATTCAGAAATGCAGTTTTAATATCCAACTGATGTACATTCCAACCATGATGGGCTCCAAGTGCACAAATGCTCCGAACAGTAGTCATATGGCATGTAGGTGCAAAGGTCTCATCAAAATCAAGGCCTCTTTCCTACGCATAACCCTTTGCAACAAGCCTAGCCTTATACCTGTCAACTGTACCATCAGGTTTACATTTCAGATTGTATACCCACTTAGTACCAATGGCCTTCTTGCCAGGAGGCAAGTCACATAAAGACCAAGTACCATTCTTCATTATTGCATCATATTCAGATTGCATAGCAACCATCCAATTTTTTGAATTTCGTGCTTCATCAAACGAAATAGGCTCATTCTCATCACAGAGACTAGATGCAGCCATAGCATAGCAATCTGATGCAAAAGAGGCACTATGAGAGCCTGAACGAGTACAATATGACAGAGCTGCATCTAATTTGCTATCACGCAAAGTCTGCACCAGCCATTTTGGCATAGTTTTTGCTTGCTCAATATCAGCTCTCTCATCAACTAGTGCATCATGTAAATCTGCATCAGAAATGGAATGATCTGCATCATCACATGAAACCTTCAAAGGTTGAGAGGTGATGCGGGAAGTATCTCAACCCCTAAGCAACGATGAAGCGCGAATGACCTCCATAGGTATACTTCTTTGACCTCTGCACACCAAAAATGCTCTTACTCAGAGCTTATGCAGAGAACTCTAGTGAGCTTTTGTAGACCTGTAGTGGACACCAAGAGCTTTCCAACAAAACAAATTTCACTTCAAATGGATGCTTACACAAAGAGAAACAATGTCTACAACATGAGCTAGTTGAATGCTCACAACTGCTAGTCAAGCAGAGACCTCACTTCACTCCAACAATCTTTTCTCAGAGATTATACAAAGAATGAATGTCAAACTTGAGTCAACTTTAGAGCATTGTAATAGCTACCCAATGACACAAAAATCATAGCAAATGGATAAATAGAGAAGGAGAACCAGCCCTTACAACAGAGAGCAAAATATTTCCAACAGAGCCTACACACCAAGAGAGATATCAATCACACAACTTCACTAAAATGAATGTTGCTATCAGATTACTCAGAGAATGCTCTAGAGAATTTGTGAGCATAAAATAGAATCTAATATCTATCCAATGAGACAAGAATTACATCAAATGGATACAATATGATGGATAACCAATGCTAACAACTCAAGGGTAGAGAGTTGCAACGCTGCCTGCGCACACACATAGATATGCTTACTAAAAGAAAACAAACAAGCAAGCAAGGGGCTAGCTTAAGCAAGGGGCTTGCTTATCACAACTCCAGCACTTAGTGCTCAATTTACATGAGCTAAAACGCCAAGAAGATGGCCCAAAAGAAGTCGGGATACATGCTCCTTTTATAGTGAGAAGTGTGCCCCTAAAATCTAGGAACTACCTTTCCAAATCAGCCTCCTAACTTGGAGGACTTAGTTGAGATGACTTGGGGAGTGGTTGAGTGACTTTTCTTGATGGAATCTTGTGGCTTTTGGCTTCCTTTGATTGCTCCACATGTCCATAAAAGATTCCCCACAAATTTTTAGCTTGAAGCTTGACTTTTAACACTCCCCCTCAAGCTTCAATTCTTTGTCCTCATCTAAGCTCCTTCATGTTGATGCATTGCTTGAATTTTGAAATCTTCATCCCATCCAAAGCCTTTGTAAACATGTCGGCAACTTGGTCCTTGGTACCAATATGATGTACTGAAACTTCCTTGGATATCACCTTTTCCCTTATGAAGTGATAGTGCACTTCAATATTCTTGGTTCTAGCATGATAGACAGGATTCGATGCTAGATGAATGCTACTCATGTTGTCACAAAAAATTGTATATGTGTCAACCTACAAATTAAGCTCCATAAATAACTTCTTAATCCACATTAGCTCACATGTGACTTGAGCCAAAGCTCTATACTCAGCCTCGGTGGAAGATAATGCCACCGTGGGTTGCTTCTTTGAAATCCATGAGATGATCTTGCTACCTAGCATGACTAGGTAACCACTTGTACTTCTTCTATCCTCCTTGGAACTGGCCTAATCCGCATCAGAATAAGCTTTGATCTGCATATCATCATCAAATGAATAGAAAAATCCTTCATTTATAGTGGCCTTGAGATATCGTAACATTCTTCTTGCAGCTTGCAAGTGTGTAGTCCTTGGACTATGCATAAATTGTGATAACACTCCAACTCCATATGCTATGTCAGGCATAGTTATTGTGGCATAATTGAAAGAGCCTACAATAGATCGATACAAAGTTACATCCTCTAATGGCTCTCCATCAATGGAGCTTAGCTTTACATTAACTTCCATGGGATTTGAAATAGGATTGCAATGTAGCATCCCAAACCTCTCAAGTAGGTCTAGAATATACTTCCTTTGTATGAGCATAATACCTTCTTCTTTGTATACAACTTCAATGCCAAGAAAATACCTTAGATCTCCAAGATCAGATATCCTAAACTCCTTTCCAAGCTTTGCCTTGATCTCCTCAATGCCCTTTGTATCATTACCTGTAATGATAAGATCATCTACATACACACACATGTAGACTACAAGTTCTCCTCTTTGTTTGATGAAGAGAGATGGATCCGCCTTGCATTGATTGTAACCACATTTGATCAAATAGTCCACCAATCTTTGGTTCCAAGCCCTTGGAGCTTGCTTTAGGCCATAAAGTGCCTTCTTTAACCTACAGACATGATGTGGAAACTCTTTATGAACAAAACCTAGTGGTTGCTCCATGTAAACCTCTTCTTCCAAGTCTCCATTGAGAAAGGCATTCTTGATATCCAATTGGAAAAGCTTCCATCCTTTGCTAGCAGCCATTGCAATGAGTGTCCTAATGATGCTCATCTTTGCCACGGGGCTGAATGTCTCTTCAAAGTCCACTCCATAGGTTTGTGCAAAACCCTTGGCCACCAATCTTGCTTTGAACCTAGAAATAGATCCATCTGAATTCCTCTTTACTTTATATACCCACTTATTACCTATTACCTTCATGTTCTCCTTCTTGGGCACTAGAGTCCATGTTTGTGTTATACCTTATGGAATATGTTGAACAATGCATTGTTGGATTGTAACATGGTATATGTTAGCCAATGCATTGTTGGATTGAAATATGGAATAGCCAATGCATTGTTGGATTGTAACATGGTATATGTTAGCCAATGCATTGTTGGATTGTAACATGGTATATGTTAGCCAATGCATTGTTGGATTGAAATATGGAATAGCCAATGCATTGTTGGATTGTAACATGGTATATGTTAGCCAATGCATTGTTGGATTGAAATATGGAATAGCCAATGCATTGTTGGATTGTAACATGGTATATGTTAGCCAATGCATTGTTGAATTGAAATATGGAATAGCCAATGCATTTTTGGATTGTAACATGGAATATGTTGGCCAATGCATTGTTGAATTGTAACAGTAACATGGAATATGTTGAACACTGCATTGTAATTGTTAGAGTGTTAAATTATTTTATCAACTGAGGTCAATTGCTTGTCAACTGAGAGGCATGTTGTATATTATTGAACAATGCATTGCTAAAGTGTTATATTATTAATATATTAATATGTTTTTGATATTTCTGATATAGCAGCTGAAGGTTCGTGAGGAGCGTGCAAGGCGTGAAAGGGCGGACATCAATAATCCGAATAATTATTATTTATTTTGTAAATAAACCCGCGTAGAAGGTTCTATTGTTAGAAAAGTAATGGTTAGAATAAGGGTCGTTGTAGACCGCAGTTTCTGTTATTGAAAGCAATGGCTTTCTATAAAAGTTATCAACTTTTAGTTTCACGCCTGCTTTTCGAAGCCGCCCTCTTGTAACCACTCTTTTCGACATAATCAAAATTCCTATAAATACATGTACTCTGTGGACTGTCGAAAACAGAGTGCATGGGGGGAGATTGCACCCAATACTGCGTTGTTTCTCGTCTCTTGTTGTGTCTATTCTCTGTGTGTTTTCTGTGTCCGTAATCTCTATATGCGCGTGAGTAAGATCCTGACAACAGTTTGATTTTCCTCAAGTGCGTCGATCTCTTCTTGCATTGCCTCTTTCCATTCGGTGTACCTGCTTGCATCTTCATAGCAATCGGGCTCATGATTTTCTACTACTTTCTTCATATATGCATAATGTGTTGCCATGTATGAATCATAAGTAAACCTTTGAGTTGGATACTTAACTCTAAAAGACTTCCTTTCTTCACCTTTTGGAGGAATAAACCTCTTTTGTCTTGGGAACTTGATCTCTTTCTTTGACGTGGCTTCTTTCTCCATCATGTGTCCTTCATCATCTTCAACTTCATTACCTTCTTCATCCAACTCCACCAATGTTGATTTTCTTTTGTTGATTGATTGTGCTTCATAGCTTGATGAAGATCTCCCCCTCCATGGTGAGTTCATGCTTGAACTATCTTCATTGATGGAACACCTTGGGCCGCTTAGCTCTAGGTCGATTTGTTCTTCATCATGTCCATGCTTTTCTTCTTCATAGTCCTGCATACAATCATACTTCTTATACCAAGGGAGTAGCTCATCAAATGCTACATCCCTTGATATCCTCAAGTCCTTTGTGTTTGGGTTGAAGCACCTGTAACCTTTATGATCATTTGAATATCCTAGAAACACACACTTTTTTGCCTTTGGTTGTAGCTTGTGCCTCAATTCACTTGGCACATGTACATAACAAGTACATCCAAATATCTTCAAGTGGGAAAGATCAGGTTTCTTACCATAATAGGCTTGATATGGTGTCAAGCCATGGATCCCTGAGGTAGAAGCCCTATTCATTAGATACACGGCGGTATTTGCTGCATCACTCCAAAACATGTTAGGTACATTCATCTCATTAAGCATTGCTCTAGCGATCTCGGCAATGTATCTATTCTTTCTCTCTGCTACTCCATTTTGTTGGGGTATGTACGTGCATGTTACTTGCCTCTTGATGCCTTGATCCATTAAAAAATCAGAAAACTCATTGGAGAAATATTCTCCCCCTCCATCGGACCTTAGCTTCTTGATATATGTACCTGTTTCCTTCTCTACCATTGCCTTGAATGCTTTGAAACATGTAAACACATCTGATTTGTTTTTGATGAAATAAACCCAAACCATCCTTGTGAAATCATCTATAAAAGTGACAAAGCACTTGTTACCTCCAATGGATTGCTCTTTGGTTGGCCCCCACACATCTATATGTATCAACTCCAATGGATGTTGGCTTATGTAGCCACTCTTCTTGAATGGAAGTCTCACTTGCTTCCCTAGTTGACAAGATTCACATGAATGCTTCATACCTTGTCCTTGGAAGTTGGAAAGACCTTCAACCAGCCTCTTGAATTGCATTTCCTTCATTCTTTGTATGTTGATGTGACCTATCCTCTTGTGCCACAAGTCCAACTCCGAAATCCTCTTGTTTCCATATGTGAAGTAGACATGTTGAGTGGAATGAGAATTTACCTCCAAAGTGAAGAGTCTCCCTTGCTTCTTTCCTCTTGCTATGACCTTGTAACCTTGCTTAGGGTTCTCCACAAAGCATCCACCTTTGTTGAACCTTACTTGATAGCCTCTTTCAACCATTTGCCCAACGGACACCAAGTTCTTTGTGATAGTAGGTACATGCAAGACATCCTTGAGACATCTTCCTTCTTCCTTGTCATCCAAAGCTACATCTCCAACATGGGAGATCTCATGGGTTGTATCATCACCTGTTTCTACATGTCCTTTACCTTTGGGAACATGTAGATTAGTAAACCAAGAAGCATTGCAACTCATATGGTTGCTACATCCACTATCAATATACCAAGTGTTACCTACTTTGCTTGAATTCCCATTCATGTGCATCATCAAGAGATTGTCATTTTCTGAACTTGTAGAAGCATAATTACCTTGGCCTTTGTATGAAGGACCTTGATTATAGCTCCTTTGGTTTCCTCCTTGGTAGCAATCTCTAGCATAGTGGCCAAACTTGCCACATATGTAACATCCTTCGCCATCTTGATTCCTGTTTTGTTGATGTCGTCCTCCTCTTCCTCTTGTTCTTCCTCTCCCTCTTTGTGATGAGATGCCTTGGTCATGTCCTTGATTGCTTGAGTGGCCTTGCCTTCCTCCAAACCTTCCTTTGCCCCTTCCTTGTCCTCGTCTTCCTTTGCCCCTTTGATTACCTGCATAGAAAACTTGTGCATCCTTGCTTTTAGTTGAACTTCCACCTATGTTCATTTCTTCGGTGACCATGAGAGCAACCAATTGCTCAAAATTGGGAAGATTATCCCTTACATAAACTGAAGTGGTAAAAGGTTTCCACTTCTCATCATCTCTCAAACCATTGAGAGTATAAGCCACAAGATCATCATCGTCTACGTGGCTTCCAATGGATCCCAATGCATCTGATAACTCCTTGACGTTAAGTATGTAGTCATTTATGCTACTCCCTGAGCTCTTCCTAAGGTTGTTGAGCTCATTCTTGAGTTGGATCTTCCTTGCTTTGGTGCTTGTTGAATAAAGCCTTTCAAGTGTCTCCCATACCTTCATGCTTGAATCCAAGTCTTGGATATGGCCGATCATGCTATTGCTAATGTGTTGGGAAAGAATAAAGATAACCCTCTTGTCTCTTTCATTCCATTCCCTAAAGGCCCTTCTCTGGTCATTGGTTGGATTCTCATCCAACCTAGGTCTTGGTTCACTTCCACTAATCAACCCCCAAATGCCCTTGCCCATAAGATAGTTGGAGACCCTAAATCTCCATGGTTGATAGTTCCCTTTGTCTAGCTTTTCAATTTGAGTGTTGAAGTCTCCCATATCTAGTCTTTGATACTTGACCTAGCCCTTTGCTAATGCTCCAATGTGCGTAAAATGAAAAGAGGCTCTGAGGTTACCTCAATCCAAAGCTTTCCTTAGATGGACACCTTGTGCTCTTGAAACTTTGAGTAGAATAGCTCCCCCTTGATGTGAGCTACCTCCAAGAAGCTTTTGTTCATGCAAATCTTCAACCACCAACTCCAAGAGGTCTTCTTGCTTGTATGTGATACCTCCAAGATGCCCAAATGCTCTGATACCACTGACGGGGGAAGTATCTCAACCCCTAAGCAACGACGAAGCGTGAATGATCTCCACAGGTATACTTCTTTGACCTCTGCACACCAAAAATGCTCTTACTCAGAGCTTATGCAGAGAACTCCAGTGAGATTTTGTAAACCTGTAGTAGACACCAAGAGCTTTCCAACAAAACAATTTTCACTTCAAATGGATGCTTACACAAAGAGAAACAATGTCTACAACCTGAACTAGTTGAATGCTCACAACTGCTAGTCAAGCAGAGACCTCACTTCACTCCGGCAAGCTTTTCTCAAAGATTACACAGAGAATGAATCTCAAACTTGAGTCAAATTTAGAGCACTGTAATAACTACCCAATGACACAAAAATCATAGCAAATGGATAAATAGAGAAGGAGAACTAGCCCTTACAACAGAGAGCAAAATATTTCCAACAGAGCCTACACACCAAGAGAGATATCAATCACACAACTTCACTAAAATGAATGTTGCTCCCAGATTACTCAGAGAATGCTCTAGAGAATTTGTGAGCATAAAATAGACTCTAATATCTATCCAGTGAGACAAGAATTACATCAAATGGATACAATATGATGGAGAACCAATGCTAACAACTCAGGGGTAGAGAGTTGCAACATTGCCTGCGCACACACATAGATATGCCTACTAAAAGAAAACAAACAAGCAAGCAAGGGGCTTGCTTATCATAACTCCAGCACTTAGTGCTCACTTTACATGAGCTAAAACTCCAAGAAGATGGCCCAAAAGAAGTCGGGATACGTGCTCCTTTTATAGTGAGAAGTGTGCCCCTAAAATTTAGGAACTACCTTTCCAAATCAGCCTCCTAACTTGGAGGACTTAGTTGAGATGACTTGGGGAGTGGTTGAGTGACTTTTCTTGATGGAATCTCGTGGCTTTTGGCTTCCTTTGATTGCTACACATGTCCATAAAAGATTCCCCACGAATTTGTAGCTTGAAGCTTGACTTTTAACAAGAAGTTGCCTCATTAGAACCAGCACTAGACTGTCCACCTATAAAAAGAGGCATCAAAGTACCATACATGTCTTTGGAGCTAACAGATGTCTCCTTAGTACATGAAAGCAATGGCTGAATAGCATCTTCCAGAAAAACAACATCACGGCTAACCAGAATGCATTTAGTCTGTGGATGATACAGACGATAGCCTTTACTTTCAGAACTATACACAACAAAAATACATTTTACTGCTTTATCATCCAATTTTTTGCGATGTTGTTCAGGCACTAATGCGTATGCCAAGCAACCAAAAACACGCAGATGAGCAATAGATGGTTTGCGATCATGCCAAGCCTCAAATGGAGTGATAGACTGTAGCGCTTTGGTGGGACACCTGTTCAATACATATGCTACACACATGATAGCCTCAAGCCAGAAACTATGAGATAAAGCCTGACTCTTGACCATACACCTCGCCATCTCCATGAGAGACCTGTTCTTCCGTTTAGCAAGTCCATTCTGTTGAGGTGTATACGGCACTGTACATTGGTGTTTTATCCCACATTCAGCCACAAATGCATTAAAATCAGATCAGAACGGAGGGTGCCCATTTTACATGCTGACAGATTTTTAGCCAAAACCAAAAACTGTTTGAAGCACATGAACACTTCGGACTTTGCCTTCAATGGACATACCCATGCATGCCTAGAAAAATCATCGATGAAAGTCATGAAGTAAAGATAATTCCGAAAAGAAGGTGTCTGCATAGGACCACAAACATCACTATGTACAAGTTGCAATTTTTGAGTAGCGCGAACTGAACCATCTTTTGGAAAGGATGAACGCTGCATTTTGCCCAAAATACAGCCTTCAGAAACATGTTTTCTAGGTGCCTCAAGTTTGGGCAACGAGGATACCATTTCAGATTTCTGCAGGCGTAGCAAACTAGCAAAATTAAGATGACCAAAGCGTGCATGCCAAAGCTTTGCATCTGACATAGCCTGCAAATCATTTACTACACATGCCAAATCATTTACAGATCTTTCATAGTCTATGAGCTTATATAGCCCACGACATAAAATGCCAGAAGCAATAATCACATCGCTATTTGATAGATCATGAACTGTACACTTGTCATCAACAAATTTCACAACCAAGCCAATCTTGGCTAATGCAGAAACTGATAATAAGTTCTTTTTGATCCCTGGCACAAATAAAGCATCTGACAAAGTGAAAGAACTACCATCAACAGTAGTCAAAATGATCTTACCAACTCCCATAACAGGATAAGAGGAGTTGTTGGCGCATGTAATAGTATTCCGTGTAGGGGTAGGCTCGAGTGAAGAGAAGAAACTGTGCTGCGAGGTAATATGTTTGGTCGCCCCACTGTCAAAATACCAAACATCTGAGTCTACTGGAGACATGCACTGCTCATGAGAAGATGGGTCAAAGTTGTAGACATTGGTAAACACCCATTCTTCTTCCTGCACAAGATTTGCAGACTCTGTTTTTGGTGTAGAGGCCTCTGCAACAACCATTCCAACCTCTTTCTTCTTTGCCTCTTTAGCAGCCAATTTTGGATAGTTCTTTATGATATGATCATTCCCTTTACAGTACTTACAAAACAATTTCTGCTTTTTTGATTTCTTCTCATCTTTATCTTCCTTCTTCGAATATGCAGAATTAGCAGATTTTTGCTTACTAGTTGAAGAGCTCCATTTTCCTTTGCCCTTCTGACTAGCTATGAAAGCTTGATCTGCAACTCGCATAATGGACCTGTTTTGCCTGGACTGATTTTCCTGCAACAAAACAGAGACTAACTCCTCAAATGATAAGGCATTCAGATTGCCTTTCATCATCAAACGAAGAGTAGAAGCAAAACTCTGATATGAATCAAGAAGACCATTCAGAACGGTCTGCACAAGTGAGCTATCTGGTATAACCTCATCAACAAAAATCAATTGTTCCTTCAAGTCTTTGATCTTCGTTAGGAAACTGTCCATAGAATCACCTTCATTCATGTGCTCACTCTCCAACTGTATTCAGAGGTAAGCAACACGAGCCTCATTCCTAGCTTGGTACAATGTGGTAAGTGTATCCCAAGCATCCTTGGCTATTCTGCAAGAGCGAATGTGAGGAATAATGGCACGTTTGACAGACAAAGCTATCAATGCATGTGCCTGGGCATCTCTGCCATCCCAACAAATCTGCTCTGCAATAGGTGCAACAAAAATAGCAGCACGAACAGGAATCTATAGAATATCATCTTCGACACCATCTTCATCAGTTCCAGCACCTGTATTTGCAGTACTTGTAGTTAGAGGTGTAACATGACGTCTTTCAACACCCTGCACAATGTTCCACAATCCTTTTGCAACCAATACATGTCACATCATATAAACCCATAATGGGTAGTTGGTACCATCCAACTTATCCTCAACAACCAACATAGGAATACATCAATGCTTTCAACCATGGCCGGTGACTAAAATACCTTGATGTAGAAAATTGACTGTATCTCAAAAAGTTGAACAGAATTGCCCAGACGAGTTCTGCTAGACCTGTAGCAGACTTCGAGACGCTTAAATTGGTGAACAGAAACTGGTATATACCTTTGGCACAAAAAGAGAAAATGGCCTGCACAAGCACTGCGATAGTGCGTTCGAAGGCCGAAACGAGTTCAGATCACGATTTCAGCACCACAGAGCAAAGCAATTTTGATCTCAGAAACATGCTGAGTATGCTCACCAAAATTCGTGCGATTCTGAGATTGCAAACAGAGGAGTGTCGACGGCGTCCTAAATGAAGCGACGACCTGCTCTGATACCAATTGTTGGAGATAGACGTCTGTAGAAGAACACGAACAACACAAGGAAGAAGAAGGAGCTTGGAGTACAAACACACAATACTGAATGTATTACTAGAGAATGTACAAAGATAAGTAGCCCATTAGGGTAATAGGTGTATATACAAGCTGGGGAAAAAAACCTCCTAAAGAGGGAAAAAGTGCCCCGACTGTCCTAGTGTGTTCACACACATCACTACCTAAATATATCAACATGTGGAATGTTTAAAATTGATTGGCATTTGAGTGGAGACTTAAAAACTTTAAAATGCATGTTTGGTATAAGCGAAGGTGCAAATTGTAAGTACCCTTGTTTGTATTGCATGCAAAGTCCATGTACAAGAGGATGGATTGCTAGAATTGAGGATAGCAAGCTCCTTCCACACAAAATGTTAATCTACATAATTACTCATCTTTTGCCATGATTTGGGATCCCATACTTCCAATATAATTGATTAATGTACACATATGTACACTACATGCAGAGTTAAGGATCATTGAGGAGTTGGCCCGTCTTCACTTGGATTATGCATATTCCATCAAGCCTACAACTCTTGCAGATGAATGCATAAAAAATGTGAATGTCTACTTTTAGAAATGGGATTTCATGGTGGTGATGTTCATATAAGAAAAGATCCAAAGTTTTCACAAAATACAGGTGATGTATTACAGGATGTGTTAATGGGAGGTGCAAAAGCAAGAAGATTCTTCAGCAACAATGATGGAAAACAACTAAATGTAATGTTGAATTATTGAATTTTTACGCGGTTACGAAAAATGTAAAAAGCCAATCCAAAAATAGCAAAAAAAGAATGGAGGTGTGGGTTAGACTAGATAAACTTTTGTAGATTATGAGGCAACAAGTAACATTTGATACTTATGTGATTGAATTTAGAAGGGCAATCATAGAGCTTATAGAAACCATCACAAAGGCATGGAGTGTCAAGACATAACT
The DNA here is from genome assembly GCA_020310875.1 of Ceratopteris richardii. Lineage (NCBI taxonomy): Eukaryota > Viridiplantae > Streptophyta > Polypodiopsida > Polypodiales > Pteridaceae > Ceratopteris > Ceratopteris richardii. The sequence goes on from CM035444.1 coordinate 88,583,533, forward strand.
CTCCTTTATGTTTTTACAACATATTCTTCTTTTGAATGGTCCATTCCTTGCAGAAAATGAAACACTCGACACATGGAACACCCAAGGCATGGGAAAATCTCATTATCAAGCAAGAAAAAGCTTCTTTATATGCACAAGACAAGGAGGGCGAGTCATAAAAAGTAATGCTTTCTATTGGAGTTAGACGTCTACGGAAGTACGCGAACAACACAAGGAAGAAGAAGAAGCTTGGAGCACAACACACAATACTGAATGTATTACTAGACAATGTACAAAGATAAGTAGCCCATTAGGGCAATAGGCGTATATACAAGCCGGGGGAAAAAACCCCCCTAAAGAGGGAAAAAAGTGCCCCGACGGTCCTAGAGTGTTCACACACATCACTACCTAAATATATCAACAAATCCCCCCTGGGAGTGTTGTGGTGAACAAGGAGCTGGCACTCATGTATAAGGAAGTGCCAAGCTATGTGGAAATCACTCCACAAAAGGAAGTAAGCCCAAAGCTTTGCGGAAAGCTTCAAACTTCTCCCTAGGTAGAGCCTTCATTTCTGCAATGTTCTCCTGCGTGGGCACATATGCCAAGCTGATCTCCCCAGCAGAGAACCTCTCCCTGACATAATGATAATGCACCTCAATGTGCTTAGTGCGAGCATGGAACACAGGGTTCCTCGCAACTGCCAATGCGCTCTGACTGTCAGTGAAGATGGTGGTGGCAAAAGACTGACCAACACCCAAATCAGCCATAAGGCGTCTGAGCCACACACACTCAACAATTGCTATGAAAGCTGCCCTGAGTAGCCTCACAACTGGAAGTGGCCACAGTAGGCTGCTTCTTGCTCAACCAAGATATACATGAGCTACCAAGCATGAAGCAAAAGCCACTAGTGGACACACGAGTGTCATAGCAACAAGCCCAATCAGAGTCAGAGAAAGCATGCAAATATGGCGGAAGTGATCCCCCCTTGGGATAAAACAACCCAAGTAGCCGAGTACCACTCAAGTAGCGAAAGATGCACTTAACCACCTGCCAATGCTTCACTCTTGGGCAATGCATAAACCTGCTCATCTGTGAGACAACAAATTGAATATCTGGCCGAGGATTGCATAAGTAAATCAAGCATCCAACAGCCTGCTGATAGAGAACAACATCAGAGCCTGATCGAGTACGATATGATAGAGGTGCATCTAATTTGCTATCACGCAAAGTCTGCACCAGCCATTTTGGCATAGTTCTTGCCTTCTCAATATCAGCTCTCTCATCAATAAGTGCATCATGTAAATCTGCATCAGAAATGGAATGATCTACATCATCACATGAAACCTGCAAAGGTTGAGAAGTTGCCTTATTAGGACCAGCACTAGACTATCCACCTGTAAAAAGAGGCAGCAAAGTATCATACATGTCTTTGGAGCTAACAGATGTCTCCTTAGTACATGAAAGCAATGGCTGAATAACATCTTCCACAAAAACAACATCACAACTAACCAAAATGCATTTAGTCTGTGGATGATACAGATGATAGCCTTTACTTTTCAGAACTGTATCCAACAAAAATACATTTTACTGCTTTATCATCTAATTTTTTGCGATGTTATTCAGGCACTAGTGCATATGCCAAACAACCAAAAACACGCAGATGAGCAACAGATGGCTTGCGGTCATGCGAAGACTCATATGGAGTGATAGATTGCAGTGCTTTAGTGGGACACCTGTTCAGTACATATGCTGCACACATGACAACCTCAAGCTAGAAACTATGTGGTAAAGCCTGACTCTTGACCATACACCTCACCATCTCCATGAGTGACCTGTTCTTTCGTTCAGTAACTCCATTCTGTTGAGGTGTATACGGCACTCTACACTGTTGTTTTATCCCACGTTCAGCCACAAATGCATTAAAATCAGAAGACATATACTCCCCCCCTCGACTAGAACGGAGGGTGCCCATTTTACATGCTCACAGATTTTCAGCCAAAACCAAAAACTGTTTGAAGCACATGAACACTTCGGACTTTGCCTTCAATGGATATACCCATGCATGCCTGGAAAAATCATCGATGAAAGTCATGAAGTAAAGATAATTCCCAAAAGAAGGTGTCTGCATAGGACCACAGACATCACTATGTACAAGCTTCAATTTTTGAGTAACCGGAACTGAACCATCTTTTGGAAAGGACAAACGCTGCATTTTGCCCAAAATATAGCCTTCACAAACATGTTTTCTAGGTGCCGCAAGTTTGGGCAAAGAGGACACCATTTCAGATTTCTGGAGGTGTAGCAAACTAGCAAAACTTAGATGACCAAAGCGTGCATGCCAAAGCTTTGCATCTAACATAGCCTGAGAATCATTTACTACACATGCCAAATCATTTACAGATCTTTCATAGTCTATGAGGTTATATAGCCCACGACATAAAATGGCAGAAGCAATAATCACATCGCCATTTGACAGATCATGAACTGTACACCTGTCATCAACAAATTTCACAACCAAGCCAATCTTGGCTAATGCAGAAACTGATAACAGGTTCTTCTTGATCCCTGACACAAATAAAGCATCTGACAAAGTGAAAGAACTACCATCATCAATAGTCAAAATGATCTTACCAACTCCCATAACAAGATAAGAGGAGTTGTTGGCGCATGTAACAATATTCCCGGTAGGGGCATGCTCAAGTCAAGAGAAGAAACTGTGTTGCGAGTTGATATGTTTGGTGGCCCTATTGTCAAAGTACCAAACATCTGAGTCTACTGCAGACATGCACTGCTCATGAGAAGATGGGTCAAAACTGCGAATAGTAGTAAATGCCCATTCTTCTTCCTGTACAAGATTAGCAGACTCCTTTTTTGGTGTAGAGGCTTCTGCAACAACCATTCAAGCCTCTTTCTTCTTTGCCTCTTTTGCAGCCAGTTTTGGACAGTTCTTTATGATATGATCATTCCCTTTACAATACTTACAAAACAATTTCCGCTTTTCTGATTTTTTTTTCTCATCTTTGCCTTGGTTCTTCGAATATGCAACATTTGCAGATTTCTGCTTACTAGTAGAAGAGCTCCATTTTCCTTTGACCTTCTGACTAACCAGGAAAGCTTGATCTGCAACATGCATAATGGACCTGTTCTGCCTGGACTGATCTTCATGCAATAGAACAAAGACTAACTCCTCAAATGATAGCAACAGGAGCCTCATTCCTAGCTTGGTACAATGTGGTAAGTGTATCCCAAGCATCCTTAGCTGTTCTGCAAGAGCGAATGTGAGGAATAATGGCACGTTTCACAGACAAAGCTATCAATGCATGTGCCTGGGCATCTCTGCCATCCCAACGAATCTGCTCTGCAGTAGGTGCAGCAAAAATGGTAGCACGAACAGGAATATGCTGAATATCATCATCTTCCACACCTTCTACATCAGCTTCAGTACTTGCAGTTGTAACAGTTGCAGGTGTGATAGGACGTTTTTCGACACCCTGCACAATGTTCCACAGTCCTTTTGCAACCAACACATGTCGCATCATATAAGCCCATAACGGGTAGTTGGTACCATCCAACTTATCCTCAACAGCCAACATACGGAATACATCACTGCTTTCAACCATGGGCAGTGACTAAAATACCTTGATGCAGAAAATTGACCGTATCTCAAAAAGTTGAATAGAACTACCCAGACGAATTCCACTAGACCTGTAGCAGACTTCGAGACACTTATATTGGCGAACAGAAACTGGTATATACCTTTGGCACAAAAGGATGAAATGGCCTACACAAGTGTTACGATAGTGCGTTCGGAGGCCGAAACCAGCTCAGATCGCGATTTCGGCACCACATAGCGAAGCTGTTTTGATCTCGGGAACAAGTTGAGTATGCTCACCAAAATTCGTGTGATTCTGAGACTGCAACCGGAGGAGTGTCGACGGCACCCTAGATGAAGCGATGACCTGCTCTGATACCAATTGTTGGAGTTAGACGTCTGCGGAAGTACGCAAATAACACAAGGAAGAAGAAGAAGCTTGGAGCACAACACACAATACTGAATGTATTACTAGAGAATGTACAAAGATAAGTAGCCCATTAGGGCAATAGGCATATATACAAGCCGGGAAAAAAAAACCTCCTAAAGAGGGAAAAAAGTGCCCAGGCGGTCCTAGAGTGTTCACACACATCACTACCTAAATATATCAACACTTTTAAAGAGCTTTTTGATTGGTTCTTTAGAAGACAATTACAAAGGAGCACATGCCAAATATCATCACCAGATAAACTATACAGATCATGTCAATAAGAATTATGAGTAGATGTCATTTCCTTTAGGACATATGGATTAAATAAAAAAAAGAATGAGATTTCATTCCAGTTTGAAGCTATAATATTTAGAATATCTTTTACAATTCTTTTGGCCAAAAAAATACATATGGATGTATATACAGTTTCTGAACTCATGAAATTTTTGAAATGAAATATCATTATTCTTCTTTCAATCTTTTGAATGAGCTTGACACTGGTAAATCTCCTTTGTATTTGAGGTACTCCTTTCTCCTGTAGCCATCAATCCTTTGCACATCTGATACATCTGCATCCATTGCATAGCTTGAATAATAGAGGAAATATCCAACTCTAGAAGCTTTGAACCTTGGGGCATATCCAAATATCCTAAATGTAGCTGTTCACTCGAGAAGTAAAATCCTATATGCATTAATGGGTAGTGAGGAAAAGCCCATATATTTAGAAAGAGTCTTTAGATAGAATAATGCAAAATTAGGGTCCTCACTCTACTACTTATATACAACACATAATAAATATGGATTCAACTTTGGAAGATAGTGAATGACTGAATGTATATCCACTTTTGCTTTTCCTTTACTCTCTATAGCCTTCCTTATCAATACAAATAGACGTAAATTGGCTTGGCTTCTGTGAAAGTACTCTTTCATAGTAGCATGAAAGAGCTTTGGATGAATCTTTGAATTCATCATGTGACAAGGATAAGTCCAAGCTCACAAATTCCTCTTTACTTTCTTCCTTCTCGTTTATAAACCTCCTTGCAACTTCTTTTGATTCAGCTATAATTGCAAGGCAATAGTCTTCTCTAATATTGAAGAGCTCTTGAATGCAATACAAAGGAACAAAGTCCTTCCTAGAGATAAAGTAATATGGGAGATTTGGGAGAAGGAGTGATTTTGCTGAGAGGTGTACATGTCTTGCTGGCTCTCTTATGGTAGTCTTTGCTCTAAAGTAGAGCCATCAAAGTTTCTAACCTCTTCTTCTTTTACTTGGAGGTTAATCTCTTCAACAATCTCCTTGACTTGAATGTCTGAATATTTCTCAAGAGAAAGATCTAGGGATGCCTCTTTCTCTTCATCATGATCCTTCTCTTCATTCTTCTCAATTGAGATATTATCAAACCAAATTAGAAACCCTATGTTCAAGGGAAGCAAACAACAATTTTTTTATGTTCTGGGCAAAGTTCTATCCTGCTTGGCAAGGGGGAAATCTTCCTACATTTTCTAGTGATTCTGGCCCTGTCCAAAGGATCCTTCCCAAAATGATTGGGTGGATATAAGCTTTGCTAGAGACAATAACTTCTTGTCGATTTACTATCATCATGAAGGTCTCCCATTCATCCATAAGAAATGCCTTGGTTTTCTCCACAAGTGCCTCCAAAGTCAAAGGTGGGATCGAAGATTCTCATTGCATTTGGAAAATGATTCACCCTCAATCCCTCTTGAACCATAAAATCTAGAAGTTTCTCAGGTTGAGAAACACTAAGAATCAGACTCTTCTCTTCCATCTCAATAGAGGACTGATGCAAGCGAATAGAAGCAGTCAAAGAGGGTCAAACTGACGTAATCGCTTGAATCGGTCATGTATAGGATTCAAGCTCAAAGTGCTTGGCTATGGAGGTAGAAATTTCTTGAAGGTTGAAAATCAAAAAATACCAAGGCAACTAATATTTATAGGGTAAGAGAGGAAAGAAATGTTCACATGATGTGGGCCAATGCATGCATGATGTGGCAAAATCAAACTCAAAAATCTCAATAGTCAAATGATGTGGACCACTGAAAAGTTAACATGTGGAATCGTATGTCAAGATTCATAATGATTGGACGTAGATCAATCAGAGGATGCCACATGGCACTAATGATCAACTCAACTTAGAGACCTATGTAAGATTCTCCCTTCATTTAAGCCATTTTTTTGTGACCTACCTGCTACCCAGACTTCCCTCAATTTTCATGCTCCAAGCCTCTTCTGCAAATTTCTCTGAGGCATCTTCTCCTTGAGTCTCTTGGTGTGCAAGGTAATACCAATGAGCTTGGAATTTCTACACAAATGATTAAAGTGATCAAGGGAATCAAATATTTCCATATTTACCTGTTGGAATTTGGGGCCCCAGGATCGTTCCAATACTAAAACCTTTTGAGCATACAAAGCTTAATTGACAAGATGATATGTGAGATAGAGAAAGAAAGAGATCTTGAGACAAGATTAGGGAACGTAAGCCAAAGCTTACTCACTAAAAAATAGATGTCCAAATTACAACATGGGAGAACTACTCAACCATATAAAGTGGTGCACTCACTAATGGAAGAATTTCCAAGAACATGATGATACAAAATTTAGATTATGTTGAAATAATCTAAGTGTATGAAGTGAATGAGCAACGAAGCTAACCTTATTCTCACAAAATAGTGTAACAAAAATGTAAATCAACCAACCCTAATTTTGAGATTAGGGTAGAGAAACCCTAAAAACAAAATATAAGGTTAACTCACAAACGATAGTTACCACCACCTTGTAGAAGAAACTTACAAGAGAATAGCCTCTCCTTCACCAACAGTCGTAAGTGCCAAAATATCATGAATCTCAAAGTCTTCATCAAAACTTACATGATCTTTTTGTTGTTGTTGTCTAGTCTGACTTCTTGTTCTTACATGATCTTGTTGTTGTTGTCTAGTTTGACTCCTTGTTCTTCCAGTAAAAGTCTTTATACCACTATCTTTCCAAGTCTGATATAACCACATAGGTGTATCCCTAAATAGTGGTGAAACTCTTTCTAAATTTTTAGCTTCCACAGGTTTTAGAACTTGTCCTCCCAAGGTACTAGGACTTTTTGGAACTCTAATTTCTTCCATTTCTAGAATCAAAGTCTCTTGTGGAACTGACTCTGTAGAAATTTGTGAAATTCCTCTTTCTTCAACTCTTTCTTGAATCCTAGGAATATTAACTCCCTCCTAATATGGTTGAACATTTACATCCAAAATATTTCTAAAAAATCCATAGTCATTTTCACTAATGAACTCTGGAATTTCTACTTCTTTATCATAAACCTTATTTTCAGAAATATAAGCATTATGAGAAAGAATAACTTCACCTGTCTCTGGAACATAAAACTTGTATCCTTTACTCTCAATAAGATATCCAATAAAAACAACTTTCTTTGCCTTTACATCTAGTTTGCCTCGGTCCTTTTTCTCAATATGTACATATGAAAGTGATCCAAACACTTTGAAATAACTCACATTAGGTTTTCTACCATAATAAGCTTCATAAGGTGTGATTACCTTTAAAGTTTTTGTAGATGACCTATTAAAGACAGATTTAAGACCAAGTGCAAAAACAGATCCAACAGGATCAACAGAAGCAAGTACAATTTTAGATGTTAGCCCAGGAAGATGATGATGGAACATCTATTCATAGAACAAAGAAGGATGATAAAATGAAGACCAAGCAAGAACTGGACAATGAATGGTTTGAGGTAATAATTAATTCTCCTTTGCAGTTATCTTTGGATCAGTTATTGTCACTAGTGCTCGCTTTTAGGAAAAATTGTTGAAGAAGTTGGTTGGGCAACATTCAAAGCTAGCAAATAAGCAGGTACCTTCAACATCACTAATAGTATTGATGCAAGTATTAGTGATAGATTTAGCATCGTGGTCATTCAGAACAACTTTTAAGGTAACTACCAGAATGACACCGTTCAGATTGGTGTACAACTTAGAAGCAATAGTTCCAATGGATTTTGTGGTCCCAAGTTTGTAGGTAACATAAAAAAAGATGTCTCTAGAGTTATCGGTCAAGCATAGGAGTAAGTATCTTCTACAATTGGAGGAAGACCATTTATTTAGTGCATATATAACTGAGGTGATTCAAAGAAGGAAACAAGCTTGGGTTAACATGAATGTCAAATTTAAGATATTTCAAGTTGGAGATTGGGTCATGGTGTATAATTCTAAGTTAGGACCACATCCAAGGAAGCTGACTTTGAGATATAAAGGTCCACATCAGATTGTGTAGGATTTAGGACAAGGGAATTTTCTGGTAGCAGACGTATTTGGTACAAGGATGGAAAAACCAATTAATGGATTTCATATGAAGAGATTTCAAGGGAAACTACCACACATGGATTGGTTGTCATCTAATTTGGTGCAGGTGATGCCTAGTTTGGGTAATTAGCTCAATAATGTTTGTGATCATTGCAGTAAGAAGAATTATTTTTTTGCATTCTGGTCAGTGGCAACATGTTTTCTGGATAATTGTTGGTTCAAGATTACATTAAGTACTCTCTTAAGAATACATTGGTCTTCATATGACAAGTTGAGGTTTAATGTGTTATCAATCAGAGTTTACTCACGTGGAGTTTAATCACTCAGAAGGTGCTCAGTCGGATTGTATGCATTCAAATTTTTTTTTAGAGAAAAACAAAAGGTGCACAAATATTTTAAATGACCGCATCGGGTTGTGGGAAATATTCAAATTATTACGTGGAATTTTTGTCCGACTTTATGCATCATGGAAGCGTAGCATTAAGTGTGTGAATATTTGTGTCATACAATCGCTTGATGTCGGATCCGTGCAATCGAGGTTGATGTTTCATTGAAGTGTGCCTCTACATGCCCAAAAGCAAGACGCTTACTCTAGCTTCTGGATTCCAGACCGTCAACACCGTAGAGATGAGGGGCAGAGCATGGAGAAAAGAAGCTATGATGCATAAGGACGAGCCTTCAGTAGATGATAGTGATAATCAGTTGCAAGATGAGGACGATGAAACCCAAACACCTACATTGGCTAGTAAAATAATGCAATCACTCATGGATCCGTTTATTGATTTCAAGGTCAAGATTGATGTGAGTGCTCCACTTAATGTTATCTGGCTGCAACACATATCTTTGCTTGACTTCACGTCACTACCATGGGAAAGTTGGTGACTTGATTATTATGTTAAGAGCCAGATGGAGATTATCAGGAAAACCAAAGGTCAATTGTCGCAACATGTAAAGTTCTCACCCGAGCTAGTTGCAGAAGTGTTTAAATTACCTATTTTCAAAGAGCTTGTTGTGCCAAAATGTTCGGAGGAGGCCTTAAGGAAAGAATTTGGTCCTCATAAAGGAGGCCATCAGTACTATATGTTAAGAAAACAATGCATCCTATGCTTGCAGAGAATAACTCGTGTTATCTTGAAAGATTATGTTTCATAGTTAAATATGACTATATGTCTAAGGAAAACTATGCTCCCTTGTGTTGGGTCAAGAAGGGAGAAAATGTGAGTTTGGATCATTGGATTTTTGACAGAATGTATGGTGATATTTTCTCTTCAGATAAGAGGAAGACCCAGGTGAACAGTAGGCTAGTTGCATATCTAGTAGTGTTGTTTCAATTTTTACAGAAAGTAGAAAGGAATGAAGTTGTGTGGCCTAATGCACAGGAACATCAACCTATTTCCCCCATTATTAAGCAAAAGGACCAGGATTGTGTCATAGTGGAGGAGAAGCAAGACGACACATATAATACTTTGTTGAAGGCAGGATATAAGGCATCTAAGGTTGCTTCAATGGTAAAGAAATTCAAGAGTGAGACTTCTAAGGGTATGATCCTTCATGGGACGCCGATTCATATATCAGAGGATGTTGATTAGCACAAGATTATTGGAAGAAGTTTAAAATTATCACAAAAGTGCAAATTGGAACTAGTGTTAAAGATAGTAACATGTAAGGTATCTGTGCAACAGTTGTCTCCGTCAAAAAGCTCAGGTTAGTGCAGAAATGCATGAAGTACAACAAAAAATAGATGAGGTATACAAGTTTATAGTGAGATAGGATGGGTTATTGAAGGAGCAAAAACTACGTACTGATATACTTAATTCCGATGAGTATCAGTTGCGCAAAAATCTCAAGTACAAAGTTTACAAGATGAATCACAGAGGAACGTACATGAGCATGAGGAAGTTTTGTCCCAGTTCCACAAACAACAGGCATTGGAAATACTCAAGGTTAAGAAGTCATTGCAAGAATTTGATGAGTGGACAAGAAAGATGCAACAACTGGTGGACATAGAGATACAAAATTTAGCTGCAGTAAATACAGCTTTGTAGGTGGAACGAGAGGTATTGAATTCTAGAATTAAACCATTACTTGTGATTGAAAAACAGATGTTACAAAATGAGGAGGTTGAGATGGATGCAATGTTGATGACTGAGATGGATATGGTGACTCTGAAGCAGCAAATGTATAAGTGCATGCAGGAGTTATGGACTGTAAATAAAGAAAGGATGCACACACTTATTAGATATCCATATGAGCAGATACAAGATGGATTTGTATCAGTTTATGAGAGTCAATTGATAAAAGTTATTGAGCAACATAAAAGTGAGAAGGAAGCCTTGCTATAGCAAATTGCAGATCTTAAGGAGCAGCTAGTTCAATAGACATTGGATAAGAAGTTGAAAGATCTAGTTCAACAGATAGTACAACAACAAAAAGAAGTAGTTTTTGAAAGGACTTTGGAGCAAGAGGAAATGCAAGTGGGAGTAGGAGAAGTTTAGAAGGATACTACACTTGCAGGTGAAGTTCACGAAGAAATCTTCATAGGGAACTTAGTGTCATAGTTTTTGATCAAGGGATTGTAAATTTGGCCTTGATTTTTGGAAAAAATCCCCCACCGGGTAGTGCCAGGTGTTGAGGGGTGAGAAATTGGAAAATAAATAGTCAGTCAAAATTTTGCTAAATCGGATGTTGCTGACTTGGAGTTTTGCAATTTATATTTTGCTTCATCAAAATTTTAAAAGAAATAGTTACAAATTAGTTAGGTGTGGATGTCGTGTGATTATGGTAGTTGTATTTTTGTTCGCCTGAATATGTAATGGGAAAAAATAGCGTCTTCAAGGAGAGAAGAGGAGAGTCTTTGTACCTATCTTTTGGCATAGATTGATTGTGATCAGGTATGATGAATTACATTGGCAGAAGCAGTATTTCTTATTTTCATCATTGAAATCTCTATAAATGAAGATGTTAATGAATTACTTTCATCATATTTGTTTTGCACAAGTGTGTAAATGATCCCTCTTCAAGAGGAGTTATGCTGTTTTTGCATCCTTGAAATCAGATAGTGGTGATTCTAAAATTCTGCATGCAACTAATCTTTCTGTGTGAGAAGAAGATCAGTGCTAGGATTTTTCTTGTGAGTGAATTTGACTTGAGTTAGTAGGTATGTGTTGTTGAACCCCAACAAAAGGCATACTCTAAAAAGAGATTTAAATATCATGTCAAATCACTGAGGGAAATCAAAAGAGCTCAGAAGTTTGTGGGACTCCTCATCCCAAGACTTCCCTTCATGAAAGTGGTTAAGGAGATCTCTGCTAATCTTTGCTCTATGATGAAGACTACTTCTATGTGCAACATATTTTCACAGTGTGCCACTTATGGCCAAGGACTATGTTGTTGTGTGGAGGCTAAGATACAAGTTTTATAAAGCCATTGTTCCTCTTGAAAAGCATGATATTCTTTTTTTTATATTCTTAATATACCTCCATCAAGAAACCCTAAGCCATCTACAATCAAAATTGAAGAGGTCCCTTCTCATGAACATTCAATAAGAAATGTAGCAGAGTCTGAGGAGGAGAAGAGAAGGAAAAATCTTTTGTTAGAAGAAGCTATTATTCTTGAGGATATTCAGAGGCTGAAGAAGGCTAACTCAAAGCTTGTAAAGAAAGCAGAAGACCATATAATTGTAAATGCTTCAATGCCATGGGAGGAAGACTGCATGCTTGATATAAGGCCTGAAGACAACAAAATGTTGAGAGACTTCAATGTTGAACTCTCTGATAGCATTGTCAATATAGGTCTCATATATTTTTCAAGCCATAATATGCTCATCATTTTATCAGTAGTTAATCTCCTTGATGCATCTACTATTGGTTTTATACTGTAGGGTCCTACTACAACAATGTGAGGAGTTAGTCTCAAGGAAGGTCTTTATTTTGGATCCCCTTGTGACTCAGTGTATATTATACAAGCATGGAGAAATTGGTCATTATCTCAAGTATTTTAGTGAGGAGAATGTAATTTATCCATATATTGAAAAGTAAGTTTTCATTTATATATTTCATATAAAGTCATTCCTTTCTTAATGGTGGTTTTATTTGCAAGTACATGTCACATTTCCAGGGTCATTGGAGTCTTATAATTATTGATTTTGTTGAATACCAAGCCTTATTCATGAACTCTCTCCAAACATAGCATGGGAATTGCAAACTATAAGTTCTTGTGCACTTCCATTTCTCTTATATATAAAAAATATTCCTTGCATTCTGATATTTATTTATCCTTGCGGTGCTCCAAAAGTTTTGAAAATGCACATTGATAAAAAATATCCAAGAAAACTCAATGAAGAAAAAAAGTTTGGTTACATGCAAATTCATGTGCCACTACAAAAACACAATACATCATGTGGATGGAGAGTAATTGTCAATGCAATAAGGTTCTTAGAGTGCAGATTTTATAGTCCTAATCTAAATCTATCTCACTATCTAGATGCATACTTTTGGTCAGAGGAAAAACAATTCATGCCATCTTAAAAGATGCTATCTGTCCATATGATCCATACTCTCCTCCATCACCTCCACCACCAAGACATAAGAAGACTGAAGATAAGAAGAAAGAACCTCCTGTTCACTCTTCATTGACACATGTGCCAAAGAATAAGCATAGAAGTGAAGGCTCCAAAAAGAAGAATAAGCACAACGGTGAAGGCTCCAAAAATGTATAGTTTTTTGTATCTAGCATTACATCTTGATAGTAAGCCCATGTACTTCCTGTTGATGACATGATCACTCCTACTTCATCTACATTTGTATCCGCATGAGTGCATCTCCATTTTTTATCCAGGAGGCACTCCATTTCCAGTCTATTTCCATTTTATATTGTACTTCCTTTGTATTTGGGTACCTTGCCATTTGCTTCTACCAGTTGTATTCATTCTCTTTTCAGGGGAATTATCCCACATGAGATGTATTTTGGAGAGCCCCTCACAAATCTATATAAGGAGGGCCTGTCCCCCATTTGTATTTGGTTAGAAGCTTGAGGAGCCTACTCCATGCTCTTGGCAAGCTCATTTCTAATCCACATGAGTTTACCCATTTCATGGTCTACTCATTTTGTGTCTCACACAATCTTTGTTTTGTGAGAGTACTTTACTTTTCATTTTGCTTCCGTGTGCGTACTCTCTACATGGTATCAGAGCGCTAGGTGGACGTCTTGGTGGTGCGTTTGGCGGTGATTTTGGTGGTGGTGGTGGTGCTTTACTTTGGTGGTGTGCTTTCTCCTCATTGAGATAAGCCTTTTTGCCATCAATTTTTGGGACTCGTTTCACCCATTTGCCCACCCTCCCACCCGTTTCTTCATCATTTTGTACACCTTTTACCCCACTTTCCCACCCTCCCACCCTTTCTTTTGGCGGTGCTTTGTGGTCATTTTTTGATTTTGCATCTCCTCATTTATGAAGTGTTTATGAACAGTTCGGTTGACTTTGATAACACTTTGATGTCCATCATGCTACATTTTGTTTCAGTTTTTGAAACATCTAATGAATCGATTGCGTATGTGTGCACACATTTTTAATTACTTATGAACTCATAACAAGTTCTACGCTTCTGTAGTGAAGAGCCGTATGGCATCTATGCAGATCCAGTCTAAGTCCATATGTACTTGGGTTTTGTCATCTATGGCATCGCGATTCGCACATCTTTCTGAGTTGAATGCACACAACAACATGTTCTTCAGCATTGTTCTGAAATATAATGATACAGAGATCTGAAGAAAGTATTTTTTTTCTGACATATAACGATACACATTTTTTTCTGTATCCTGAGAGCAAGAACGGCCTCTGTGCCAGCTTCATCTCTGGGCATTTTTGATTGTACTCTCTCCAACAGCCACCTCCACACCATGTTTCTGTGCGTCCGACAAGGCAACAGATGCATCCGGCTGGGAAGCTATACAGCTCGAACAGTTTTGCTCAGAAATAGCTAGAGCTTGAGAGAGAACGAGAGAGAAGAAGAGCATTAGTATGTTGGACATCTACGAAGCGTGTGACCATCTCACTTGCACATAGCCGAGAACAACCAGATGCAGACTGTCGCAGTCAAGTGTTGAAGGACTCGGGCGGATGACCATCTCATTTGCACACAGTTGCGAATGACAACCAGCTGCACTCTACAGAGACAACCAGTTGCGAATGACAACCAGCTGCCCGACTTCATCTCTGAACCTCACACAACAGCAAACCTGTTTCCATCTTTGATCGAGAGAGAGAGAGAGAGAGAGCGACAGCCCGATATGCAGCTTCGCGTAAGCCCAGACTATAACGCGATCCTTCTCCAGGGCAATTGAGCTCGCGCACGGTAAGAGTGTGTTGTTGCTGCTCTGCAGCTATCTTCTTCTGTCCCTACCTCCTACGTCTGCATCACCAAGGTTCTAGCTGAGGCGGAAAAATTGAGGATGCAACGTGAAGCTGAAGGAGCTGGAAAATGCTGAAGCTTTTGTGCTAAAGAAACTCTACTGCCTGCGCCTGGCTGTGACTGAGAGAAAGTGACAGACAGACCCTCTGTTCACTTCTCTATGTTCACTACAAACAGAGCATCAAGGTGTCTGGCCTGGCAGCAAGGCCAGAAAATTTAAAATTGATGCAGGACAATGTCACTTCTGTGGTTTGGATGAAGACTTGGAACATTTGTTTTTCAAATGTAAGAACTCCTTTAGATATTGGAGGGTCTTTTTTCTGTACTGCCAGACTTATGGAGTAAGGTCACCAGATTTCAGAGTTCTTCTTATAGGAGAAGCCAACAAAATGGACATTGTTCTCTGGCAAATTCTGAGGGCTCATATTCTGTGGGCTATCTGGAAAGATAGGAACAACAAAATTTTTGACAAGTATTGTAAAGACAATTTTCTCCCCTGTATGATGGGCATTGTGAGACTTATTGATCACTGCTTACATTCTACTAATTGTACCCCCTCAAGTGATGACAGTCCAGCTTTGATTGTAAAAAAATACCCTTGTAATAAGTGGAAGACCAAAATGCTTCAAGCTCATTCTACATCTAGGGCCCTTATGTACAGCTTTATCAAGCTGCATATTGAAGGGTGTTTGATGTAGTAGTCCCTTCCTCTTGAAGGCCCTTTGTATCTTCTTTTTGTCCTGCATCAATTTTAAATTTTTTGTCCTCTCAAAAAAAAAAAAAAAAGGAACAGAGCATCATAATTCATCATTTGATACTGTGGGGCAGTGTGGGCCACTGGGGCGGTTCCATTTCTTTCCTCACGTGATATCTACAAAATTCTCCGCGTCGCCCACCTCCCCTCTTTTGGCCCACTTAACGTGGCACTTGTTGCCCCGCTCACTATACATCTAATCGATTTGGCAGGCTTCATCTGGGCGTGCTTTAACAGAGTGCTTTAACCCGCTGTACCATACTGCCATTCCAGGGAGTGCTTT
This sequence comes from Ceratopteris richardii, assembly GCA_020310875.1. Classification (NCBI taxonomy): domain Eukaryota; kingdom Viridiplantae; phylum Streptophyta; class Polypodiopsida; order Polypodiales; family Pteridaceae; genus Ceratopteris; species Ceratopteris richardii. Next base: position 88,599,301 of record CM035444.1, read on the forward strand.
AACAGAGTCATGGATTACCATCATTTATGATGCGAAGATTTCATGCAGAACTGCGAAGGTTGTGCTTCATCCGCATAACATAAGTGGCATTACACATACGTTTGACATACACGTTTTGAGTTGTTGTGATATTTCTTGTGACACATTTGTTGATGACATCATCATTATGTTACTCTTTATCACCTCCTATTCAGATTTTACGTGGCAATCTGTTTGAAAATTGATATCACTTATATCATAGTGAAGTATTTATGATATAACCCATCAAAGGGCTAACTTGCTCTCTTACGCATTGGTTGGCTCTTATCGTTGTTCACAACATTGCCACACAAAATTCCCAATGTGTCTAGGAGTCTCCAGGATCTGTCTGACATGTCTAGCAACTCGGGATTTTCCTAGTCTAACAAGCAAGCGGGTATCAGTTATAGGGCTGCTAGGCTGGACAGGTGTTACGCTTCCATTGAGATCATTCAAGGATGTTGGGAAATAGGTTGTAAAATTGACCATTCCCTTCTTATCTCTGACCATAAACCCTTAGTTATGTCCTTTAAGCAAGGTAGTCCTCAGTACAGATCCGGGTGGCCTCACATTGACTATAGTTTACTCAAGTTGCCTAGCATTATTTCTCATACCAAGGAGATTATCTCCTTTCACTTTGATAAGGCTAGGTCGCCTACTATGGCCTGGGATCAGTCTGTTTGTGACATTCAAAAGCTGTTCACCTTGCATAGGAAGCTTGTTTTGGATTTGAGGGCTCAAAGGAAGAACTCGCTTATGGATCAGCTTAAGTCCCTTGAGGTTAACTCTCAAGAGTATATGGATTGCTCTCTGAGGTTGAGTAAGGAAAGATATTTGGAAGCTAGAAACTCCCTTGCTATATCTCGAGAATTTTGGAGTGAGAACATGGACAAGAATAATAAGCATATGTTTTCTCTCATAAAAAAAAGGAAAATTAAGGATTTCATCCCTCAGCTTAAGAAAAAAGAAGGTGGCTTCACCACTAATACTGAGGAGACTCAACAGGAGACCAAGTGCTTCTTTATGGATGTTTTCTTTGTGTCTCCCAAGTGGGGGAGGACATCAAGAGGGCCAGAGCCACCATTGCCATTAAAAGGAAAAAAATGATTCCTCAGAGCCTGGTTCCCCTGCTGGACCTGCCCCTCACTGCTAGTGAGATCAAAGAAACCATCAATAATTTGAAACTCTGTAAGTCTCCTGGAATTGATGGCTTGCCGAATGAATTTTTCATCATATTAAAGGATTTTCTCACTCCTTACATTCTCTTGATATGGGACGAAGTGGTTAGTAAAGGATTTCTCCCTTGCAATATTAACACTGGGGTCATTAGGCTTATTCATAAGAGGGGGCCCAAAGAAGACCTTAACAATTGGAGGCCTATAACCTGCTTGAACACTATTTACAAAATTTTTGCTTCCACTCTTGCTAGGAGGCTTAGCCCCATGATGTCTCAATTCATTCTCCCTGAGCAAAAAGGTTTTATCAAGGGTAGATTCATATTGGATTATTGATATATTTAGGTAGTGATGTGTGTGAACACTCTAGGACCGCCGGGGCACTTTTTTCCCTCTTTAGGAGGTTTTTTTCCCCCAGCTTGTATATACGCCTATTGCCCTAATGGGCTACTTATCTTTGTACATTCTCTAGTAATACATTCAGTATTGTGTGTTTGTGCTCCAAGCTTCTTCTTCTTCCTTGTGCTGTTCGCGTGCTTCCGCAGACGTCTATCTCCAACAATTGGTATCAGAGCAGGTCGTTGCTTCTTCTAGGGTGCCGTCGACACTCCTCCGTTTGCAGTCTCAGATTCGCACGAAATTTGGTGAGCATACTCAGGGTGTTTTCGAGATCAAAACGGCTTCGCTCTGTCGTGCCGAAATCGCGATCTGAGCTCGTTTCGGCCTCCGAACGCACTATCGCAGCGCTTGTGCAGGCTATTTCGTCCTTTTGTGCCAAAGATATATACCACTTTTTGTTCGCCAGTTTAAGCGTCTCGAAGTCTGCTACAGGTCTAGCAGAACTCGTCTGGCAGTTCTCTTCAACTTTTTGAGATACAATCAATTTTCTGCATCAAGGTATTCTAGTCACCGGCCATGGCTGAAAGCAGTGATGTATTCCATATGTTGGCTGTTGAGGATAAGTTGGATGGTACCAACTACCCATTATGGGCTTATATGATGCGACATGTACTGGTTGGAAAAGGATTGTGGAACATTGTGCTGGGTGTTGAAAGACGTCCTGTTACACCTGTAACGACAGGTACTGCAAATACAGGTGTTGGAGCTGATGAAGATGGTGTCGAAGATGATATTCCGCAGATTCCTATTCGTGCTGCTGTTTCTGTTGCACCTACTGTAGAGCAGATTCGTTGGGATGGCAGAGATGCCCAGGCACATGCATTGATAGCTTTGTCTGTCAAACGTACCATTATTCCTCACATTCGCTCTTGCAGAACAGCAAAGGATGCTTGGGATACACTTACCACTTTGTACCAGGCTAGGAATGAGGCTCGTGTTGCTTACCTCCGAAAACAGTTGGAGAGTGAGCACATGAATGAAGGTGATTCTATGGACAGTTTTCTTACAAAGATCAAAGACCTGAAGGAACAATTGATTTCTGCTGATGAGGTTATACCAGATAGCTCACTTGTGCAGACCGTTCTGAATGGTCTTCCTAATTCATATCAGAGTTTTGCCTCTACTCTTCGGTTGATGATGAAAGGCAATCCGAATGCCTTGTCATTTGAGGAATTAGTCTCTGTTCTGTTGCAGGAAGATCAGTCCAGGCAGAACAGGTCCATTATGCGTGTTGCAGATCAAGCTTTCTTGGCTAGTCAGAAGGGCAAAGGAAAATGGAGCTCTTCTACTAGTAAGCAGAAATCTGCAAATGCTACATAATCGAAGAACCAGGATAAAGATGAGAAGAAATAAAAAAAGCACAAATTGTTCTGCAAAGTACTGTAAAGGAAATGATCATATTATAAAGAACTGTCCAAAACTGGTTGCTAAAGAAGCAAAGAAGAAAGAGGCTGGAATGGTTGTTGCAGAGGCCTCTACACCAAAAACAGAGTCTGCAAATCTTGTGCAGGAAGAAGAACGGGCGTTTACTACTGTCTACAGTTTTGACCCATCTTCTCATGATCAGTGCATGTCTGCAGTAGACTCAGCTGTTTGGTACTTTGACAGTGGGGCGACCAAACATATTACCTCGTAGCGCAGTTTCTTCTCTTCACTCGAGCCTGCCCCTACAGGGAATATTGTCACATGCGCCAATAACTCCTCTTATCCTGTTATGGGAGTTGGTAAGATCATTCTGACTACTGCTGATGGTAGTTCTTTCACTTTGTCAGATGCTTTACTTGTGCCAGGGATCAAAAAGAACCTGTTATCAGTTTCTACATTAGCCAAGATTGGCTTGGTTGTGAAATTCGTTGATGACAGGTGTACAGTCCATGATCTCTCAAATGGCGATGTGATTATTGCTTCTGGCATTTTATGTCGTGGGCTGTATAAGCTCATAGACTATGAAAGATCTGTGAATGATTCGGCATGTGCAGTTCATGATTCTCAGGCTATGTTAGATGCAAAGCTTTGGCATGCACGCTTTGGTCATTTGAATTTTGCTAGTTTGTTACGCCTGCAGAAATCTGAAATGGTGTCCTCTTTGCCCAAACTTGAGGCACCTGGAAAACATGTTTGTGAAGGTTGTATTTTGGGCAAAATGCAGCGTTCTTCCTTTCCAAAAGATGGTTCAGTTCGGGCTACGCAGAAATTGCAGCTTGTACATAGTGATGTCTGTGGTCCTATGTAGACACCCTCTTTTGGAAATTACCTTTACTTCGTGACTTTCATTGATGATTTTTCCACGCATGCATGGGTATATCCACTCAAAGCAAAGTCCGAAGTGTTCATGTGCTTCAAACAGTTTTTGGTTTTGGCTGAAAATCTGTCAGCATGTAAAATGGGCACCCTCCGTTTTGATCGAGGGGGGGAATATATGTCTTCAGATTTTAATGCATTTCTGGCAGAACGTGGGATAAAACACCAGTGTACAGTGCCGTATACACCTCAACATAATGGAGTTGCTGAACGAAAGAACAGGTCACTCATGGAGATGGCGAGGTGCATGGTCAAAAGTCAGGCTTTACCACATAGTTTCTGGCTTGAGGCTGTCATGTGTGCAGCATATGTACTGAACAGGTGTCCCACTAAAGCGTTGCAGTCTATCACTCCATATGAGGCTTGGCATGACCGCAAGCCATCTGTTGCTCATCTGCGTGTTTTCGGTTGTTTGGCATATGCATTAGTGCCTGAACAACATCGTAGAAAATTGGATGATAAGGCAGTAAAATGTATTTTTTTTGGGTACAATTCTGAAAGTAAAGGCTATCGTTTGTATCATCCACAGACTAAACGCATTCTGGTTAGCCGTGATGTTGTCTTTGTGGAAGATGCTATTCAGCCATTGCTTTCATGTACTAAGGAGACATCTGTTAGCTCCAAAGACATGTATGATACTTTGATGCCTCTTTTTACAGGTGGACAGGCTAGTGCTGGTCCTAATGAGGCAACTTCTCAGCCTTTGCAGGTTTCATATGATGATGCAGATCATTCCATTTCTGATGCAGATTTACATGATGCACTTGTTGATGAGAGAGCTGATATTGAGCAGGCAAAAACTATGCCAAAATGGCTGGTGTAGACTTTGCGTGACAGCAAATTAGATGCACCTTTGTCATATCGTACTCGTTCAGGCTCTCATAGTGCCTCCTTTGCATCAAGTTGCTATGCTATGGCTGCATCTAGTCTCTATGATGAGAATGAGCCTATTTCTTTTGATGAAGCACAAAATTCAGAAAATTGGATGGCTGCTATGCAATCTGAATATGATGCTATAATGAAGAATGGTACATGGTCTTTATGTGACTTGCCTCCTGGCAAGAAGGCCATTGGCACTAAGTGGGTATACAAGCTGAAGCGTAAACCTGATGGTACAGTTGACAGGTATAAGGCTAGGCTTGTTGCAAAGGGTTATGCACAGGAAAGAGGCATTGATTTTGATGAGACCTTTGCACCTACATGCCGTATAACTACTATTCGGAGCATTTGTGCACTTGCAGCCCATCATGGTTGGAATGTACATCAGTTGGACATTAAAATAGCATTTCTGAATGGTGACTTGCATGAAGAAGTGTATGTTTTTCAGCCCCGTGGCTTTATGCAGAAAGGGCATGAACACCAGGTTTGCAGGTTAAAGAAGGCATTATATGGTTTAAAGCAAGAACCACGTGCTTGGTATGAGAAGATACATTCCTATCTGATTGCACATGGTTTTGAGAACACTCCAACTGAAAGCACCTTATATGTTAAACATGCTAATGATGTGCTTCTGATCATTGTTGTCTATGTTGATGACATGCTGCTCACTGGTCCTATTGAGACACATATTGCTGATTTTAAGGCTGATTTGCATGCCTCATTTGAGATGTCTGATTTGGGGCATTTGCATCACTATTTGGGCATTCAATTTATGCACGTTGATGGTGGAATGGCTTTGTGTCAAACGAAATATATTGACACATTATTGCAGCGTTTTGGCCTTGAAGACTGTAAGCCTATTGCCACTCCTATGGAGACAGGTTTACGATTGAGTCTTCATGATACTGGAGATGCATTTGATGCTGTTCTCTATCAGCAGGCTGTTGGATGCTTGATTTACTTATGCATTACTCGGCCAGATATTCAGTTTGCTGTCTCACAGATGAGCAGGTTTATGCATTGCCCAGGAGTCACGCATTGGAAAGCGGTTAAGCGCATCTTTCGCTACTTGAGTGGTACTCGGCTACTTGGGTTGTTTTATCCCAAGGGGGGATCACTACCGCCAGATTTGCATGCTTTTTCTGACTCAGATTGGGCTGGTTGCTATGACACTCGTGTGTCCACCAGTGGTTTTTGCTTCATGCTTGGTAGCTCATGTATATCTTGGTTGAGCAAGAAGCAGCCTACTGTGGCCACTTTCAGTTGTGAGGCTGAGTATAGGGCAGCTTTCACAGCGACTGTTGAGTGTGTGTGGCTGAGATGCCTTATGGATGATTTGGGTGTTGGCCAGTCTTCTGCCACCACCATCTTCACTGACAGTCAGAGCGCATTGGCAGTTGCGAGGAACCCTGTGTTCCATGCTCGCACTAAGCACATTGAGGTGCATTATCACTATGTCAGGGAGAGGTTCTCTGCTGGGGAGATCAGCTTGGCATATGTGCCCACGCAGGAGAACATTGCAGACCTTTTCACGAAGGCTCTGCCTAGGGAGAAGTTTGAAGCTTTCCGCAAAGCTTTGGGCTTACTTCCTTTTGTGGAGTGATTTCCACATAGCTTGGCACTTCCTTATACATGAGTGCCAGCTCCTTGTTCACCGCATCACTCCCAGGGGGGATTTGTTGATATATTTAGGTAGTGATGTGTGTGAACACTCTAGGACCACCGGGGCACTTTTTTCCCTCTTTAGGAGGTTTTTTTCCCCCGGCTTGTATATACGCCTATTGCCCTAATGGGCTACTTATCTTTGTACATTATCTAGTAATACATTCGGTATTGTGTGTTTGTGCTCCAAGCTTCTTCTTCTTCCTTGTGCTGTTCGCGTGCTTCCGTAGACGTCTATCTCCAACATGGATGCTATCATCTCCCTTTGGGAAGGGATGGACTATGCTAGGGACTCTGGTCAGGACTACTACTTTCTTAAAATTGATTTTGACAAAGCTTATGATAGGATTGATTGGGACTTCATCTTGTAGTCTCTCCATGACTTAGGGCTGGGAAGGAGATTCATCAAGTATGTTAGCACTCTTTTTGGTAATGCTTTCTCTAGGGTTGTTGTCAATGGGCACATTTCTGAACCCTTTAAGTTGTCTAGGTCCATAAGACAAGGTTGTCCTCTTGCCCCCCTCTTATTTGCCATAGCCAGTGATGCTTTAGGCTGGCTGGTCAAGGATGCTATTGCTGATGGTACTATTGAAGCCATTCAGATTCCTAACTCCCCCTCCCCTCTTTGTTTGCAGATGTTTGCCGACGACACTAATGTGGTGTTGAAAGCTGGTCTCAATTCCTTGAACAAATTCCTTGAATGCTTGGATATTTTTTGTCTTGCTAGCAGGTCTAGAGTCAACCACAGCAAAACTGGTTTTAAAGCAGCTAACAATATGATCAGTGACGTTATTACTGACCTTGGTTGCAGTGTGATTAAGGAGGGAGAGGTCTTCAGACTCCTTGGGATTCCCATGGGTTTTAATGTTTCCTTTGATCAGAGATGGGAGTGGGTGTATGACAAGTTTAAAAGGGACATGGCTAAGTGGTATGATTCTAACAACTCCCTGCCCCATAGAACCTTTATTCTCAAGCATTATTTGCTACCTAAACTTGTTTACTTTTTGTCGTGCTGGTCTCCTTCCAAGCACCAGCTGGGTCAGGCTATATCGTTGGCTAAAAGATTCTTATGGGGTGGTTCTGCTAACAGGAAAAAGATTGCTAAAGTTTCTTGGGCTACTTGTTGCCTTCCTAAAGAGAAAGGGGTTTTGGGTATAAAGTGCCCTTTAAAGATGGCTGACAATTTGGCTGCTAAATGGATCCTTAGAAGCATAGGGTGCAATGAAATTTGGTCTGCCTTAATTCAGAGGAATCTGCATAAATTTTTTGTGTCTAACTACAGGTCTTGGCATGGGTTGAATCTTTGGGATATTGTTGCTTGTCCCCACCCTATCTCCCTTGTTGGGAGTCCTCTAGTGTGCAGATTCTGGAATGCTTGGTTCAAGGCTAAAGCCTTATTCATCCCTCCTGACAAATGGAGCTCTGTTTCTGACTTCTACTTGCAGGAATCCCCTTGGTTGGGTTGGTTGGCTCACTGGAACAATGGGAACATCTCTATCAAAGAGCATAAGTGTCACACGCTTTCCTTCAAATCCTGGAATGACTTTATGTGTAATGGGAGAGTGATGGATGAACATGCCCTTGTCATCAGGAATAACACTTCCCTTGCTTGTTTGTAGGTGTTGCTGTCCCACAAGAGAATGCTGGAAATTCAACTGAACCAGTGTTTCTGGAAGGAGGTCAAGCTCTTCGATGTGGCAACCCTCATTTATAAGAACTTCAAAAAAAGCAATGGTTTAATGCAGGGCATTACCCTTCAGCTGAACAGGAAATGGAGTCTCTGTTGGACCCCAGCTCAATGGATGTATAGATTTAAATCTCTGTGGGCTTACCCTGATAGCACCAAATAGTCCTTTCTCCAGTGGCTGATCATTCACCAAGGGCTGTGGGTGGGCCCCAGAGTCAGGAAAATATTTGTTGATGGTGGCAAGTGTGCATTCTGTGGCAGGGTGGAGGATGTTTACCACCTCTTTTTTGAATGTTCTCATGCTAAACCTTTCTGGGAACCTGTGAATAATTTCCTTCAGAAAACTAATGCTCCCAAATTACAAAAATTGGATGCTCTGATTGGCTGCTGCAAGAATATGGACCTCCTGTTGTGGAACTCTTGGAGAGGGCACATCCTGTGGGCCATCTGGATGAGTAGAAATAACCAAGTCTTTGGGCAAGTGAGAAGGAACTTCCTTACTCCCCTTCATTTTACTCTTGGCAAGGTTTCCAGTAGGCTTGTCAATTGTATTTCCAAGCCCAATCTCTCCCCTCATGAATTTCAATGTATTTTTATTGAGCACAAATACACTAGATGGAAGGCTTTGTTAGCCCAGTTATATTCTCACCTCAGGTTTGCCATGTTGGCATCCTTGTAATTCTCCTGGTGCTGAGGTGCTCCTGCCCCCTGCACTAATGTAACTTGTCATGTTAATTTATATTTTCCTGTTTTTCTCAAAAAAAAAAAATCCCAATGTGTTGCTAAAAGAATCGTCTAACTTTTCACATTAGCATTTTTTTTGTAATCCCTAAGGGTTCTTTTTCAAGGATACCAACCTTATCCTTTGGCACCCCTCAAAGAGATTTTGTAATCTTCTTAGGATATCATTTTTTGAGCACATCACTTGACACTCCTAAGTCCACTTTACAAGGATACTTTGTTAGGGTACCATAACCCACTTTTGGGCACATTTTGGCACTAAGTGCGAGTTTTGTACACTCAAAATATAAGAAGAAAAGTATCATGTGTGTGCACTTTTGTGGGTTGGAGGCTACTCTAAGCCCACCCACAAAGTTTCTTAAGTTCCCAAGCCTCCTCTAAGGATCAATCGGTGTGCAAAGGGCTAATCTAAGCCCCTTCCTCTCACGTCGACTCATCTTGGTGTTGAACAAGTGCAGGGCTACTCTAAGCCCCCCCCCCCTCAAGGATTTTTTTTCAGTGTGGTGTCCAGAGTGTTCATCTCCAGCTTTGCCATTATTTTTGAAGAAGCATTTTTGGCAAGAGATTTTAATAGTGTTTCTAAACACTCGTCACTCGAAGCTTTGTAATGACCAAAAGTGAAAGTAGCTCATCATCTATGGCTAACTTCTTACCCTCTTTCACCCCTATTTTTCTGCCTAAGGATGAACGCCTCAATGGACAAAATTACAATCTGTGGAAAGATGTCATGCGCGCATATCTCTACACGAATCTTCTTCATGAGGTAGTAGACGGGTCAGACCCCGAACCCAATAGGCATACCAACTTAGAAAATTGGTATGTGTGGAATGTCAAGGACAAACGAGCTTTAGGTCAGCTGTTACTTGCCTGTGACGAACTGATGAAAGGACATATCACGGCCTGTAAGACATCCCAAGATGCTTGGGATACGTTAGCCACTTTGTATGAAGACAAAACCCCTTCGAAAATATATGCATTAGAGGTCGGGTTTCATAATTTGACCATTCGGCCAAATGACACAATTACCAAGGTCATAGCCCAATTTGAGGATTACCAACGTAAATTAGCCCTATGTGGTAGGTAGATCTCTAGTGAAGACATGGCCATTCGGCTTCTCAACAAGCTACCTAAGTCATACGAAACATTTGTAACAACTTTGTATAATCGCGGCCAAGTCCTATCTTGGGAAGAGGTTCGTCGACTATTGCTCCTTCACGACTTGCGAGCCAAATCGACTTCCTCACAAGAGTCAGCCATGAAGGCCAAAGGCCCATTCAATAAGGGAAAAACCACAAGTCATCAAGCGAGCAATGGCTCTAAGAAAGGATCACATAATTCATCAAAGAAGTTCACCTGTAATTTCTGTGGAAAGTCAGGCCACTTAGAAAAGTTTTGCTATAAAAAGAAACAATCATCAAAGGCTTCTACGTCTAGGCAAGCATCCAAAGGCTCCCAACATAGATCCCACTGCTCGAGTGAGGAACTTTTCATCTCCACATAAGCCAAAGCACTAGTGACTTCCAGCTCCCCACTTGAGTGGATCTTTGATAGCGGAGCTACCTCCCATATGTGCAAAGACAAGGACTCCTTTGAGGAACTTGAAGAGCATACGGGAGAAGTCTATCTTGGAAACAACAAAAGTTTACCCATCGAAGGCAAAGGGAAAGTTCAAATTTCCAACCAACCATCGTCATAGGAGTCAAGTGGATATACAAAGTCAAATACAAGTCTGATGGCACTCTAGATAAATATAAGGGAAGATTAGTAGCTAAGGGATACAAGCAACAACATGGCATCGACTATGAAGAAACCTTTGCCCCTACTGCAAGATTCACAACCATAAGAATCGTCTTAGCACTAAGTGCTCACTTTAAGTGGCCCATTTACTAGCTGGACGTCAAAAGTGCATTCCTCAATGGTGATATTCAAGAAGAAGTATATGTTGAACAACCTAAAGGCTTCAAGATCAAAGGCAAAGAAGATCAAGTCTACAAGCTTCACAAGGCACTTTACAGACTCAAGCAAGCTCCCAGGGCCTGGTATGAAAAGATTCACAAGTTCTTTGAAGACAAGGGCTTTCACAGAAGCAATGCTGATGCTAATCTCTACATCTATCAAAAGGAATCTTTAGTAGCCATCATCATCCTCTATGTAGATGACTTGATCTTGACAGGCTCAGATGAAGAACGCATCCAGTTCATCATCACACAGCTTCACCTTGAGTACTCTATGACAGATCTTGGATTACTTCACTACTTCTTAGGCATGGAAGTTTGGCAAACAGAAGAAGGTATATTCCTAATTCAGAAGAAGTACTGCTCTGACTTACTTTCCAGATATAACATGGATCAATGTCGCTCAGTATCTACACCACTTGATCCAAACATCAAGCTTACACTGAAGGACTCATCATCACTTATGGATGTGCATACCTATCGACAACTTGTTGGCTCTTTACTCTATCTTGCCAACACTAGACCAGATATTGCTTATGCAGTTGGTATACTCAGTCAGTTTGCACATCAACCTCGTCAGACTCATTGGGATGCTGCTCAAAGACTACTTCGTTACCTTGCCCTCACCGGACATCATGGTCTTTGGTATAGAGGGGGCATCGAGCTCGCCGGATATTCCGATTCAGATTGGGCTGGTGATCCTGATTCTTGACGATCTACTTCTGGGTATATATTCTTGCTTGGCTCAGGGCCTATCTCTTGGGCAAGTAAGAAGCAGCCTACAGTTGCACTATCATCTACCGAGGCCGAGTACCGAGCATCGAGCTTTGCAGCATGTAAGGCCATCTGGCTTCGACGTTTATTATCTGACATTGGTGTTTTGCAGGATACTCCGACATGTCTTCACACGAACAGCCAGTCAGCCTTGGCCATCGCCAAGAATCCAGTGTTCCACGCTCAGACGAAGCACATCGAGATCTAGTACCACTTCATCCGCGAGAAGCTCATATGTCAGGAGATTACTCTGGAGCAGTGTACCTCTTAGGAGAACCTGGCGGACATGTTCACGAAGGCTCTACCTCCGGTCCCACTCCAGCGCTTGGTGGACCTCTACAGCATTCAGCCGCTCCAAAATGGAGCTGCAGAGGGGGTGTTGATGACATGATCACTCCTACTTCATCTACATTTGTATCCACATGAGTGCATCTCCATTTTGTATCCAGGAGGCACTCCATTTCCGGTCTATTTCCATTTTATATTGTACTTCCTTTGTATTTGGGTACCTTGCCATTTGCTTCTACTAGTTGTATTCATTCTCCTTTCAGGGGAATTATCCCACATGAGATGTATTTTGGAGAGCCCCTCACAAATCTATATAAGGAGGGCCTCTCCCCCATTTGTATTTGGTTAGAAGCTTGAGGAGCCTACTCCATGCTCTTGGCAAGCTCATTTCTAATCCACATGAGTTTACCCATTTCATGGTCTACTCATTTTGTGTCTCACACAATCTTTGTTTTGTGAGAGTACTTTACTTTTCATTTTGCTTCCGCGTGTGTACTCTCTACACTTCCAACATATGTTGGAAGATATTTATATGCTCTTGTAAATACAATTTTGTACACAAAATAACCTTCAAGCATTGTATGTATTGGTAAATGATGCCATTCTATCTTTATTTGGAAGATAGTGTTTAGGCATTGCCTCATCAATTAAGCAACAAACACAAATTGAAAGCTTGACATTTATTTTGTGATCTCAACTCTATCGAGATGTTGAAGTATGACAAAAGCGATTAGATTCCTATTTTTTATCAATCTAAAACTACCATTTCAATGGCAAGTGCAATCTTTTTTTTTTAATATTACCATACATACAATAATATCTCATACAATCTATCGTACTGGGTATTGGAAAGTCACCAAGATGTTATGAATCATATGAATAGAAAAAACCAATTCATTACATTTCTCAATGGCAGTAGTGAAGAGTCAAACATTTTGCAATTCTTGCCTTGAAATTTATGTAGTCTTCTCTTGGCCTTCAATTAAATCAACAATTCGAGTAACAAAATTGCATGGGAATCACAATCAGAAAATGAGAGATTTTTATGCATTCATGATACATTTAGCAACAAGAGGCCACGATATTTTCTTTCCTCCCTTCAACCAAAAGGTTTCCCTCATCTACAAAGCTTCCCTCTCCTCTCTTTCCTTCCTCTCTGCTAAAATCTAACATTTTTTTTTCTCTATCTCTCGATCTTCCACCTTGCAAAAAAAAAAATGAATATTCCCTACTCAGGAAGCAATCCTTAGAAAAACTCTCAATGATGATGTTTTCCGTCATCAATGCTCCACTATAGAACATGAGCATCCTCACCCCCACCACTAATGCCTTTACTTTTCTCTTTTAATAAGTCATACATATAGTTTTTCATTTTCTAACATAATTATTTACAATAGTGTCACATGTTTCAGATAGCTAACAAGCATCAAACTTTTTCAAATAATTAGCAATATCCTAGACTTCAATTTTTTTGCAAACATTAACATGCTTTCACCCCAAGCATGAACTTACCATGCAGGTCTTCATCAAGATATGAAGCACAATCAATCAATAAAGGCAAACAAACATTGGTGGAGTTGGATGAAGAAGGTAATGAAGTTGAAGACGATGAAGGACACATGATGGAGAAAGAAGCCACGTCAAAGAAAGAGATCAAGTACCAAATGAAAATGAGGTTTATTCCTCCAAAAGGTGAAGAAAGGAAGTCTTCGAGGGTTAAATATCCAACTAAAAGGCTTACTTATGATTCTCACATGGCAACTCATTATGCATATATGAAAAACGTAGTAGAAGATCATGAACTCGATTGTTATGAAGATGCAAGAAGGTACCTCAAATGGAAAAAGGCAATGCAAGAAGAGATTGGTGCACTTGAGGAGAATCAAACATGGACTCTAGTGCCCAAGAAGGAGAACATGAAGATAATAGGTAATAAGTGGGTGTATAAGGTAAATATGAATTCAAATGGATCTATTTCTAGGTTCAAAGCAAGATTGGTGGCCAAGGGTTTTGCACAAATCTATGGAGTGGAATTTGAAGATGAATTCAGCCCCATGGAAAAGATGAGCACCATTAGGACACTCATTGCAATGGCTGCAAGCAAAGGATGAAATTTTTCCAATTGGATATCAAGAATGGCTTTCCCAATGGAGACTTGGAGGAAGAGATGTACATGGAGTAACCTCTAGGTTTTGTTCATAAAAAGTTTCCACATCATGTCTATAGGTTGAAGAAAGCACTTTATGGCCAAAAGAAAGCTTCAAGGGCTTGGAACAAGAGATGAGTGGATTATTTGATAAAATGTGGTTACAATCAATGCAAGGTGGATCCATCTCTCTTTCATCAAACAAAGAGGAGAACTTGTAGTCTACATGTGTGTGTATCTAGATGATCTTATCATTATAGGGAATGATACAAAAGCCATTGACGAGATCAAGGGAAATCATGGGAAGGAGTTTAGGATATCTGATCTTGGAGACCTTATTTATTTTCTTAACATAGAAGTTGTATACAAAGAAGAAGGTACTATATTCATACAAAGGAAGTATATTCTAGAGCTACTTGAGGGGTTTGGGATGCTAAGTTCAAATATTGAAGTTAATATAAAACTAAGCTCCATGGATGGAGAAACAATAGAGGATATAACTTTGTATCAATCTATTCTAGGCTCTTTAAATTATGCAACAAGAACTAGGCCTGACATAACATATGGAGTTGGAGTGTGAACATAGTTTATGCATAGTCCTAGGACCACACACTTGCAAGCTACAAGAAGAATGTTAAGATATCTCAAGGATTTTTCTACCCATTTTTCTACCCATTTGATGATGATATGCAGGTCAAAGCTTACTCTAATGCGGATTGGGCTGGTTCAAAGGAAGATAGAAGGAGTACAAGTGGTTACCTAGTCATGCCAGGTAGCAAAATCATCTCATGGATTTGAAAGAAGCAACCCATAGTGGCATTAACTTCCACTGAGGCTGAGTATAGAGCTTTAGCTCAAGTTACATGTGAGCTAATCTAGATTAAGAAGCTATTGATAGAGCTAAATTTTCAAGTTGACACATATCCAATCTTTTGTGATAATACGAGTAGCATTCATCTAGCATCGAATCCCATCTATCATGCTAGAACAAAGCATATTTAAGTGCATTATCACTTCATAAGAGAAAAGGTGATATCCAAGGAAGTTTCAATACATCATATAGGTACCAAGGACAACCTTTCTAACATGTTTACAAAGGTCTTGGATGGAGTGAAGATTTCAAAGTTCAAGAAATGCATCAACATGAAGGAGGTTGGACGAAGAAGAAGATTTGAAGCTTGAGGGGGAGTGTTAAAAGTCAAGCTTCAAGCCAAGATCTGTGGGAAATCAATTGTGGACATGCCGACCAATCTAAGGAACCCTAAAAGCAAGAGATTCAATCAAAATAACTCAATCAACCACTCCCCAATTTATTTCAACTATGCCCTCCAATTTAGGAGGCTATTTTTTGGGAAAGGTGGTTCCTAGATTTTAGGGTCCAACTCTTGTCTATAAAAGTAGCTTGTATCAAGACTTCTTTTGAGTTATCTTTTTAAATTTGTAGATCATTTAGAGTTTTCACCAAGTGTTGGAGTTGTAATAAGTGAGCCCCTTGCTTGCTTGTTTGTTAGCTTTGTGTAGACGTACCTATGTGTGTGAGAAATGTTGATATGTTTTGATAGTGATGTGTGTGAACACACTAGGATTGTGGGCACACTTTTTTCCCTCTTTAAGAGGTTTTCCCCTCGGCTTGTATATACACCTATAACCCTAAGGATTCACTTATCTTTGTACATTCTCTTGGTAATACATTCAATATTGTGTGTTCTGCTCTTCTTCTTCTTCCTTGTGTTGTTTGCATGCTTAAGCAGACCTCAAAGTCCAACAATTGGTATCAGAGCAGGTCAACACTTCATCTAGGGCATCGTCGACACCTCTCCAATCACAGTCTCAAAATCACACAAAAATCTATGAGCATACTCAAGGCAATTAGGAGTTCAAAATGGCTTCACTTTGTGGTGCCCAAATCATGATCTAAGCTCGTTTTGGCCTTCGAATGCACTATCACAACACCTATGTAGGAAATTTCATCCTTTTGTGTCAAACATATATATACGTTTTGGTTCGTTAGTACAAGCGCCTCGAAGCCTACTATAGATCTAGTAGAGGTCGATAGGGGAGTTATGTTCAACTTTTTGAGATACAATCATTTTTTTGCATCAAGGTATTTTAGTTAGTGGCAATGGATGAAAGCAATGATGTATTTCATATGTTGGTTATTGAGGATAGATTGGATGGTACTGATTACCCATTATGGGCATATATGATGTGTCATGTATTGGTTGCAAAGGGACTATGGAATATTGTGTAGAGTGTTGAAAAACGACCTACTTCAATTGCAAATATAGTCATTGAAGGTGACATAGATGAAATTGAAGATGACAACCTTCAAATTCATGTTCATGCTCCTGATCCTACTAGACCTATTGCAGAGCAACTTTTTTGGGATGACAAAGATGCTCATGCACATGCATTGATAGCTTTGTGTGTCAAACATGCCATTATCCTTCACATTCACTCTTGAAAAATAGCTAAGGATGCTTGGGATACACTTACCACTTTATACCACAAGAAATGAGGCTTGTGTTGGTTACCTATGAAAATAGTTGGAGAGTGAGAACATGGATGAAGGAGATTCCATGGAAAGTTTTTTGAAAAAGATCAAAGATCTAAAGGAGCATTAGATTTCCTCTCATGAAGGCTTTCCAGATAGTTCACCTGTGCAAACTATTATGAATGGTCTTCTAGATTCATAGCAAAATTTTGCTTCTACTCTTTGGTTGATGATGAAAGGCAATCCAAATGCCTTAATAGTTGAGGAGCTAATCTTTGTTTTATTGTAGGAAGATCACTTCAGGAAGAATAGGGCCATTATGCGTGTTGCAAATCAAGCTTTCCTAGCTAGTTAGAAGGGCAAAGGTAAATGGGGCTTATCTACTAGTAAGCAAAAATTTGCTAATTCTGTGTAGTTGAAAAAGGAAGAAAAAGATGAGAAGAAATAAAAACAGCTGAAATTGTTCTGCTAATATTGTAAAGGAAATGATCGTCATAAAGAGTTGTCCAAAACTAGCTACAAAAGAGGCAAAGAAAAAGAACCTAGAATGGTTGTTGCAGAGGCCTCTACACCTAAAACAGAGTCTACTAATCTTTTGCAGAATGAAGAATGGGTATTTACTATTTTGCAGTCCTGAACCATCTTCTCATGAGCAGTGTATGTTTGTGGTAGACTCAGATGTTTGGTACTTTGATAGTGGGGCAACCAAACATATTACCTCACAATGCAATTTCTTTAGTTCACTTGAGCCTGCCCCTATAGGGAATAATGTCACATGTGCCAACAACTCCTCTAATCTTGTAATGAGAGTTGGTAAGATGATTCTGACTACTGTTGATGGTGGTTCTTTTACATTTTCAGATTCTTTGTCTGTGCCAAGGATCAAGAAAAGTCTATTATCAGTTTTAGTATTTGCCAAGATTGGCTTGTTTGTGAAATTTGTTGATGATAGATATACAAATCATGATCTGTCAAATGGCGATGTTATTACTGCTTCTGGCATTTTATGATGTGGGCTGTATAAGCTCATAGACTATGAAAAATTTGTGAATGATTCATCATGTGCAATACAAGATTCTCAAGCTATCTCAGATGCCAAGCTTTGGCATGCATGCTTTGTTCATTTAAATTTTGCTAGTTTGCTACACTAGTAGAATTCTGAAATGGTGTCCTCTTTGCCCAAAGTTGAGGGACCTAGTAAACATGTTTGTGAAGGATTTATTTTGGGCAAAATCATTCCTCATTCCCAAAAGATGGTTTAGTTTGAGCTACTAAAAAATTGCAGCTTGTTCACAATGATGTCTGTGGTCATATGCAGACACCCTCTTTTGGGAACTACGTGTGAAGACTTTTATTGATAATTTTTCTAGGCATGCATGGGTATATCCATTGAAAGCAAAGTCCGAAGTGTTCATGTGATTCAAACACTTTTTGGTTTTGCTTCAAAATCTATCAACATGTAAAATTGGTACCCTCCGTTATGATGGGGGGGATGCATGTCTTCTGATTTTAATGCATTTCTAGCTAAACATGGGACAAAACATTAGTGTATAGTGCCATATACACCCACCAGAATGGAGCTGTTGAAAGGAAAAATAGGTCACTCATGGAGATGGTGAGGTGTGTGGTCAAAAGTCAGGCTTTATAACATAGCTTTTGGCTTGAGCGTGTTATGTGTGCAGGATATGTACTTAACATGTGTCCCACCAAAGCACCACAATCTAGCACTCCATTTGAGGCTTGGCATGTTCGCAAGCCATCTGTTGCTCATCTATGTGTTTAGGGTTGTTTAACATATGAATTAGGGCCTGAACAACAATGCAAGAAATTGGATGATAAAAAAGTGAAATGTATTTTTGTTGGGTAGAGTTTTGAAAGCAAAGGCTATTCTCTATGTCATCCATGGATCAAATGCATTTTGGTTCACCATGATGTTGTTTTTGTGGAAGATGCAATTCAACCATTATTTTCATGTACCAAGGAGACTTTTATTAGTTCTAGAGATGTGTATGACACTTTGCTTTCTCTTTTTATAGGTGGACAACCAAGTGCTCGTACGAATGAGGCAGTTTCTTATCCTTTACACATTTCATGTGATGATGCAAATCATTCCATTTCGGATGCAGATTTACATGATGCACTTGTTTTATGAGAAGGTTGATATAAAGGAGGCAAAGACTATGCCAAAATGGATGGTACAGACTTTGCAAGATAGCAAATTAGATGCACCGATATCATACTCATTTAGGCTCTCATAGTGCTTATTTTGCATCAGATTGCTATGCTATATCTACTTCTATTCTTCATGATGAGAATGAACCGGTTTTGTTTGATGAAGCATAAAATTCAAAAAATTGGATGGCTGCATGCAATCAAAATATGATGATATCATGAAGAATGGTATCTGGTCCTTATGTGATTTTCCTCCTGGCAAGAAGGCCATTGACACTAAATGGGTATACAAGCTGAAGTGTAGGCCTCATGGAATAGTTGACATGTAAAAGGCTACGATTGTTGCAAAAGGTCATGCTCAAGAAAGAGGCATTGATTTTTATGAGACTTTTGCTCCCACATGCCAAATGACTACTCTTCGTAGCATCTGTGCATTTGTAGCTCATCATGGTTAGAATGTACATGAATTGGACATTACAATTTCATTTCTGAATGGTGACTTACATGAAGAAGTGTATGTTTTTCAGCCCGATGGTTTTGTGCAGAAGAGGCATGAAAACAAAGTGTGCAGGTTGAAAAAGGCATAATATGGTTTGAAGCAAGCACCATGTGCTTGGAATGAAAAAACACATGCCTACTTGATTACACATGGTTTTGAGAACAATCCAACTGAGATCACCTTATATGTTAAGCATGCAAATGATGTGCTTCTGATCATTGTTGTCTATGTTGATGACATGCTGCTCACTAGTGGTAATGAGAAGCATATTTTTTATTTTAAGGCTGATTTGCATGTCTTGTTTGGGATGTTAGATTTGGGGCTTTTTCATCATTATTTGGGCATTCAATTTATGCAAGTTGATGGAAGAATAGATTTGTGTCAAACAAAGTATATTGACATATTATTGCAACATTTTGGCCTTGAAGACTACAAACATATTGCCACTCGTATGGAAACAAGTTTACAGTTGATTCTTCATATGCTAGAGATGCATTTGATGTTGTTCTCTATCAGAAGGCTATTGGATGCTTGATTTACTTATGCATAATTCAATCTGATATTTAGTGTGCTGTCTCACATATGAGCATGTTTATGCATTGCCGAGGTTTCAAGCATTGGTAGGCAATTAAGTGCATCTTTCGCTACTTGAGTGATACATGGTTACTTGGATTGTTTTATCACAAGTGAGGATCACTATTGCTAGATTTACATGCTTTTTCTGACTCTGGCTGGGTTGGTTTCTATGATAGTCATATGTCCACCAGTGGTTTTTGCTTCATGCTTTGTAGCTCATGCATATCCTGGTTGAGAATATGTAGTCTATTGTGGCCACTTCTAGTTGTGAGGCTGAGTATAGGGAAGCTTTCTCAATAACTATTGAGGGTGCATGGTTCAGACATCTTATGGCTGATTTGGGTGTTGCTCAATCTTCTGTCACCACCATCTTCATTGATAGTCAGAGTGCATTGGCAGTTGCGAGGTGTTGGGGCTTCACTCACTAATTAGACATGGATATATGAAGGAAAAAGAAAGACAAGGAGAAGTGAAGACAAAGCACTCAGAAAATTAAGCCTAAGTGAAGGGACAAATTCACTCTTGTAATTTAGTGCAAAATTAGAAGTCTAGTCTTGACATAGAACTTCAAAACTTACGAGTTAGAGTCTAGGAGTATGTAAACTACATGTATATAAGTTAATTTGAGTTGGAAAATAAATAGAGGAACTCAATTTTGTAATCCTTGAGTGAACAGAAAAAGTCGGGTTTTTCTGAGAGAGATATTGAGAATGAACTACTCAGTAGATGAGAGTTTTCTGTGGCTATGAGCAGAATAAGGCCAAGCCATTTTGTACACATTCTCTCTGATAGTTAATACATGTTTGTGTAAAAGGAATTGATCAAATTCCTCATGTACATTGAGTTCTAAGTGATTTCATATCAGTGTGAAAGTTAGTTGACAGTTACGAGTTTTCTGGCACACTTTTCACTGATCTTCTTAAGGTCAGATATGATAGTACAATGTAAAGTTTTTAATGAATGATAGCTCATTTTAAAGCTACTACCTTCAACTACAATTGGTCAAAAGATCTTCACAAAACGGGACGCATACTCGGAGAAATGAGTCTAACAGTGAAGGTATGTCAAATCGATGAAGTTATTTTCCAGATTTCAGGCATAGTGCAAATGTTGGAGTAAATTCAGAAGAATTTGAAGTTATTACTTGAACGTTTTTCTTGGTATGTGTTACTTAACATTAGCAAGAACTTCTATTAGCAATTGATCAAAAGAATTTACCAAGATCAAGCCAATACAGATCAAATTTGGAGCTTGAAGAAAAGGCGCAGATTTCTGAGAAGTAAAATTTTGAAATTCACTAAGTTCAGTGGTAAAGTTTTTCAAGTTCAGAGTATTGCTAAGCTAATGATGGTTATAGAGGTATTCTCATACCACTTTAGCTTAGTTCTTGTGATGTTTCACACATCAACAAGTGGTATCAGAGCAGAAAGGTCCTCGTGAGTGAAAGAAGGAGCAGATACAAGAGGAATTGAAGAGTTCTTCATTAAAGAAGGTGAAAGCTGAGGTGTTCAACAACAAAAGACATCAGAGGAGGACTTCGAAGTTATTCTCAAGGGTAAAGGTCTACAAAAGGTATCATTCTTTAACTGTATACTCACAGGTTGAAGCAGAAGCAAGAAGA
Organism: Ceratopteris richardii; assembly: GCA_020310875.1. NCBI lineage: Eukaryota > Viridiplantae > Streptophyta > Polypodiopsida > Polypodiales > Pteridaceae > Ceratopteris > Ceratopteris richardii. Next base: position 88,620,688 of record CM035444.1, read on the forward strand.
CTATGGCAGATCATGTATCTATTGACAAATTGGACAAAGATAATTATCCTGCTTGGGTAATGAGAATGGAAGCCTTACTTATGAGTAAGGATCTAATGATATATGTGACAGGTGAATAAGAAAAGCCTAAATTTGAAGATGAGAGTCAACCAAGGAAAGAAGAACTAGAAGCTTTGAAGCTATGGCAGAAGAGAGATGCAAGTGCAAGGGCTTATATATATAGCACTATCACAGATCATTTGTTACCACATATCAGAGGATTAGAAATAGCTGAAGATATATGGAATGCCTTGGAAGATCACTTCCAAAATACTAATAAAGCTAGGAAGGCTAGCTTATGGTCAGAATTTACCACATTTAAGAAAAAGCAAAATCAGAGCATTAGTTATTATGTCACTAAGATGAAGGACTTGGCAGATAGCCTTGGATCTATTGATGAGGATATTGAAGATCATAGGTTGATAGCACAATTACTTGCAGGGTTAAGAGGAGATGAAAGGTGGAAACCTTTTGTACTATCAATTGAACTCTCATTAAATCATTATGTGCCAGAATTGAATCAATTGCTTGGACTAATGCTCACATTTGAGCAAGACTTGAAATCAGATGGAGATAAAGGATATAGTTTAGCTATGTATGCAAAGAATAAGAAGAAAAATGAGAAAGGAAAAGCAAAGGATGAAGAAGAGGTTACTACTCAAGCAAATTATGCAAGAGGAAGAGGTATTGGCAGAGGTAAAGGTCGAGGAAATGGAATAGGTAGAGGTAATCAGAACAATAACAAGAAAGCATGCTGGATTTGTGGATTGAGCAATCATCTAGCATATGATTGTTGGCATAACCAACAAGGGTCAAGTCAAAATCAAAGCAACAATGGCAGAGGAAGAGGTGGAAGGTTTCATAATCAATTTCAAAGAGGAAGACAGAATTCAAGAGGAGGCTTTGGTAGAGGTGGTGGAAGATGTTGATATATTTAGGTAGTGATGTGTGTGAACACTCTAGGACTGCCGGGGCACTTTTTTCCCTCTTTAGGAGGTTTTTTTCCCCCGGCTTGTATATACGCCTATTGCCCTAATGGGCTACTTATCTTTGTACATTCTCTAGTAATACATTCAGTCGTGTGTGTTGTGCTCCAAGCTTCTTCTTCTTCCTTGTGCTGTTAGCGTGCTTCCGCAGACGTCTAACTCCAACAATTGGTATCAGAGCAGGTCGTCGCTTCTTCTAGGGCGCCGTCGACACTCCTCCGTTTGCAGTCTCAGATTCGCACGAAATTTGGTGAGCATACTCAGGGTGTTTCTGAGATCAAAACAGCTTTGCTGTGTGGTGCCAAAATCGCGATCTGAGCTCGTTTCGGCCTCCGAACGCACTATCGCAGCGCTTGTGCAGGCTATTTCGTCCTTTTGTGCCAAAGGTATATACTAGTTTCTGTTCGCCAGTTTAAGCATCTCGAAGTCTGCTACAGGTCTAGCAGAACTCGTCTGGGCAGTTCTGTTCAACTTTTTGAGATACAGTCAATTTTGTGCATCAAGGTATTTTAGTCACCGGCCATGGCTGAAAGCAGTGATGTATTCCGTATGTTGGCTGTTGAGGATAAGTTGGATGGTACCAACTACCCATTATGGGCTTATATGATGCGACATGTACTGGTTGCAAAAGGATTGTGGAACATTGTGCAGGGTGTTGAAAGACGTCCTGTTACACCTGTAACGACAGGTACTGCAAATACAGGTGTTGGAGCTGATGAAGATGGTGTCGAAGATGATATTCCGCAGATTCCTGTTCGTGCTGCTGTTTCTGTTGCACCTACTGCAGAGCAGATTCGTTGGGATGGCAGAGATGCCCAGGCACATGCATTGATAGCTTTGTCTGTCAAACGTGCCATTATTCCTCACATTCGCTCTTGCAGAACAGTAAAGGATGCTTGGGATACGCTTACCACTTTGTACCAGGCTAGGAATGAGGCTCGTGTTGCTTACCTCCGAAAACAGTTGGAGAGTGAGCACATGAATGAAGGTGATTCTATGGACAGTTTTCTTACAAAGATCAAAGACCTGAAGGAACAATTGATTTCTGCTGATGAAGTTATACCAGATAGCTCACTTGTGCAGACCGTTCTGAATGGTCTTCCTGATTCATATCAGAGTTTTGCCTCTACTCTTCGGTTGATGATGAAAGGCAATCCGAATGCCTTGTCATTTGAGGAATTAGTCTCTGTTCTGTTGCAGGAAGATCAGTCCAGGCAGAACAGGTCCATTATGCGTGTTGCAGATCAAGCTTTCCTGGCTAGTCAGAAGGGCAAAGGAAAATGGAGCTCTTCTACTAGTAAGCAGAAATCTGCAAATGCTGCACAATCGAAGAACCAGGATAAAGATGAGAAGAAATCAGAAAAGCAGAAATTGTTCTGCAAGTACTGTAAAGGAAATGATCATATTATAAAGAACTGTCCAAAACTGGCTGCTAAAGAGGCAAAGAAGAAAGAGGCTGGAATGGTTGTTGCAGAGGCCTCTACACCAAAAAGAGAGTCTGCAAATCTTGTGCAGGAAGAAGAATGGGCGTTTACTACTGTCTGCAGTTTTGACCCATCTTCTCATGATCAGTGCATGTCTGCAGTAGACTCAAACATGTACTTTGATAGTGGGGCGACCAAACATATTACCTCGCAGCGCAGTTTCTTCTCTTCACTCGAGCCTGCCCCTACAGGGAATACTGTCACATGCGCCAATAACTCCTCTTATCCTGTTATGGGAGTTGGTAAGATCATTCTGACTACTGCTGATGGTAGTTCTTTCACTTTGTCAGATGCTTTATTTGTGCCAGGGATCAAAAAGAATCTGTTATCAGTTTCTGCATTAGCCAAGATTGGCTTGGTTGTGAAATTTGTTGATGACAGGTGTACAGTCCATGATCTCTCAAATGGCGATGTGATTATTGCTTCTGGCATTTTATGTCGTGGGCTGTATAAGCTCATAGACTATGAAAGATCTGTGAATGATTCGGCATGTGCAGTTCATGATTCTCAGGCTATGTCAGATGCAAAGCTTTGGCATGCACGCTTTGGTCATCTGAATTTTGCTAGTTTGTTACGCCTGCAGAAATCTGAAATGGTGTCCTCTTTGCCCAAACTTGAGGCACTTGGAAAACATGTTTGTGAAGGCTGTATTTTGGGCAAAATGCAGCGTTCTTCCTTTCCAAAAGATGGTTCAGTTCGGGCTATGCAGAAATTGCAGCTTGTACATAGTGATGTCTGTGGTCCTATGCAGACACCCTCTTTTGGAAATTACCTTTACTTCGTGACTTTCATTGATGATTTTTCCAGGCATGCATGGGTATATCCACTCAAAGCAAAGTCCGAAGTGTTCATGTGCTTCAAACAGTTTTTGGTTTTGGCTGAAAATCTGTCAGCATGTAAAATGGGCACCCTCCGTTCTGATCGAGGGGGGGAATATATGTCTTCAGATTTTAATGCATTTCTGGCTGAACGTGGGATAAAACACCAGTGTACAGTGCCGTATACACCTCAACAGAATGGAGTTGCTGAACGAAAGAACAGGTCACTCATGGAGATGGCGAGGTGCATGGTCAAAAGTCAGGCTTTACCACATAGTTTCTGGCTTGAGGCTGTCATGTGTGCAGCATATGTACTGAACAGGTGTCCCACTAAAGCGTTGCAGTCTATCACTCCATATGAGGCTTGGCATGACCGCAAGCCATCTGTTGCTCATCTGCGTGTTTTTGGTTGTTTGGCATATGCATTAGTGCCTGAACAACATCGCAGAAAATTGGATGATAAGGCAGTAAAATGTATTTTTGTTGGGTACAGTTCTGAAAGTAAAGGCTATCGTCTGTATCATCCACAGACTAAACGCATTCTGGTTAGCCGTGATGTTGTCTTTGTGGAAGATGCTATTCAGCCATTGCTTTCATGTACTAAGGAGACATCTGTTAGCTCCAAAGACATGTATGATACTTTGATGCCTCTTTTTACAGGTGGACAGGCTAACGCTGGTCCTAATGAGGCAACTTCTCAGCCTTTGCAGGTTTCATATGATGATGCAGATCATTCCATTTCTGATGCAGATTTACATGATGCACTTGTTGATGAGAGAGCTGATATTGAACAGGCAAAAACTATGCCAAAATGGCTGGTGCAGACTTTGCGTGACAGCAAATTAGATGCACCTTTGTCATATCGTACTCGTTCAGGCTCTCATAGTACCTCCTTTGCATCAGATTGCTATGCTATGGCTGCATCTAGTCTCTGTGATGAGAATGAGCCTGTTTCTTTTGATGAAGCACAAAATTCAGAAAATTGGATGGCTGCTATGCAATCTGAATATGATGCTATAATGAAGAATGGTACATGGTCTTTATGTGACTTGCCTCCTGGCAAGAAGGCCATTGGCACTAAGTGGGTATACAAGCTGAAGCGTAAACCTGATGGTACAGTTGACAGGTATAAGGCTAGGCTTGTTGCAAAGGGTTATGCGCAGGAAAGAGGCATTGATTTTGATGAGACCTTTGCACCTACATGCCGTATGACTACTGTTCGGAGCATTTGTGCACTTGCAGCCCATCATGGTTGGAATGTACATCAGTTGGACATTAAAACAGCATTTCTGAATGGTGACTTGCATGAAGAAGTGTATGTTTTTCAGCCCCGTGGCTTTGTGCAGAAAGGGCATGAAAACCAGGTGTGCAGGTTAAAGAAGGCGTTATATGGTTTAAAGCAAGCACCACGTGCTTGGTATGAGAAAATACATGCCTATCTAATTGCACATGGTTTTGAGAACAGTCCAACTGAAAGCACCTTATATGTTAAGCGTGCTAATGATGTGCTTCTGATCATTGTTGTATATGTAGACGACATGCTGCTCACTGGTCCTCTTGAGAAGCATATTGCTGATTTTAAGGCTGATTTGCATGCCTCATTTGAGATGTCTGATTTGGGGCATTTGCATCACTATTTGGGCATTCAGTTTATGCACGTTGATGGTGGAATGGCTTTGTGTCAAACAAAATATATTGACACATTATTGCAGCGTTTTGGCCTTGAAGACTGTAAGCCTATTGCCACTCCTATGGAGACAGGTTTACGATTGAGTCTTCATGATGCTGGAGATGCATTTGATGCTGTTCTCTATCAGCAGGCTGTTGGATGCTTGATTTACTTATGCATTACTCGGCCAGATATTCAGTTTGCTGTCTCACAGATGAGCAGGTTCATGCATTGCCCAGGAGTCACGCATTGGAAAGCGGTTAAGCGCATCTTTCGCTACTTGAGTGGTACTCGGCTACTTGGGTTGTTTTATCCCAAGGGGGGATCACTACCGCCAGATTTGCATGCTTTTTCTGACTCAGATTGGGCTGGTTGCTATGACACTCGTGTGTCCACCAGTGGTTTTTGCTTCATGCTTGGTAGCTCATGTATATCTTGGTTGAGCAAGAAGCAGCCTACTGTGGCCACTTCGAGTTGTGAGGCTGAGTATAGGGCAGCTTTCACAGCGACTGTTGAGTGTGTGTGGCTCAGACGCCTTATGGCTGATTTGGGTGTTGGCCAGTCTTCTGCCACCACCATCTTCACTGATAGTCAGAGCGCATTGGCAGTTGCGAGGAACCCTGTGTTCCATGCTCGCACTAAGCACATTGAGGTGCATTATCACTATGTCAGGGAGAGGTTCTCTGCTGGGGAGATCAGCTTGGCATATGTGCCCACGCAGGAGAACATTGCAGACCTTTTCACGAAGGCTCTGCCTAGGGAGAAGTTTGAAGCTTTCCGCAAAGCTTTGGGCTTACTTCCTTTTGTGGAGTGATTTCCACATAGCTTGGCACTTCCTTATACATGAGTGCCAGCTCCTTGTTCACCGCATCACTCCCAGGGGGGATTTGTTGATATATTTAGGTAGTGATGTGTGTGAACACTCTAGGACTGCAGGGGCACTTTTTTCCCTCTTTAGGAGGTTTTTTTCCCCCGGCTTGTATATACGCCTATTGCCCTAATGGGCTACTTATCTTTGTACATTCTCTAGTAATACATTCAGTCGTGTGTGTTGTGCTCCAAGCTTCTTCTTCTTCCTTGTGCTGTTAGCGTGCTTCCGCAGACGTCTAACTCCAACAGAAGAAATTGGAATTAGAATCAGTCTTATAACACTACCTATTACAATTATGCAAATGATACACAGAATGATAGTCATACAACATTGATGATGAATTCAATAAGTACATCAGAGAAGGAGGATCTCAAGGTATTTTATATTGACTTTGGTTGCTCAAATCATTTGTCAGGTAATATAGAATTATTGTCAGAATTGGAAGAAGGTAATTCAAGTCATACAATACAAACAGGTGACAATACAAAACATAATGTACATTCAATTGGAGAAGTGAAGTGCAGGAGTGGAGCTGATTTGCTAACAAATGTTTTATATGTTCCAACAATACCAAAGAATCTGATTAGTGTGGGACAAATAGTGGAAAAAGGTTTTCAAGTCAGATTTACAAATGAAGGGGTATTTGTTGAAGATCCAGAGGATGGATACAATCAAATTGTTTGTGGTAAGAAGGAAGGTAGAATTTTTACTCTCAAAGTGCAAGGGAATGTTGGTCAAGCCCTAATCACACATGGTGATGGAGTACTTACAGAGTTAGATCTTTGGCATAAGAGGTTAGGACACTTCAATGAAAGAGGAATTAAAACCATGGTGGAGAATCAGTCAGTAATAGGGCTACCAAATGTAAAAAGTCAACATATCATCTACAAGTGTGAAGCTTGTCAAATGGGAAAGGCACACAGATTATCATTTCAGAAGAAAGGTTTTAAGCATGATGGTTTGCTAGAGCTCATACATATAGATGTATGGAGACCAACAAAAGAAGGATCAATCAATGGGTCTAGGTATTATGTTCTTTTCATTGATGATGCTACAAGGTGGATAACCATTTATGTTCTAAAGGAAAGATCAGAAGTATTTGGAGCTTTCGAACATTTTCATGCTTATGCAGAAAGAGTTACAGGTCAAAAGCTCAAAAGGTTAAGGTCTTATGGAGGGGGAGAATACTTCTCCCAAGAATTCAATGATTATCTTTGGAATGCAGGTATCAAAAGAGAAATAACTTTATAGGTATACACCTCAATACAATGGGGTTGCAGAAAGAAGGAATAGAACATTGGTTGAGTTTGCAAGAGCAATGTTAAAAGAAAAGAATTGCCCTAATTATCTTTGGGCTGAGGCTGTAAATACAACTACATATCTTGTGAATAGGTTACCATGTGCACCTCTAAATGGAATGACCCCTTATGAAGCATGGTGGGGTAAAAAACCAACACTTGATCATTGTAAGGTGTTCGGATCAATTGCCTATGCTTATGTACCATCACAACTCAGACATAAGCTTGAACCAAAGGCTGAAAAATATGTGTTTATTGGGTATGATGAAAAGCAGATGGGTTATAGGCTTTGGAATCCTCTAACTAAACAATTTATTGTTTCCAGAGATGTGACATTTAATGAACAGAAGAGTTGGTATGCAGATAAAGATTGTAACCTTGAAACATTTGAAGAAGAGGTAAGAAGAAGTGAAAGAGGTAAATCACATATGCAGGTAGATGGAGATGAAGATCATATGCAAGCAAGCACATCTAGAGTTGGATCATATAGAAGAAATGAAGATGAACCAAGATTTGATGAAGAAGTATATCCAAATACACATGAAGAGTGTGAACCAAGAAGATCAACCAGAATGAGGAAACAACCTACAAGTTATTCTTATGATACTTCTTATTTGACTCAGAAAAACTTTGCTTACTTGATTAAGGAAGATGAAGAGCCCCAAAGCTATGATGAAGCAAAAGGAAAGAAACAATGGGTAGAAGCAATGAAGGAAGAGTTTGATGCACTTGAAGAAAATAAAACTTGGGAACTTGTTCCAAAACCTAATGGTAAGAAAGTGATTGGAAATAAATGGGTTTACAAAATAAAGAAGCATGCAGATGGAAGAATAGCCAGATACAAAGCCAGATTGGTGGTTAAAGGGTATGCCCAAACTCATGACATAGATTATGATGAGACATTCAGTCCTGTGGCAAAGATGTCAACCATAAGAACAATCATAGCTATTGCAGCATCAAAAGGATGGACATTGAGTCAATTGGATATAAAGAATGCATTTCTGAATGGGTATATATCAGATGAGGTTTACATGGAGCAACCTCAAGGGTTTGTAGATTACAAGTTTCCAAATTATGTTTGCAGATTGAGAAGAGCACTTTATGGTTTGAAGCAAGCTCCAAGAGCTTGGAACTATAGACTTGTGAAGTATCTTAATGATCTTGGATATCAAAGTTCAAAGGCAGATGCAAGTTTACTTATCAAGAGAACAGATGAAGGTATGATCTACATTTGTATTTATGTAGATGACATTATAATTACAGGTACCTCAAATGAAGGAATCAAGGAGTTGAAGAGGTTACTTGAGAAGGAATTCAAGATAAGTGATCTAGGAAAATTGTCATATTTTCTTGGAATGGAAATCACTTATGCAGAACATGGCATATATGTATCACAAGAAAGGTATCTATTGAATCTTTTAAGAAGTTTAACATGGAGAAGTGCAGAGAGGCATCAACACCATTAGAGGTCAATCATAAACTCAGTAGATATGATGGTGCAGAGTTCAAAGATATGAGGAAGTATCAATCTTTAGTGGGAAGCTTGATTTATGCTACACTAACAAGACCTGATCTTAGCTATGCAGTGGGAGTTCTTTCTCAGTTCATGCATTGTCCAAAGGATCCACATTGGATTGCAGGTCAAAGAGTTCTTAGATATATGAAAGGAACTTTGAAGGAAGGATTATATTATCCTTTTACATCAGATATAAGGTTGAGAGCATATAGTGATTCAGATTGGGCAGGAAGTCAGGATGATAGAAGATCAACTCATGGCTACATGATTTATATTGGAGATAAACTTGTGAGTTGGTGTTCAAAGAAGCAACATACAGTGGCTTTATCATCAACAGAAGCTGAGTACAAAGGACTTGTGGAAGCAGCAAAAGAAGTGATATGGATGCAGACTTTGTTCAAAAGTTTGGATATTGATCAAGGCATACCTATCATACATGGAGATAGTATGACTTCATTATATCTTGCAGCAAATCCTGTATTTCATGCAAGAACAAAGCACATAGAGATACAATATCATTTCTTGAGAGAAAAGGTAATGGAGAAGGAGCTTGAAGTGGTGTACACTTCTACAAAAGATCAGATTTCAGATATTATAACAAAGAGCTTGGATGGAGTGAAGACAAGTAGATTCAAAGAGATGGCAGGAATAAAAGAGAAGAAGACTACATGAAGAAGTCAGAGCATGCTAATTAGTGATTGAGGGGGAGCTGTTGGGGCTTCACTCACTAATTAGAAATGGATATATGAAGGAAAAAGAAAGACAAGGAGAAGTGAAGACAAAGCACTCAGAAAATTAAGCCTAAGTGAAGGGACAAATCCACTCTTGTAATTTAGTGCAAAATTAGAAGTCTAGTCTTGACATAGAACTTCAAAACTTACGAGTTAGAGTCTAGGAGTATGTAAACTACACGTATATAAGTTAATATGAGTTGGAAAATAAATAGAGGAACTCAATTTTGTAATCCTTGAGTGAACAGAAAAAGTCGGGTTTTTCTGAGAGAGATATTGAGAATGAACTACTAAGTAGATGAGAGTTTTCTCTAGCTATGAGCAGAATAAGGCCAAGCCATTTTGTACACATTCTCTCTGATAGTTAATACATGTTTGTGTAAAAGGAATTGATCAAATTCCTCATGTACATTGAGTTCTAAGTGATTTCATATCAGTGTGAAAGTTAGTTGACAGTACGAGTTTTCTGGCGCACTTTTCACTGATCTTCTTAAGGTCAGGTCTGATAGTACAGTGTAAAGTTTTTAATGAGTGATAGTTCATTTTAAAGCTACTACCTTCAACTACAATTGATCAAAAGATCTTCACGAAACGGGACGCATACTTGGAGAAATGAGTCTAACAATGAAGGTATGTCAAATCGATGAATTATTTTCCAGATTTCAGGCATAGTGCAAATGTTGGAGTAAATTCAGAAGAATTTGAAGTTATTACTTGAACGTTTTGCTTGGTATGTGTTACTTAACATTAGCAAGAACTTCTATTAGCAAGTGATCAAAAGAATTTACAAAGATCAAGCCAATAAAAATCAGATTTGGAGCTTGAAGAAAAGGCACAGATTTCTGAGAAGTAAAATTTTGAAATTCACTAAGTTCAGTGGTAAAGTTTTTCAAGTTCAGAGTATTGCTAAGCTAATGATGGTTATAGAGGTATTCTAATACCACTTTAGCTTAGTTCTTGTGATGTTTCACACATCAACACGAGGAACCATGTGTTCCATGCTCGCACTAAGCACATTGAGGTGCACTATATTTATATAAGGGAGTGGGTCCCTGCTGGAGAGATCAATTTGGCATATGTTCCCACACAAGAGAACATTGCATACCTTTTCACAAATGCTCTGCCTAGGGATAGGTTTGAAGCTTTCCACAAAGATTTGGGCTTACTTTCTTTTGTGGATTGATTCCACATAGCTTGGAACTTCCTCATACATGAGTGCTAGCTCCTTGTTCACTGCATCAATTCTAGGGGCATTTGTTGATTTTTTTTGGTAGTGATGTGTGAGCAGACTAGGAATCACGTGGTACTTTTTTCCTTTTTTACGAGGTTTTTCCCCGGACTTGTATATATGCCTATAACCCTAACGGGTCACTTATCTTTGTACATTCTCTTGGTAATACATTCAGTATTGTGTGTTGTGCTCCAAGCTTCTTCTTCTTCCTTGTGCTCTTTGTGTGCTTCCACAAATCTCAAACTCGAACAAGCAAGCAACGTTGCAACTCTCTAGCTATGAATTTTTAGCATTGATCCCCTCATTTTTCATCCAATTGGATAGTTAGTAAAGTCATTTTGAATCACACAAGGTCTTTGGAGCACTTTCTGAGTATTTTGGGAGAAACCTTAAAATTATTGAAGTGTGGTGATTGATGTATCTCTTTTTGTGTAGGCTCTATTGGAGCTAGTTTGCTCTAAGTTATAACGATTGGTTCTCCTTCTCTATTTATCCATTTGCTATGATTTTGGTTAGGGCATAGTGCCATATACAACTCAACAAAATGAAGTTGCTAAAAGGAGAAATAGGTCACTCATGGAGATGGTGAGGTGTATGGTCAAAAGTCAGGCTTTATAACATAGCTTCTCGCTTGAGGGTGTTATGTGTACAGGATATGTACATAACATGTGTCCCACCAAAGAACTATAGTCTATCACTCCATATGAGGCTTGGCATGTTTGCAAGCCATCTATTTCTCATCTATGTGTTTTGGGTTGTCTGGCATATGCATTAGGGCCTGAACAACAAATGCAAGAAATTGGATGATAAAGTAGTGAAATGTATTTTTTGTTGGGTAGAGTTCTAAAAGCAAAGGCTATCCTCATTATCATCCATGATGTTGTTTTTGTGGAAGATGCAACTCAACCATTATTTTCATATACCAAGGAGACTTTTATTAGTGCTAGAGATGTGTATGACACTTTTCTTCCTCTTTTCACACGTGGACAACCAAGTGTTGGTCTAAATGAGGCAATTTCTCAGCCTTTACATGCTTCATGTGATGATGCAAATCCTTCCATTTTAGATGTAGATTTACATGATGCACTTGTTGATGAGAGGGTTGATATAGAGGAGGCAAAGACGATGCCGAAATGGATGGTACAAACTTTGTAAGATATCAAATTAGATGCACCTATGTGATACTCATTTAGGCTTTGATAGTGCTTCTTTTGCATCAAATTGCTATGCTATATCTACTTGTATTCTTCGTGATGCGAATGAACGTGTTTCATTTGATGAAGCATAAAATTCAAAAAATTGGATAGCTGCTATGCAATCAAAATATGATGATATTATGAGGAATGGTACATGGTCCTTATCTGATTTGCCTCCTAGCAAGAAGGCCATTGACACTAAGTGGGTATACAAGCTGAAGTGTAGGCTTGATGGAATAGTTGACATGTATAAGGCTAGGACTGTTGCAAAAGGTTATGCTCAAGGAAAAGGCATTGATTTTGATGAGACCTTTGCTCCCACATGCCAAATGACTACTATTCATATGAGATGTCAGATTTGGGGCATTTGCATCATTATTTGGGCATTCAATTTATGCAAGCTGATGGCGGAATAGCTTTGTGTCAAACAAAATATATTGACATATAATTGCAACCATAGTTGGTTTGGAACTCGTTCCAAACACCTTTTATGGTTCGGCGCTTTTGGTTCCGCACCAACGTTCCAAACAACGTATGGAACCTTGACTTAAAAAAACATTACCTCGTGGTTTTTTTGATATTGCCTTAAGAGTCAATGAGCTCTCTCAGAGGACCACTCCAAAGTCCATTAGTTCATACACACATATATACATATATACATTCGTGCCTCATTGCATTTCTTAATGCATCTATGATGTCACACATAACCTATGGTGCTATGCTGCACACTTACTAAGTACTATTATGTCACATAAAAGTTAGAACTTAGAGCATACATGCATGCATACATTCATACAACGTACACACATACGTACATGCATTCATGTATATAGTGCATGCATGCATGACACGATGCACATTGAATGTATACACTGTATATGCATGTATGCACATAAATAAATAAATAAATATATATATATATGTGTGTGTATATATATATATATATATATATATATATATATATATATATATATATATATATATATATATATATTTATAAGGTAAGTTCCGTATTGTTCCATATCTTGACGTTTGGTATGGTACCGCATTTCGTACGCGTACCGTACGTGCCGTACCAAACGTTCCGTACCACCTTGATTGCAACATTTTGGCCTTGAAGACTGCAAACTTGTTGCCACTCTTATGGAAACAAGTTTACGATTGAGTCTTCATGATGCTAGAGATGCATTTGATGTTGTTCTCCATCAGAAGACTATTGGATGTTGAATTTACTTATGCATAATTTAGCCTAATATTTAGTTTGTTGTCTCACATATGAACATGTTTATGCATTGCCGAGGCGTGAAGCATTGGCAAGTAGTTAAGTGCATCTTTCACTACTTGAGTGGTACACAATTACTTGGATTGTTTTATCCCAAAGGAGGATCATTACCACTAGATTTACATGCTTTTTCTGAATTTGACTGGGTTGGTTTCTATGACACTCGTATGTCTACGAGTGGTTTTTGCTTCATGCTTGGTAGCTCATGCATATCCTAGTTGAGCAAGAAGTAGTCTATTGTGGCCACTTCTAGTTGTGAGGCTGAGTATAGGGAAGCTTTCATAGTGACTGTTGAGTTTGCATGGTTCAGACATCTTATGGATGATTTGGGTGTTGCTCAGTCTCTTGCCACCACCATCTTCACTGATTGTCAGAGTGCATTGGCAGTTGCAAGGAACCCTGTGTTCCATGTTCATGCTAAGAACATTGAGGTGCATTTTTATTATTTCAGGGAGTGGTTCTCTACTAGAGAGTTTAGTTTGGCATATGTGCCCACACAAGAGAACATTGCATACCTTTTCACAAAGGCTCTCCCTAGGGATAAGTTTGAAGCTTTCCACAAAGATTTGGGCTTACTTCCTTTTGTGGATTGATTCCACATAGCTTGGAATTTCCTCATACATGAGTGCTAGCTCCTTGTTCACTGCATCACTCCTAGGGGGGATTTGTTGATATATTTTGGTAGTGATGTGTGAGCACACTAGAAGACTAGGGGTACTTTTTTCCCTCTTTAGGAGGTTTTTTCCCTCAAGTTGTATATATGCCTATAACCCTAACATGACACTTATCTTTGTACATTCTCTTGGTAATACATTCAGTATTGTATGTTGTGCTCCAAGCTTCTTCTTCTTCCTTTGCTCTTCATGTGCTTCTGCAAACCTCAAACTTCAACAAGCAAGCAGTGTTGCAACTCTCTAGCTATGCATTTTAAGCATGATCCCCTGATTATTCATCCAATTGGATAGCTGGTAAAGTCATTTTGAATCACACCAAGTCTCTAGAGCACTTTCTGAATATGTTGGGAGAAGCCTTAAAATTATTGAAGTGTGGTGATTTATATATCTCTTTGTGTGTAGGCTCTATTGGATCTAGTGTGCTCTAAGTTATAAGGATTGGTTCTCCTTCTCTGTTTATCCATTTGCTACGATTTTGGTGTTCGAGGGTAGCTCCTAGAGTGATTTAAATTTCAGCCAAGTTTGAGATTCATTCTCAATTTATTCTTTGAGCTAGAGTGAAGTGTGGTATTTGTTTGATTAGCTACTATGTGCATTCAACTATCTCATCTTGTAAACATTGTTCTCTAAGTGCAGGCATTCATTTTGAGTGAAATTATTTTTTGTTGGAAATCTCTTGGTTCGTACTATAGGTCTACCAAGCTCATTGGAGTTATCTGCATATGCTATGACAAAGAGCAATTTTGGTGTGCACAGGTCAAAGAAGAGTACCCATGGAGGTCATTTGCACTTCCTTGTTGCATAGGGATTGATATAATTCCCCCAAAAGTGCAGATCATTACAAGAAAACGTCTACTATATGATATTTTGAGAGTAAAAGTTTAGAGATAAAGTGAGAAATATTCATATGGGATCAACCAAGGAACAAGACATACCCAATTCAAGAACCAAAAGAAGCATAGGAGACATTAAATATTTGTTTGTATTTTTTAATATAGAAGAACAATGTTCATAAGACCATAAAAAATAAGCAAAAATTGAGATGCACAAACGATCATCAAGAAAAATATCCATTTATAGAGATAGAATTGGATCTTGAATCACTAGAAAGGGTCATTCCACTAGCTCATGATATTGTAGAAGGGCATGAGCTTAGTGATGTAGCATCTACACTAAGAGCTACTAAATTATACATGACCACATGAGGCTAGATTGGAAGAATTGAAAATTTTTATAGGACTATTTGGGACTAGATAAATCATTATTAGAGTTTCTTTTGTTCAATGCAAAACCAATACAATCAATCAACTTATTGAGAGTGTTTCTTGTGAGAAAAAGTCGAATTCACCCTCATGGAGAAATAATCTTGGGAAGTGAAGTCACATTTATCAGAAAACATGGCAAGAAAGTGATACTTCCATCTCTGATAGAGATCAAGATGTGATGCAAATTCTAGTTGATAAAGTGGGTGAATATAGTGAGGGATATGAACGAAATACATGTCTCCCCATTGGATTCAATGGGCATCTAACAAATTCATATTATATAATGGAATAAGAGTATCCATAGATTATAATTTATTGTGCATAAAATAGGGTAACCCTAACCTAAGGCCAACTCGATCAAAATTGCAAATTCAAAGATGGAAACATAAAAAATTTGATCAAGTTGATAGAAGGGGTAAAATTAAAAACGTGGGGTGTTGAATTTGAACACACTCTAGCAATTTGTATCTTGCATAAGGCCAAAAACTATGAAATAATTGTAGCAACCCATTCATGAGATAGCTCAGAGTTATGCAAGATTGGGGTAGTAATTCCATATACATACATGCACTTATCGCGAGCTAATTTTTATGTATATGTGCATGCACTTGTATACGTGTAGGAGTGTATTTTTGTGATATGTGTGTGGATGCGTGTGCATTCATATGTGTACATGTATGTGGATAAAACCATAACTCATGTTGTACATGCATGTGTTCTTCATATTATGATGTGAATGTGTGGATGCGTACTCTTGTGTATGTGCTTTAAAGTATGTGTGTATACATGTAAGAATGTGCACATGAGTATCACAGTGTAAGTGTGTGTATATAATGTGTCAGTTTAGTGTATGAACGTATGAAAGTTATGTTGTATTATGCATATATTTAATCTATCTAAGATGGGAAGAAAGCTATGCATGGAGTTTCTCATTTTTTGGTTGCATGCATGATTGCATGAGGTACGTGTGAAAAGGAGAAGGTAGATACTTGGTTTGCTATTACATGACCTCAAGGCATTGTGTTTGAATGCTATTATATGACCTCGAGGCAATTTTGCTTTGTATACTGTTAGATATGCTCAATACTCCACCCTCATGTGACCACAAATGATCCATGGTGCTCTAAGTTGTAAGGCCCCCATTATGAGGAGAAGCCATTATGAGAGCTCGGACATTTGTGGAACCCTAACTTCCAAGTTAGATGAGGTCTATCTGTGACCATTGATGGTAATAGATGATCTTTGTGAGCCTAGCCATTAGGTTAGGTAGGGCATAAACTTCCAGGCCATTGGGTTGGCATTTAAGGTGAAAATAAAGGCCCTGTGGCATCGCACAGTTTCCCCATAGAACCTTAATGGGGGGAGTGCAGAGGGGGGCTTCTGGTCGTGAAGATACTATCGAATCATATATTTTATCGACTATTTTGTATCTCCCGACTATGTTTATCTATACTGAACCGCCTTGTAAAAGCTATATAAGCACGGCCCAGGTTGAGCTTTACATAGCATTACGCACTAGTAAGCCCTTCATCTAGAGTCTGTCTAGATTGCCATCTAAGCTCCACAGTGGGAGCGCATGGGTGGACAACACCATCATTGTAACTGCATTATGCTCGGCAATCTGAGAATTTGAGTTCTCTATCTCTCCATCTGTGTCTATCTTTGTCTGCGTTTTTCTCTCAACTCTGTCTATAGGTCTATTCCGCTGTGTTGTTATTTTCTTACGTGGTATGAGAGCTCAGGAGGCTCTGAGTGGTGCAGAAGCAGAAACGTAGAGGTTGCAGAGGTCTGAACAACAAAAGAGAGAAGATGTCAAGCGGTGCGTCATCATCTACGACTGGGGGCCAAGGTGGTTCATCAACAGGAGTAGGTGGTGCACAAGCAGGAGCAGCAGTGATGCCGGTCATCCCAACGTTGCGGATACGGCCACTAGCCTTCATAGAAGGTAAACTTGATGGTACGAACTACACCCTGTGGAAGTTCAAAATCACTTCTATTCTTGATTCGTATGAGCTTTTGGAGACTGTTCTTGGGACTGATCATGAGCCCCAAGAAAGACCTGATCCAAATAATCCTGGTCGAATGATTCCTCCTGATGCTGATCTTCTACGTGCTTGGAAACGTAGAAATGCAGATGCACTCTGTGCTCTTGTTACAAGTACTTCTGATAGTGTTCTGGCTCTCATTCAGCATACTACGAAGGCATGTGAAGCATGGAACATATTGAGAAATCAATATGAAACTCGTAATCAGACACAGATTCAGAACTTGGAGAATCAGCTTGCAGCAGAACGGTTTGCTGATGGGGAGACTGCAGAGGTGTTTATCACTCACATAAAGAATCTACGAGATCAAATGGCGGGAGCAGGTGTTCAAAAGTCAAGTGAAGAGCTAGCTCGACGTTGTCTTCGAATCTGTCCACCTAAGTTTGATGGTCTGGTAACTGCTCTTAACACTCAAATCAGACCTCAACCACTAACTTTTGAAGAATTCAGTGCCTTACTCATGGAGGAGGAGCTGCGGATCAAGGCAAGCAGTGGTGGTAGCTCAATACTCCACCCTCATGTGACCACAAATGATCCATGGTGCTCTAAGTTGTAAGGCCCTCATTATGAGGAGAAGCCATTATGAGAGCCCGGACATTTGTGGAACCCTAACTTCCAAGTTAGATGAGGTCTATGTGTGACCATTGATGGTTATAGATGATCTTTGTGAGCCTAGTCGTTAGGTTAGGTAGGGTATAAACTTCCAGGCCATTGGGTTGGCATTTAAGGTGAAAATAAAGGCCATGTGGTGTCGTGCGGTTTCCCCATAGAACCTTAATGGGGGGAGTGCAGAGGGGGGCTTGCCGAGACGGTAGGACTTCTGGTCGTGAAGATACTTTCGGATCATATATTTTATCGACTATTTTGTATCTCCCGACTATGTTTATCTATACCGAACCGCCTTGTAAAAGCTATATAAGCACGGCCCAGGTTGAGCTTTACATAGCATTGCGCACTAGTAAGCCCTTCATCTAGAGTCTATCTAGATCGCCATCTAAGCTCCACAGTGGGAGTGCACGGGTGGACAGCACCATCATTGTAACTGCATTACGCTCGGCAATCTGAGAATTTGAGTTCTCTATCTCTCCGTCTGTGTCTATCTTTGTCTCCATTTTTCTCTCAACTCTATCTACAGGTCTATTCCGCTGTGCTGTTATTTTCTTACATATACCACACCACATGTGCCTCTTGCAATCACTCAGTGAGCTAAAGATCTTAGAATTTAGCAATTATAGTAGATTGTGAGGATGAATTCTATCTCCATGCTTAAAGTTTTGAGGACATCATTTCGTGTTTCACTCAAACGTCTGGATGATAGTATGCTCAATTAATGCTAATTGTTGTTGTGTTCCAGAGGATGCTTTATGTAATTATAGTCATTTAGCTTCGGTGTTGCAACTTCAATGAGGAATTTCCTTCTTTGTGCTTATGATAAGAGAAACTTGAACCATAACAATATTTCTTCCTTAGTTGGTTTTAGACATTATCTTCTTTAATGAAAAGATTTGAGACCTAGATAATTCAATCACAAAATTCCTCCAAAACACTTCTAATGTGTGCCAGTAAAGAAACGAAATTGAATGAAATTAGAAGAATAAAGGGCAGAGGAAAGAATCTATGATAAAGAGTGAAATGATAAAGCAAAAAGAAAGTAGTGAACATAGGTGACAATTTGAAAGTAAATTCCAAGACTGTACTCCCAAATGAAAGTAATTATTTTTGTGACATAAAGATTTTCATCATTTGAAATGGAAAACAACCAACATCCAAGTGAATCCATTCTAGGGAAATGTGAACATGGAGACCACAATGCTACTAGCAGGAGACCATAACATGTCAGTTCCTCTTCCACTTGGAATTGAAATGCAATCTCAAGAAGAAATTAGAGACTCTCAATTCATTTCAACGTACTTATTACCCTTTGAGACTAGACTAACCCTAGCAAAGAGAGAGCAGTCGGAATAAAAACTCTTGAACTATACCATCAGTAGAATCTTAACCATCCATGAGTATCTTTCTCATTCACTTCAATCCTAGCATCAATCAACAAATTTCTAGCTTAAACTCTTATCAATTGATCTTATAAGTGCTTTTCAAAAGGAATTTCCATCTCCAACTCAATTTCACGTTCCTCTCTTCTTTCCAAGAACCTCTTTGACCTACTTCATACGCCCAACATGAAGGGGGGAGATTAGTTGAAAATTTTGATGTGATCTGAATAGGGTTTCAACAAGATGAAAAGAGAAGAAATGGAATCGAATCATTTCAAGAACACATTGTAAAAAGAAGTGAATATTTCAATGGGGAAAACATTACATGGTGTTGCTCTAGCACAATGGTAAGCACCACGTTAAGAAGCTCCACCTTCTTAATGTCAATCTGTGAAAGAGATAGGAGTGATATGAATATCGTGAATGCAAGAAGTAGTGAGAGTGAGGGTGAGAAGCAAGAAGATGCACACACACATACACACACATGTAAGAGACAAGCAAGACACAATGGAAGATAGAAAGTAGACTCTATTGCTCAATAACACTATTACAAGGTCAAAATATCTCTAAGCTCTTCTCAACTCATACAAGCTAACCCCAAAAATGAGCTCTCTAGCTCTTTTTATAGATTCCAGACTAGTTTTGACCTGTTTCACATCTAATATTTGGCATACTTAAAATATAGGTTTTTGGCACTATTTGGAGGTCTAAACGAGATCTAAAAATAGCCAAAATTGTTATGCTTGTTCTACCTAAGCTCCTCAAGCTTGAGGACTCCTCAGCTTGCAGAAAATGGAGCTAATAAACACAAAAGTGGGTGTTTCTATGATACATATATTACAAAAGTGATAAAAATCATTGTTTGGGATTTTGAGAAAGTAATATAAAATATATTTCAGTGGAAAAATTGGCTGCATGGCTCCCTATGAGTCTTTGTAGTCGGCCTTACATGCTTCCTCTACGTCTATGCCTTTGGCTATTGCCAACAGCCCCTCCCTCATGCATCTGTCGTCCTGACAGATCCGTGTTGCGAGGTCTATGTGATATAGTTTTGCAAGAGATCGTGTGAGAGGGTGTGCTCCGTGCTGTGAATTCCTTGTACGAGATCAATTTCTAGTTTTCCAAGTCTATGGCTTGA
This sequence comes from Ceratopteris richardii, assembly GCA_020310875.1. Lineage (NCBI taxonomy): Eukaryota > Viridiplantae > Streptophyta > Polypodiopsida > Polypodiales > Pteridaceae > Ceratopteris > Ceratopteris richardii. The sequence goes on from CM035444.1 coordinate 88,640,922, forward strand.
GGTTCATCGAGAGATGGAAGTCGGTAGTGTGTTGAATATACTAGTCTTTCACAAGCAAATAATTGAAGTAGATGTGTAGACCGGTTGATAAAAACTTTAGAATGGTACTCCCAGAAGCCTGTCATGAACATTTCTTCAAAATTCATCTTATAACATGCGGGTAAGTACTTTGTATGGCAGTGCCAAGCATAACACGCCTAGAGCAATGGTGCAATGCTCATATTGCACGCCAAGTCTTGGTTTCCATGCTCAAAGCCCGAGGTGTTGACATGTGGTGCTTTGACGTAGTGAAGATCTTAAAAATGGTCTGCATCATATCAAATATCTTGATAGTCATGTGTGCTACAACGTCATCCATGCGGTGTAAGCGGGGGAGCCAGTGGCATATTGTGGCGATCATATATCCAATTGTAGGGGCCCGTGGGGTGGAGTGAAGTAATGATAATTAAGCCAGTCCTTGCACTGCTTATTATTTTGAGCTTTAATTGCAAAGGCTATCCAGGAGCAGCATCATGGCATAGGTCCCCAACACAGATTGTACTTTAAGTGCAATGGTGCCTTAACCCAAGTGTGCATCATCTCTGGATATTATTGTAGCAACTCCTAGCACAAATTCGTTTGAAAAAGTTTACCTTTCTGCGCTTCTGATGGCAAGTCCTCAGGCTCCAACTAAGTTGCATGGTTGGTTTCTTTTTCAATTGCCAAGTGATATTCTGCCATCAACATGAATTATGTTTTATATTGAAGCTCGTGGCTAGAGATGTACCTTCAAGGGGCCAGGTGAGCGAAATAAGGTGATTGTAATGTTCGTTCTTCCATCATGGCCATGGCATGTAGCTGTGCTTCGACACGTGCGGAGTGGGTTTTACCAAGTTTTTCCACAGACTTAAGCCATGCAGGTGTGGGAACTCAAAAGTATCTTTGTCTTCTACCGTGACACGTCCACCTGGTATTGGTGGTGGTTCATAGGCCTCTTCATATGTTTTCTCCACTAGTATAGAAACATTTTCTTCTTCAACCCAAATTTTGGGTGGGGAATCTGGCGTGGGAGGCTTGGAATGAGCTACAATCTGTGCTTGAAGATCAAATACCAGTGCACGTAGAGTATTGAGTTCCTCGAGAAGCTATGGGGGGATGACTTCAAGAACTGGTTGTGGTTGTTGAGCAGGTGTCCGTAACAGTAGAAGTTTATGATCATTCTAAAGCTTTTGATATTCCTCATTGATCTTATCGTAGTCCTCTAGTAGTCGTGCATGATCTTCTAACAATATTTGCATGGATTTGGAGGCCACTGCTTTAAATCAGCTAGGATTGAGGGGTTCATTTGATCTATCCAAAGCTGCTTCTAGATTCTCGTGATTCTGTTCCTGTAGTCGATGATTCTCCTCCTTAGCAGCTGCGAGGTGGTGTCTTAAGAGTCACATACTTCTAGTGAGCATATCATTCCTTAGGATCTGAGACTGTAGCATATTCTTGATATCCGTGAGTGCTTCCTTAGTCTTTTGTTCGCTCTCTAGCTCTACGGAATGATAAGCTTCTCATAACTCCTGATGTCGCGCATTGTGAGAAGCATTCTTGATGGTTAAAGAATTCAACTGCACCTGCAACTATGTAGTGGTGTGCTGCAATGCTTGGTAGCTACTATCGAGAGATGCAAATTCATCTCTAACTTGTGTCATACAAGAAAACATTTGTTGGAATGCAGTGTCGATCGTGGGTGACAATATCAATGGTGCAATGAGTGAAGATGATGTGAGTGTGGGTGTTGATGTAGTGGGAAGGGAAAAGGGGGATGGGAAGGTGGATGGAGTGGTGACCGTGGAGAAGTGTGATATGCCTAGATGTGGTGGTAAATAGATGAGGTGAGTGGTGGTGCGATGGGTGGTGAAATTTCCATGTCATTGGACATGGGTGCGTGAGTGGGTGTGAACACAGGATTTACAAAAGTGGATGAATAGTTTAAAGATTGAGTCTCGTTAATTGCTTGGTGGAGAGGGGAGGATAAAGGGGATATAGTTGGGTGGGGAGGTGACACTGGTGAGAAGGTCATTGGGGGTGGAAATGGGAACATAGGCCTTGGAGGGATGGAAAATGAAGGAAAGGATGGAGTGAGGAATGGGTTGATTGGAATGTGGGAAACTATGGTGGAAGGGATAGGTGTAGGTAGAGTTTGGGGTGTGCGGGCGAGTGTGGCCTCTATGGCAGTACTTGCAAGGAATGTAGATAGAGGAGGGGAGGTGGGATGTACTGGGGAAACTAGATGTATAGGAGGTGAAGAAGAAGTAGGTGATGTGCTGGGGATTTCGACTGTGGTTGTGGATGTTACAATGGAAGCGTGGGGTGGGAGTCGATGACAATGGTCCCTTTTTCTGGCTGGGTTTCTGTTGTGGTTTCAGGGATGAGTCGAGCTTCCTTGGCGTGATGCGAAGATTGTGCCTCGGTGGGCATGCAGATGTACTAACATGGCTTTGACATTAAACGGATGCATCAGGGGTCAAACATTGGTAGTGGCTTCCTCTTCAAATAACGGAGTGCTTCATTGGTTCCCACTGATTTGACTAGTTCCTTAAAACCTTGAATGAAAGATTCTTCAAAACCTCCACTAGCGAGTTCTTGCTCAAGAATTGCTTGAGTGTGTTCCTCGGATAATTGTCTACGTGCCCATACAACTTGCATATTGGGGTATAACTTCTGAATTGCCAAAGTATAGGTGGTGGCTTGAAATGTGTCATCCTCATGAGTACTCGTATCACCTTGGGCTTTGGTTTGCTGTTGTTCCTGTTGGTAATCTGTGTGGGAGCCTAGACTGGTCTGACTTGCTTCATCATCACCTTCTTCATCATCAGTCACTGTCCTATCTTCGTCTGAGCTGGATACTACTTGTTCTTGTTGTTGGTCGGGGGGGTGGGTAGGATAGTTCAGTCTTTCATATTCTTGAGGGAAGAGTTGACCTTCTGAAAATTGAAACTCGCTGGAAAACACATCATGCATTTCGAAATCAAATGTGGGGTTAAGGGGTTCTACCTTGAGATTCGGTATGGGAAAGGTAAAAGCTTCTGCACCAATGGTGGTGGGAGTTTCTCCTACTGCAACATTATCTTCCTGAGTGGTGGTTGCTTGAGGAGTTACTGCACTGATAGTGCCTTGTATGATAATGGGTCGTGAGAGGCGGATACGTATTGGCTATATAGGTGGGGGGGGGGGGTTTGGAGATTGTTGAGGAGATTGCTTTGGTGACAGGGACTCTGGAACCTGCAAGCATGGGATAGAACCTCTCATGCACTTGCATGCTCGTCCTTTGCTAGCTTTTCTGGCCTTTTTGGTGGTTTCCTTGAATCCTTTTAATTCTTCACTGGTCATAGCATGTTTGATGGGCAAATCATAGGCCAAACACATATAGACTCTTCTTATAATGGCACAACAACTATGGATGATGTGTTTTCGTTCCCATCTCTACTGAGCTAAATACAATTGATTGATAATCCAATTGGCAAGATCTATGGTCTTGGCCCTTATGCATGCAAGGTATAAGCCAAACTAGATACGTTTTTCAGGAATGGTAAAATGATCTTGTGTGGGGAACACGAAATGCTGCATGCAAATGCACAATGGCTTGGAGAGTTCAAGTGTGATGGCCGAAATATCAACCCACTCCAAAACATCACCTTGTTTCATAGGCTCCAGAATAATCCTTTCTCGTTCTGTCAGTGTGTGAGTCCCATGAATCTTAAGCGCTGCTCGAATGAGATCTTTCAAAAGGTAAAACTTCTTGTATGGAGGATCATTCATCAACGATGGAAGAATAAATGTTCCTGGCAAGTCCTTGTTCGCAGGGGCTTCAAGTGTAGTCACCAGGTAATAGCACCGATAGAAGTCAGGTTTTGGCAAGGGATCACTAAAATATTCAATAAAACTAGATCAAGCCTAGATGTGTTGTAACTCTTCTAAATTCTGAAGCTCTTCAAATTCTCTTGAGAAAAATTGATATCTTCCCCACTTGGTACCATTGAAACACAACATGGCATCATAAATAAAGTTGGCATCTGCAAGAGGTCCTACTAGACCTTGGAACTAATGAGAATTGTTATGAACTTTTTCGGTGTGTCCATAGGAGGATCATCTATGGGAATTGGTCTTGGGAAGCCCTAAAACTCTAGTGGTTGCAACGTAGGATAAGATTCAGCTAATCAATTGCCAAAATCGACTATTGACATACTAGGGCAAGCCATGGAAGGTCCTTCAGCTTGCATGATGATTCGAAATGAGTGCATAGGTGATCTGCTACAAAAGGATAACACATTAGTATGGAAATTAATTAGGATCCCAATTAAGACCACAATCCCTTTCCATAACCGATGTGTAACCCATGTAGCCTAGTGTTGTGAGGTGGTTTATGGGATGATTTTGCAGAAACTAATGCAGGTCACTAGACACCTACATGCTTTAGATAATGCATACATTGCTTGTGATGAGCCTTGTATTACAAGTGACAGTGGGTTAGTGTGGGTGAACTTATACAAAGTTCAATTTTGAGTGAATTATTACAAAGGTAGGGGTTATTCGGGATGGGTGTTATGTTGTACAAAGGATCATGTGGTGGCTTCTGGATATGTTTTGGTGTCCATTTCCTAAAAGTTGATGAGTGGGCAGTATTCTTTTGCTAAGGTACAAAAGGTGATTTTGGTGGTTGTGGTGTCGATGGGTGAAGGGATTTCAAAGGGGTATATGTTACATGGCTTGAGTTTTGGGCTATAATACGATGCTTGGGTACCCAGATCTGCGTGGGTGTAAGTCGATTTGAGAGGTACTTCTTGGCGATCCAAATCCTTTGAACTCTTATTCTTGGAGAAGAAGGCTGAGGATATGTGGACTGCTAGCTCCGATTCTGCCTGAACTTCTCCTTATCAAAGCCTTTGTTGTTGTGGTTGGTTGTTGCTTCCTGTCCTTTTGGAACCCATACCTACTTTATGCGGGTAGTCTCAGACTGCTGATGCTGCTTCCATCTTTGTATCGCCTGGTATGGTTGTCGGCCTGGGTTCCTAAGTTGTGGTTGACTCCTTTGTGATTGGGGGTGAGAGGTCGGGTTGACACTCTGCGTTGGAAAAGAAGGGTGGTCCAACACTTGCGAAACTTGCCCATTAAGTGAGGCATTCTATACCACAGATCTAGGCATGTTCGTAGTAAGTGTGGAAGGATAGACACGGACGGCTATGGTGCCCCTCTGTCCACTAATGCAATCCATTTGACCGCTGATGCAACCCACATGATCATTGATACAAGACCAGGGGAAGATCTCTTGACATCTTTCAGACTGGCAACTATCCATCGCCAAGCTCTCATGGGTTGACTTTGGAGGGAGCATGCTTACCAATGGATTTGTCCAAAGATCTTTCGATCCCCCTTCGCAATCATTTCGTATGGTCTAGGGTTACATACCTAAGGCGGAGTGTTATTAGGAAAGTCAAGCGGTATCACTCACTGCTGGCCTAAATTCCTGATCTGCAAGGAGCCTTGTCTAAGATTTAGGTCCAGTGAGTGATCACATAACCAATCTTGGCCAAGGATTAGGGGTTCTATCAGGTCATCATCATGGCACACTACAAGCTTCACTATCATGGTCACTTCATGTATGAGGATAGGAAGGTCCACCTCATCCATGCAAGGGGTTTCCATGCCTCATAGCCCTATGAGGTATGCCTCAATTGGCCTCATTTCCAATCTTGAATCCATATAATGAGACCATCTAATGGCACTAGTTGGAGCACCTAAATCAATTAAAGCCCTAAGCTCGTGGTGAGGGTTGTTGTGTTCTAGCATGACTGTAATGAATGGTCTCCTATCCACTATGCTAGGATGAACAGTTGACTTTGTTTGACACATGGCCATGGGGTATCTCGGTGGGTTCTCAAGATGATTATAATGTTCTCTCCCTAGTCTTTGTCTTCTTAGCTTCATGTGCTTTAATGCATTCTAGAGCTTCTACCTGAGCTTTCGTGTGTATTCTCTTTTATTCCTCCTTACGCTTCTTTGCCAAAGTGAGTCGTCTAAGCGTGTCTCAGTAAGAGGTTCTTGATATAGCTTGACTCTACAACCACTAATATAATTAGGCAATATCTCTCCTTCTAGGGTGGATAATTGCACCGCTCCACTTGTCGACATTCTATTAATGATCATAGGTCCATAACCTCACTTTTCTAGTTTTCGTGCATGTTGTTCTAGTTTATACACTAGAACAACATGCACGAAAACATAGTTTATACACTAGAACAACATAGTTTATACACTATGTCACCTTCTTTTAAGCTTAGTTTATACACTAGAACAACATAGTTTATACACTAGAACAACATAGTTTATACACTATGTCACCTTCTTTTAAGCTTTTGTCTTTCACATGTGGATCAAAATAGGCTTTTTGTCACGTCTTTGTTGCATATATGCCTGCTACTGCTTTCAACCTGGTTTCTCCTAATCATTCCAAGTTCATTATCCTTGATGATAATTCATGGCTGGTCCACTGATGTTCTTGTGCAACCTTAAGGGTGGGTATCAAAAAGTCCAAAGGAAGCACCATGTTCTGACCAAAAACCATATGAAAGGGAATTGTGTTGAGTAGTTTTGTAGGCCACTCGATATGCCCAAACAGCATGGCATAACTGTTTGTCCCAATCTGAATGTTTGTTGTTCACAAGTTTTGTCCCTACATTACAAAGGATCTTGTTAGTAATTTCTTCTTGACCATTGGCCTGAGAATGATATGGTGCGGATTTCTTGTGAATCACCATAAAATCTTGTAACAAATATTCAATGACCTGGTTTAGAAAGTGAGTTCCTCGATCGCTCACTAGTTCTATAGGTAATCCATATCTTGTAAAGACATTTTTTGATAAGAATTTTGCAGTCGTGTGTGCATCATTTTTTTGTGGCCTTAGCCTCTACCCATTTGGTAAGATAATATGCTGCTACTATGATGTATTCCGCATGCGTACCTTTTGCAGGGGGTTAATGGGTCCGACAAAGTCTATACCCCACCTGGAAAATGCATGTCCTCCCATCATGGTTTTGAGTGGCATTTCATCTCTACGAGTAGGAAACTGAGTCCTTTTGGCACACATCACATCTCTTAACATAGGTATGTTCATCCATGTGAAGAATGGGCCACCTTAATCCTGCAAATAGTATGGCTTTGATTATCTTGTCACGGCCAAAATGACCTCCTGCAACACCTTGGTGTGTGATCTCTAATATGCTCAAATAATCACTCTCATGAACACATGTCGTAGGTATCCATCTCTTCCTCCTTTGTACAAATTATCACCAATAAGTGAGTAGTCTTGAGCTTCCTGCTCTAGACTTTGTTGTTGTGCTAAAGTCATTCCTTGAGGGAATGTTTTTGTCCTCAAGTATGTTTCTAGCGGTTCACTCCATTCTGGTGTGAGAGACATATGATATAAAGTGGCATGTTCCACTGGGGGTTTTTAACAACAAAATGGGCATTCTTTACGTAGCTTATAGACATCTGCTTCCATAGAAGGCTAGTATACTCCTAGTCTATGCAGAGTCTGCAATGTACGATGTTTCGAATGATGTTGCCTGGCAATGCACGTACATGTGCTAGTTGCAACCATTTCTCGTATTCTGATTCGTCGACACAACAAGCAAGAATTTCTTTATTATCTTGTTTATAAATGCTTCTTGCTAGTATCTGGTATCTTTGGGATTTGGTAATTTCTCCTTCTTTGATCCTTATCCTAGCATTCTTGGGTCCAAATGTGAGAATAGGGACGATAGGCTTAGCCCATTCTAGCACTATTTTGAGGTTAAACAGGTATGCGTCTGGCAGTTCATCCGTTATTCCTTGGGGATCTTCTCCTGTAGTTAACCTTGAGACATGCTTAGCTCTAAGGTGGGTCTTTCCCTTCCCGACCACTGCTTCAAAGTTGTATTCCATCAGTAATAGAAACCAGCGTATCCGTAGTCCGGTGTTACAAGGATTATTGACTAAGTACAGCAATGCCTGATGATTTGTGAAGAGCTTGAATTTATTCGCCAACAAATAATGCCTGAATTTCTTTATCACGTAAATCATTCCTAATCCTTCACATTCTGTAGCGGTGTAATTTTCTGGTACATTCAACTGTCTGCTCGCATAAGCTATAGGGAGATCTATATTGCCTTTGTTTGCAGGTTCTGCCAACACACATCCTATGGCATAGTTGGATGCATCCACATGTACATGGAATGACTTACTCCAATTTGGTGTTGTTAATATAGGTGTTGAACACAAGCATCATTTGAGTTCATTGAATGACTTCTCACATTCATCTGTCCATTTGAACTTGGTCAACAAAGAGTCCAGAGGCTTTGCTATGATAGAGTACATATGTATAAATCATTGATAATATCCACAATGACCCATGAAAGCTTGTACTTCTTTCACATTTTTTGGCCTAGGTAGGTGTGCAATTACTTTCACCTTTTCTTCATTTGTAGAGATTTTGTTCTTTAAGACAATATGTCCTAGAGTCTTGCCTTTCTTGACCATGAAAACACACATTTTTGGGTTCAACAGAACCTGATATTCTCAACATCTATCAAAAATTTGCCTTAAGTCAGGGATGTGGGTAATTCTCATGTGGGAATGAGCACATAAGTCATCCACATAAAGTTCCAAATTCTTTCGTAAGAACTCCTTAAAAACATGACACATGACTCATTGAAGGGTGGTGGGTGCATTTGTTAGCCTAGATGGCATCACACAAAATGCAAATATGCCCCATTCTGTGGCAAAAGTTGTCTTATGTTGATCTTCAAGAGCAATGGCTACTTGATTATAGCCTGAAAATCCATCAAGGAAGCTATAAACTTCCTTCCCCACGACTCTTTCCAATAAGTGTTCCGTGATAGGAAGAGGATACCTATCTCTAATAGTGGCAGCATTAACTTTTTTAAGGGTAATACACATGTGCAATTTTCCATTCTTCTTTGGTACAACCACAATGGGGGATGCCCATTCTATACTCAATTTCATAAATGAATCCTGCTTCTATCAAGCAATCAATCTCTTCTTTAATCTTGGCAGCGTAATTATCATTGTACGTGTATGGTTTTTGCTTGGTAGGTTTAGCCTTTGGAGTCATGGGGATTTTATGGGAGCATATATCTGGGTCTACTCCTTTCAAGTCTTTGTAACTCCAAGCAAACACATCTTTATATTCTTGCAATAGGGCAATTAACTCCTCTTCTTCTCCATTGTTCAAATCAAGCCCTATGTATGTACATTTTTTTTCTCCTTCTTCTATGGTAACTATGATTTTTTTGGTTTTTTGTCGATTATCATATGATTCTCTGATGCTTGCTTCTTTTTTAGGCATCCATACCACAATTCTTCTATCTTCTATTTCATACTTCTTGAATTTCTCAGGTACTCCCATGTAAGGTTCTTCTTCTTTTGTCATAAGTGGCTTCTTTCTTTTCTTTGGTTCATTTTCTGTACATTCTGTGAGTGGCTTCTACAAAATAAAGATATTCCTCTTATGTCAAACAGAAGGGTTCCATGAAAATGGATTCTAAATCCTCATTACCACTCTCATCCGGTTATTGGGTCACTTCCGTGCATTCTTCTAGGATGGGTTCTTCCTCTAAGGGCTCTATTAAAAAAATGGAAATGTCATAACCATCGTCATCACAATGAGGAGTCCATTGTTCTTCATTTACAGCTATATCCATCATAGCTAAAATCTCTGCCCAACCATGAGGTTCAAATTCCTCGTCTGGAAATACTATCGGTGCATAGCCAGGGTCTTGAAGGGTTCATGGATGTCATTCTGAACCTTAGGTCCTGACTTCTAATCATTCTTCCTCTTGTTTGGCTACTTGACACATCCATAGATGAGTATCCTCGTGCAACCATGAGGGGTCTGGTTCTAATGAATGCACTGACTTTGTTTGTTCTGGTGTCTTATGGATGGTATTCCACTGAATTGGGGGTACATCTTGATGGGAATAATCTTTAAGATTGACTTTGGTGGTTTCTCTTAAATGTTGCAAGTACAAAGAATTAGTTCCCCAATCTTGTAGGATTTGCAGTTGACGCATGAATGGTCATCCTAAAATAGCATGATTTTTTCCAAAATCACAAATGATGAAAGTATGTTCAAACTCTACACCACAAGTGGTGAGAGATATGCCTTCTAGTAAGCTTAATGGCTTTTCTTTATGTACATAATCCATTTGTAGCTTCATCCTAGTGGGTCTTAGTGCTGGCCTACCCCAATATTTCCATAAAGCACTGGTAGCGATGGCTACTCTAGCTCCTGAATCTAGGGATGGTGCACTCCTCTCCTGTTTCTCTAAGATAGGGATGGTGCACTCCTCTCCTGTGTCTCTAAGATAATAGGGTTCCTTTGCAGATTCTTCTTCTCATTGCTAGTGATCAAGTATTCTAACCTCTCCAGTTGTCCTTGAAAGTGCAACTCAGGCTTTGCCATGTTATTCCAATTGATATAACGAGAGGCTTCGAACATAGCTTGTGCTAATTCTATCATCTTCATGCAAAGTTTAGTTCTCTCAATTTCTAATTATTCTCTTGGATAGTTCTTACTTAATTCAACTACTTGAGGTCCTTCTTCTATGTTGGAGTTAGACATCTGTGGAAGCACGCGAACAGCACAAGGAAGAAGAAGAAGCTTGGAGCAAAACACACAAGATTGAATGTATTACTAGAGAATGTACAAAGATAAAAGCCCATTAGGGCAATAGGCGTATATACAAGCCAGGGGAAAAAACCTCCTAAAGAGGGAAAAAAGTGCCGCGGCGGTCCTAGAGTGTTCACACACATCACTACCTAAATATATCAACAAATCCCCCCTGGGAGTGATGCGGTGAACAAGGAGCTGGCACTCATGTATAAGGAAGTGCCAAGCTATGTGGAAATCACTCCACAAAAGGAAGTAAGCCCAAAGTTTTGCGGAAAGCTTCAAACTTCTCCCTAGGCAGGGCCTTCGTGAAAAGGTCTGCAATGTTCTCCTGCGTGGGCACATATGCCAAGCTGATCTCCCCAACAGAGAACCTCTCCCTGACATAGTGATAATGCACCTCAATGTGCTTAGTGCGAGCATGGAACACAGGGTTCCTTGCAACTGCCAATGCGCTCTGATTGTCAGCAAAGATGGTGGTGGCAAAAGACTGGCCAACACCCAAATCAGCCATAAGGCGTCTGAGCCACACACACTCAACAGTCGCTGTGAAAGCTGCCCTATACTCAGCCTCACAATTGGAAGTGGCCACAGTAGGCTGCTTCTTGCTCAACCAAGATATACATGAGCTACCAAGCATGAAGCAAAAACCACTGGTGGACACACGAGTGTCATAGCAACGAGCCCAATCTGAGTCAGAAAAAGCATGCAAATCTGGCGGTAGTGATCCCCCCTTGGGATAAAACAACCCAAGTAGCCGAGTACCACTCAAGTAGCAAAAGATGCGCTTAACCGCCTTCCAATGCGTGACTCCTGGGCAATGCATAAACCTGCTCATCTGTGAGACAGCAAACTGAATATCTGGCCGGGTAATGCATAAGTAAATCAAGCATCCAACAGCCTGCTGATAGAGAACAGCATCAAATGCATCTCTAGCATCATGAAGAATCAATCGTAAACCTGTCTCCATAGGAGTGGCAATAGGCTGACAGTCTTCAAGGCCAAAACGCTGCAATAATGTGTCAATATATTTCGTTTGATACAAAGCCATTCCACCATCAACTTGCATAAACTGAATGCCCAAATAGTGATGCAAATGCCCCAAATCAGACATCTCAAATGAGGCATGCAAATCAGCCTTAAAATCAGCAATATGCTTCTCAATAGGACCAGTGAGCAGCATGTCGTCTACATAGACAACAATGATCAGAAGCACATCATTAGCACGCTTAACATATAAGGTGCTTTCAGTTGGATTGTTCTCAAAACCATGTGCAATCAGATAGGCATGTATCTTCTCATACCCAGCACGTGGTGCTTGCTTTAAACCATATAACGCCTTCTTTAACCTGCACACCTAGTTTTCATGCCCTTTCTGCACAAAGCCACGGGGCTGAAAAACATACACTTCTTCATGCAAGTCACCATTCAGAAATGTTGTTTTAATGTTTAACTGATGTACATTCCAACCATGATGGGCTGCAAGTGCACAAATGCTCCGAACAGTAGTCATACGGCATGTAGGTGCAAAGGTCTCATCAAAATCAATGCCTCTTTCCTGCGCATAACCCTTTGCAACAAGCCTAGCCTTATACCTGTCAACTGTACCATCAGGTTTACGCTTCAACTTGTATACCCACTTAGTGCCAATGGCCTTCTTGCCAGGAGGCAAGTCACATAAAGACCATGTACCATTCTTCATTATAGCATCATATTCAGATTGCATAGCAGCCATCCAATTTTCTGAATTCTGTGCTTCATCAAAAGAAACAGGCTCATTCTCATCACAGAGACTAGATGCAGCCATAGCATAGCAATCTGATGCAAAGGAGGCACTATGAGAGCCTAAACGAGTACGATATGACAAAGGTGCATCTAATTTGCTGTCACGCAAAGTCTGCACCAGCCATTTTGGCATAGTTTTTGCCTGCTCAATATCAGCTCTCTCATCAGTAAGTGCATCATGTAAATCTGCATCAGAAATGGAATGATCTGCATCATCATATGAAACCTGCAAAGGCTGAGAAGTTGCCTCATTAGGACCAGCACTAGACTATCCACCTGTAAAAAGAGGCATCAAAGTATCATACATGTCTTTGGAGCTAACAAATGTCTCCTTAGTACATGAAAGTAATGGCTGAATAACATCTTCCACAAATACAACATCACGGCTAACCAGAATGTGTTTAGTCTGTCGATGATACAGGCGATAGCCTTTACTTTCAGAACTGTATCCAACAAAAATACATTTAACTTCTTTATCATGCAATTTTCTGCGATGTTGTTCAGGCACTAATGCATATGCCAAACAACCAAAAACATGCAGATGAGCAACAGATGGCTTGCGGTCATGCCAAGCCTCATATGGAGTGATAGACTGCAGTGCTTTAGTGGCACACTTGTTCAGTACATATGCTGCACACATGACAGCCTCAAGCCAAAAACTATGAGGTAAAGCCTGACTCTTAACCATACACCTCGCCATCTCCATGAGAGACCTGTTCTTCCGTTTAGCAACTCCATTCTGTTGAGGTGTATACGGCACTGTACACTAGTGTTTTATCCCACGTTCAGCCAGAAATGCATTAAAATCTTAAGACATATATTCCCCCCCTCGATCAAAACGGAGGGTGCCCATTTTACATGCTGATAGATTTTCAGCCAAAACCAAAAACTGTTTGAAGCACATGAACAAAGAGGACACCATTTCAGATTTCTGCAGGCGTAGCAAACTAGCAAAATTCAGATGACCAAAGCGTGCATGCCAAAGCTTTGCATCTGACATAGCCTGAGAATCTTGAACTACACATGCCGAATTATTCACAGATCTTTCATAGTCTATGAGCTTATACAGCCCACGACATAAAATGCCAGAAGAAATAATCACATCGCCATTTGAGAGATCATGAACTGTATACCTGTCATCAACAAATTTCACAACCAAGCCAATCTTGGCTAATGCAGAAACTGATAACAGATTCTTTTTGATCCCTGGCACAAATAAAGCATCTGACAAAGTGAAAGAACTGCCATCAGCAGTAGTCAAAATGATCTTACCAACTCCCATAACAGGATAAGAGGAGTTGTTGGCGCATGTAACAGTATTCCCTGTAGGGGCAGGCTCGAGTGAAGAGAAGAAACTACGCTGCGAGGTAATATGTTTGGTCGTCCCACTGTCAAAGTACCAAACATCTGAGTCTACTGCAGACATGCATTGATCATGAGAAGATGGGTCAAAACTGCAGACAGTAGTAAACGCCCATTCTTCTTCCTGCACAAGATTTGCAGGCTCTGTTTTTGGTGTAGAGGCCTTTGCAACAACCATTCTAGCCTCTTTCTTCTTTGCCTCTTTAGCAGCCAGTTTTGGACAGTTCTTTATGATATGATCATTGCCTTTACAGTACTTACAAAACAATTTCTGATTTTCTGATTTTTTCTCATCTTTGTCTTGGTTCTTTGAATGTGCAGCATTTGCAGATTTTTGCTTACTAGTAGAAGAGCTCCATTTTCCTTTGCCCTTCTGACTAGCCAGGAAAGCTTGATTTGCAACTCGCATAATGGACCTGTTCTGCCTGGACTGATCTTCCTGCAACTGAACAGAGACTAACTCCTCAAATGATAAGGCATTCAGATTGCCTTTCATCATCAACCGAAGAGTAGAAGCAAAACTCTGATATGAGTTAGGAAGACCATTCAGAACGGTCTGCACAAGTGAGCTATCTGGTATAACCTCATCAGCAGAAATCAATTGTTCCTTCAAATCTTTGATCTTTGTTAGGAAACTGTCCATAGAATCACCTTCATTCATGTGCTCACTCTCCAACTGTTTTCGGAGATAAGCAACACGAGCTTCATTCCTAGCTTGGTACAATGTGGTAAGTGTATCCCAAGCATCCCTAGCTGTTCTACAAGAGCGTATGTGAGGAATAATGACACCTTTGACAGACAAAGCTATCAATGCATGTGCCTGGGCATCTCGGCCATCCCAACGAATCTGCTCTGCAGTAGGTGCAACAGAAACAACAGCACGAACAGGAATCTGCACAATATCATCTTCGACACCATCTTCATCAGCTCCAGCACCTCCAGCACCTGTATTTGTAGTACCTATAGTCGTAGGTGTAATAGGACGTCTTTCAACACCCTGCACAATGTTCCACAGTCCTTTTGCAACCAATACATGTCGCATCATATAAGCCCATAATGGGTAGTTGGTACCATCCAACTTATCCTCAACAGCCAACATACGAAATACATCAGTTCTTTCAGCCATGGCCGATGACTAAAATACCTTGATACAGAAAATTGACTGTATCTCAAAAAGTTGAACGGAACTGCCCAGACGAGTTCTGCTAGACCTGTAGCAGACTTCGAGATGCTTAAACTGGCGAACAGAAACTGGTATATACCTTTGGCACAAAAGGACGAAATAGCCTACACAAGCACTACAATATTGCGTTCGGAGGCCGAAACGAGCTCAGATCGCGATTTCGGCACCACAGAGCAAAGCCGTTTTGATCTCGGAAACACCCTGAGTATGCTCACCAAATTTCATGCGAATCTGAGACTGCAAACGGAGGAGTGTTGACGGTGCCCTAGATGAAGCGACGACCTGCTCTGATACCAATTGTTGGAGTTAGACGTCTGCGGAAGCACGCGAACAGCACAAGGAAGAAGAAGAAGCTTGGAGCACAACACACAAGACTGAATGTATTACTAGAGAATGTACAAAGATAAGTAGCTCATTAGGGCAATAGGCATATATACAACCCGGGGGAAAAAAACTTCCTAAAGAGGGAAAAAAGTGCCCCGACGGTCCTAGAGTGTTCACACACATCACTACCTAAATATATCAACATTCTAATCTCACCTGATACGCTCGAAAACATCATATCTAGATTTTGAGGTATGGGTTCAACTAGAACTGATCCTGATCTCTGAGCTAGGTTCTCCCAATTAGATTCTTGTGAAGTCAATTCGAGGATTTTGGGTCTAAATTCCTTTAGACTTCCTTTAATTCACTTATTTTCTTGCTCCACTTTCTCTTAATTCTTTCTAGAGAATACTTCCAAGTTTTAGTCTTTTTGCTACTAGACTCTCCAACTTCGCTATTTCTAGCTGCTTAATCAATGAAGAAGTATCATGTCTGATTCCACTTTTAGAGAATTGTATAACAAGTGATAAATATCCCTAAATTGCCTTTGTTGCAATGGTTGGAACCAAGTTAAAGCCGTGTTCTTTAGCACGATTCCAAAGGCATTGTATTGTGTGAACATTCCTTCTACTTGCTCTGGTTGCAATACCTACTTAAATTCGGCAACATGGTCATAGGGATCTCCTGTCCCATCAAAGTAATTTTTCATCGACTTTACTAATTGAGTGGGTCTTAGTATCCTTGGATGTTCATGTGGTCTAGGTAGAGGAAAATCATCTCTACCACCTGGTATTCTTGATTCCCTTTGTTGATCCAATCTATCGGTGTCCATGGTTGGCCTATCCCTCCCTATGGGGTGAGTGAAACTTACTTCTGGCCTTTCTTTGTTCTTCTCTCTTTGAGTACCATGAGTTGAGGATGTCCCATCACCATGATGGCTAGCATTTACATTTGCTCGTGATGGGGGAAATATTAGTTCACCTCTACATGTAGAGGCATGCCTCGCATGATCTGACACTACAAGTACTCGTTCTGAGGTATTGTCCAAGTATACTACCTTTCCAGGCGTATCAGGGTCCTTCAATTCATAAATCGTGATGGAGCCTACTTCACTTCGTTGTTCCATTCAGTGTCTCCAAAAGGCTTCATCAGTATCCTTAATCAGGAATAATTCAATGCTTCTATTATCATGAGGGATCCATTCTAGGTGTAGTACTCTTGTCCGAACTGATTTTCCTCTGGGTGTCCTAGGTTCGTCTCCTAATGGTTCTTTTCCTTGGGTTCCTGCTTCCATCTCAGGGATAACGGCACTGAACCCATTGGTATGATTAGCTTGATTACTTATGATGTAAATTGTTCCTTCTTTGTCTATGTAAGCATCTCTCTCGAGTTTCACCACTGGATGTTCCAGTCAAATGGGTTCATCAGGATTATGCAATTGAACCACTGATCTTCTCAAACCCCTCATAGATGCGAGCACCTAGGTGGTTGGTTCAAACATATTCTAATTGGGTTCTATAGGGTCCTTCGAGTCTTTCTAAGTATGCTACACTTAACCCTCCTTCTAGTCTTTCCGTGCTGAAATCCATTTCTGATTCATTGGGGATTCTTGTCTTGTTTCAATGTACACGTCAGGAATTGACTTTTCGTTTTGTACTTGCATTCTCATTCCGTCAACTTTAAATTCTTTCCTTTAGGTTTTTCGTATTGCACATTTTTAACTTATTCTTGGACTTGAATAATTAAGCCTCTTAGACTTGATGCATTCCCATTGCAGTCCTATTTTTAGCTTAAGCTAATGATTGACTGAGGGGGTTGAGTATTCTTCCAACCTTGAGTCAGCTTCGACGATCACTCTCGTGCCCAAGAAGTCGTGCTTCCCAAGCCTTGCGTACTTCACCTGCCTTGCCTTGATTGCCCTTGGATAGCTCTTGCTAGACCTGTACAGATCCAAAGTTTAGACCAATTCTTAAATTGATGATCAAACACTTTGATTATAGACCTTTAAGGGTCCCTTTTCCTTTGGCTAAATTTCTCAAATGCCCCCTTGCTTTCCTTGTCCCACAGATGGGTCAACCTCAATTTGTCCTACCTAAATATCAACACATTAGTCTTGAAAAAAAAAGTTGATATTGCGTAGAACTCGAAAAGAGATTTCTAACGAGCCCTAGAGCTCAAAAAGCGGACTTCGAATGAAAAAGCTATGGACGTTTGGCTCTAGGGGGTTAAAATGGTAGTCAGACTTTTCTTTAAATATGAGCCAAAGGGGTCTTATATATGCCTAATCACTCAAATTCACTCAAAATAGGCCTTATATTTGCAAAAAATCAAAACCCTAATTTGGTTCTTTAGGCAGATAATTGCGATGGTATGAGGTAATCGCGATGGTTTGGGATTGTCGTGATGGTTCACTTCAACGGTCGTGATGGTTCGAGGGTGTGAGGCATCGCGATGATCCAAAAATGCACCGTCACAATGGTCTGACTAACGAGCAGTCGTGATGGCATGAGCCTATCACGATGGTCAATGGTCAACGGAACCATCGCGATGGCTTGAGCCAATCACGATGGTTTGAGCCAATCCCGATCGTTTGAAAATTGAAGCATCGTGATGGCATACATGTATCATTGCGATGGTCTAGAGGACACGTGGCAAGTGGGTCATCGTGATGGTGTGATCCAATCGCAATGGCGTGGGGTCGATGGGATCATCACGATGGCCAATGACCGTCACGATGGTCCAATTCAACTGTCGCAATGGTGTGAGACCATCATGATGGTCCGACCGAGCCATTGTGATGGTGTGAGCCAATCGCGATGGTGTGATACAATTGGGATGGTGTGATCCCATCGCTATGGTCTATCAAACTATGAATTTTGCAAAAGTGTTTGTGGATTTGTGCAAGCACAATGGTCGCTTGTGTCGTGCAATAGACGCTTACAAAAAATCCCAAGTTTCTCAGACCACCGCAATGGTCCAAGAGCTTTGGCAAAAATGGTAGAAAGTCTGAGTTTTTTACCTTTTGGATCTCTCCTACTATTCTGGAGCACTGTACCTGCAAGAAAAGTCAAAAACACGTACACACATACAAGCTCAAAAGCTCTCTCTCTCTCTTGCATGCACAGATGAGGGAAAAGAGGAGGATGGGTGGATATGGTGAAATTTCTTATTTTTTTTGGAGTGGAATAAGATGATGCGCTGGTGAAGCAGGAGTGTAGAGGAGATGAAAACACAAAAAACTACTAAAAAACAACAACAGAAACTAAAATTTTTACCTTCCAACACCAATTCTTACTATACTCTTACCATCACGCATTCGTCCTAGAACTCCATCCCTGGCAACGGTGCCAAATTTGGTGTTGCTCTAGCACAATGGTAGGCGCCTTGTTAAGAAGCTCCACCTCCTTAATGTCAATCCACGGAAGAGATAGGAGTGATATGAAGATTGTGAATGCAAGAAGTAGTGAGAGTGAAGGTGAGAAGCATGGAGATGACACAAGAAAGAGACAAGCAAGACACAATGGAAGGTTGAAAGTAGACTCTATTGCTCAATAACACTATTACAAGCTCAAAATAGCTCTAAGCTCTTCTCAACTCATATAAGCTAACCCCAAAAATGAGCTCTCTAGCTCTTTTTATAGATTCTAGACTAGTTTTGACCAGTTTCACATCTAGTGTCTGGCATAGTTAAAAAATAGGTTCTCCACACTATTTGGAAATCTAAACGAGATCTAAAAATAGCCAAAATTGGTATGCTTGTTCTACCTAAGATCCTCAAGCTTGAGGACTCCTCAGCTTGCACAAAATGGAGCTAATAAATACAAAAATGGGTGTTTCTATGATACATATGTTACAAAAGTGATAAAAATCAATGTTTGGGGTTTTGAGAAAGTAATATATAATATGTTTCAGTGGAAAAATTGACTGCATGCCTCCCCACGACTCTTTGTAGTCCTCCTTTACATGTTTCCTTTGCATCTATGCCTTTGGCTACTTCCAGCACATGGTTCTGTAAGGAATATGAGCACAAGGTGAACTTGTGCAGTACTTACACCTATGATAGATTGAAAGCTCTCCAAGAACTTCATGTATGTTTTTGACTTGCATTTACATGACCAACTTATGTAAGAAACACAAACCAAATGGTCCAACTATAAGGTAGTCCTCCTCAAGATGTTTATTCTTGATAAGCGTCTAATTTTGGACATAAAAATAGAATATGATTGCCAATATGAGGACCTATCTGAGTATGACAAAAAAGTTGTGAAACATGAAAGGTGTGCTATTTCTTGTGGGTAGTTCATATGAAAGATCAAGAAGAATTATTATTGCAATTACAAGACATGGACTCTGAATCGCATCTCATAGAAGATCAAGACCTTGTTTAGGAGGTGGTAAGAAAGCATGTGAAAAAAAAAAGACGATGGCAAATTTTTCACAAGATTGAGAAGAATATTCACAAGAGGAGAACGCAGATGACACAAAAGCCTACTCCTAATCAACAAGATAATCCTCCAAAATTTATGAAAGAATCATGCTTCATAACATGACAACAAAAATATTTAAAATATTTAGTGATTTGCCTATCTAGAGTGTCAATCAAATGTCAATCAAATGACTGATTCACAGTCATCTCCAACTACAGTTGCTAAGAATGCAAAAACACTTGATGTTAAGAGACATATTTGGTGTGACTCTTTGGAGCACACCAGATACACATGTGATAGCTTTAAGGATGCTTTATTTGGAATCTTGGTGTTCATTAAAGAAAAAATAAATTATGACTCTACAACTAGAGACAAAATCAATTTTAAACTTTGTACATGGAGGCATGATGGTGTCTTTTGCAAGTACTTCAAACAATTTCACATCTTTCCACATATGCTTGCCAAGTTATAGACAATATCGAGGATTCCAAAGTTTGGTTAAAAGTAATGAAATCATCAGATCGTGGGAAGCTTCATCAAGAATTTCTCAAGGTGGCTAGCAATGTGATTTGGGAAGTTACAAGGTGGAAAATCCCAATTGACATTTTATCAATAGTTACATATTTGTGCTCATCAATGGGACACAAAGTCATATTCAAAGTGAAATGAAGAAGGGTAAATGAAGGGGGAGAGAAAAGTAGGAGAACTAGATGACAAATAGAAGCATCTCAAGAACAAAGGCAATCATCACATCCAAGCCAACCAATTCAAACAGTTCAACTGATACAAGTTAATCAACCACCACCATCAATTCAAACCAATCCAAGTCCTATTGACAATCAAAAATAGACTTCTATTGTTCAATCTATGCCCAATCAACCTACAAGACTCTCTCAAGATCAAGAGTCTAAAACTAACAAGAGAGGTCAAGGAGAGCTAAAAAACCCCTCATATATGTTAAAGTCCTTGAGAGACAATGTGATCGAGTCTACTCTTGGTGAGCTTTTAGAGATAGCCAAAAGAGAGTCTCTCAAAGTGACTATTAATAGTTTGAGGCATAAGTGACAATCAAGAAAGGATGGGTGAAGACACACCAATGAACATTTCACAAGCCCAAGTATAAAAGGAAAAAGATATCATTGATAAAATAGAATGCATGGTGTAGCCATATGCACACAACGATATATAGATAGAAGACAATTCTCATGGAATTTTTTTTCCTTGTGATTACACTAAAGATAATTGGGCCCATGCCATGACAAAAACACGTTATTTTAGATAAGATTGATACTCCTATGGTTTCCCTCATTGACCATGTGTTTGAGATAAACCTTATATCTAAAGAACTTTATATGAAGGGCAAGTGACCAATTGTTATGCAACCATGATGGAGGATCCGAGTCGCCAACATGGTGCAAGGTGACCTTTATGGAGCATATCCACAAGTGAAAATTATGATTAGTGATAATAAAAAATTCTTTATCTAGGATCATTCTAGTTACTCTTCAATCTTTTGGACAACCTTACATCACTATTCTTATGATGGAAATGAGCTTCATGGAGGATGGCTCGGCCTATGCAAGAATTCAGAGTAAAGATGGCAAGAGAGTTGTTGAGATTATGATTGTTTAAGTATACCATGTTAGGAACAAGACTTCTCTTGGGACAAAGCCTATTCTTAATAACTTTGATGATCAAAGTTTTTGAGGGATTCTTTCATAATTCAAGACTACAAAAGCTCAATTGATTAGAATTTCTAGGTCAATTATCATATCTAGTTTTATAGAACTTTTGTTTTTTTTATTAATTTCAGTTTCATGTTTTTTTTAACTTAAAGAATTAGGAGAAGCCATATGTAGTGGATCTATAGAGAAACTTCCATGGATGTAAATTTCTCGACCATGATGAAGAAAATCTTAATATCTTTGATGAAATATATTTTACTGATACAATGCTTGAGTTACAAGATCTTTTGAACAAGAAATAAAAGCAAAATATCATTAATATTCATTTAGTCACCATGTATGAAGAAATTTTGAAGTTTATGCAAATTCTTGACAAAAGCAATGCCTATATTGAAACCAAGTACAAAACTGCTGACAAAAAGTGAAGCCAATTGCAACTCCACTTCCAAATAATAGCAATCAACTTATGGAGAAAGCCAAGAATCAGTTTCCATTATCGGACATGAGAATAGGATGTATTGTTGGAGTTTGAGTCTTGCAAAAGCACAGGAAAAGCACATGGAAGACCAAGAATCTTGGAGCACAACATACAATACTATATGTATTACCAAGTGAATGTACAAAGATAACTCACCCATTAGGGTTAAAGGCATATATACAAGTCAGGAGAAAAAAACCTCCTAACAAGGGTAAAAAGTACCCCAGTGTTCCTAAGTGTGTTAACACACATCACTATCAAAATATATAAAAAAACTCCCTTTGGGAGTGATGTGGTGAACAAGGAGTTGGCACTCATGTATAAGGAAGTGCCAATCTATGTGGAAAGATATTAATCCGCAAAAGGAAGTAAGCCCAAAGCTTTGCAAAAAGCTTCATATTTCTCCCAAGACAGAGCCTTTGTGAAAAGATCTACAATGTTATCCTGTGTGGGCAAAAAGCTTCATATTTCTCCCAAGACAGAGCCTTTGTGAAAAGATCTACAATCTACGATGCCAAACTAATCTCCCCAGCAAAGAGCCTATCCATGACATAATGATAATGCACCTCAATGTGCTTTGTGCGAGCATGGAACAGAGGGTTCCTTGCAACTACCAATCTGCTCTCATTGTCAGTAAAGATTGTGGTGGCAGAAGACTAACCAACACCCAAATCGACCAAAAGGTGTTTGATACACAAACACTCAATAGTCGTTGTGAAAGCTTCCCTACACTCAATCTCACAACTCAAAGTGGCCACAATAGGCTCCTTCTTGCTTAACAAAGATATGCATGAGCTACCAAGCATGAAGCAAAAAACACTAGTGGACACATGAGTGTCATAGCAACCACCCAGTCAAAATCAGAAACAACATGTAAATCTGGTGTTAGTGGTACCCCCTTGGGATAAAACAATCCAAGTAGTCGGGTACCACTCAAGTAGTGAAAGATGCGCCTAACTACCTACCAATGCTTGACACCTGGGCAATGCATAAACCTGCTTATCTAAGAGACAACAAACTAAATATCAGGCCAATTTATGCATAAGTAAATCAAGCATCCAAAATTCTACTAATAGAAAACAACATCAAATGCATCTCTAGCATCATGAAGACTCAATTGTAGACTTGTCTCCATAGGAATGGCAATAGATTTGCAGTCTTCAGGACCAAAATGCTACACTAATTTGTCAATATATTTTGTTTGAAATAAATTTATTTTGCCATCAACTTGCATAAACAAAATGCCCGATCCAAATTAGGACACCACATAGCAAAGGAATTTTTAACTCCTAATCACCTTGACTATGCTCACCGAATCTCATGTGATTCTAGGACTGTGATCCGAGGGGTGTCAATGATGCGCTAGATGAAGCGGCAACCTGCTCTAATACCAATTGTTGGTGTTTGAGGTCTATGAAAGCATGCAAACGGCACAAGGAAGAAGAAGAAGAAGCTTGGAGCACAACACACAATACTAAATGTATTACCAAGTGGATGTACAAAGATAAGTCACCCGTTAGGGTTATATGTGTATATACAAGCCGGGAGAAAAAGACCTCCTAACAAGGGAGAAAAAGTGCCCCGGTGGTCCTAAGTGTGCTCACGCACATCACTACTAAATAATATCAACACATATATTTACTAAAGAAACTCTCAAATAAATTCAAATTGGAACATATGAATTCATCAATGATTAAGAAAATCTCAAATAAATTCAAATTGGAACATATGAATTCATCAAGGAAATGTTTTCACAAATGATCAAAAAATGCATGAGAAATCCTTCTCATTAAAGCCACAAAAAATTGGATGCATATATCCATTTGTGGTAGCTCTTGGGATCATATTCACTATACTACATGCACCATGGAATCTTCATTTGTTTCTAATGTCAAAAGCCCATATTTCAAGGTTGATTGATATGCTTAATGAGAAGATTAGAATGAAGATTCTTGAGCCATCTAGCACTCCCTATTCTAATCGATGGTTTACAGTCCCTAAAAAGAATGGATCATTCTAGTTTATCTAGGATCTACAATATGTAAATAGAGTGACTATACATAATATGGCCATTGATCCAATCAAGGATGAATTTTCTAAGGCTTTTGCTAGAAGGTCAAGATCTTCTATGGGACACCTACATTCAGGTTACAATCAATTCCAACTTGCTTTTGAGAGTTGTGAATCTTATGACTATGAGGACACCACTCGGTCTTGTGCACATGTGCACCTTATTGCAAGGATCCATGAACTTAGTGGCACAGATGAAGAACAAAATGCACAAGGTATTGAGAAACTTTGTTCCACACTTGACCATGCCTTTCATTCATGATGTCCAGATCAAGGGATGCAATGAAAAGGATAAAGATGTGAATCTGGATGTAGGAAATTCATTAAAGAAACATGAATGATTGTGAATCCATTCTTAGCTCACAAAGCTATGTGAATACATGCAAAACTTGCCAAGTGCATTCAAACGTGAAACATAAAGATGAACCACATCCAACTTATCCCCTCAACATTCATTTAAAGTAGGTAATAGATTTAATCACAGTTCCCATACGAATTCAACATATGAAATATATTAGTCTAGCAAGGGAAGATCTAACTAATCATGTAGAGAAGAGAGCTTTGAGGACAAAAACTACAAGTAATATATGTAAATTTCTACTAGAAGACACATCCTGCAAGCTTGGGTATATTGAAGAGGTGATAGTTGATAGAGATAGCTGAGCTTAAGTTGAAGGAAATAAAGGATTCCTTTTCTAATTATGGAGTTCCATTATCGCTCATCATTGTCTACAACCATGAAGCCAATGGCAAGGTAGAGCAAGGGAATCCTCCAATAATTAAAGACTTGGTCAAAGCCTACAATGATAAGATCAAAATGTGGCCAAAGCATCTTCGATTTGTGTTATGGATAGATAAGATGGTGTGCACTAGGGCAACTAGGTAAATGCTAGCAAAATTGATGTACTTTCAGAAATAGTTCATCAATAAAATTGCATGCCCTAGCATGGACTTTCCTACCTTGGAAAAATGATATGTCAAGAAAAGACTCGTTAGTTTTGTTGTATATTCTTCAGTTAGAATGAGGAAGGAATCAGGAAGAAGAAGTTGAAGTTAAACACAAAATCTCAAGAGAAAAGAATAAGTTGGCATTTGACAAATCCCACAGGTTGAGACTAAAAAGGATAAATGAGGGTAACTAGGTCCTTTTATATGATATTCATTTTGTTCAAGGCCTTCTGCCAGATGAGGCAAAGAAAGTTCACCAAAATTTTCTTACATGCCTTGAAGAATTCATTAGGGAGACTGTCCAAACCTAGGCTTTTACCATTGGATAGAGAATCGATAGCTGCAACAAGCTCAGTGTCAATGAAAGGGGACTCAAGATGTACCATATTTTGAGTTATTATTTTGGATCTAATTTTAGAGATGGCTTCCATGCAATCTTTTTGCATTGCTTCTGGGTCTACAATAAACCACTCAAAAATAGCTTTCAAGACTGTTTCACGGGGCCCTCCGCATTCTTGGTTAAGCAGAGTTGTTGTGATCTTCTGAGTGGTCAAATCTTTTGTTTGCTGGGAATTTTGATGTGCTTTGAAGTTTCCATGGGTCAGAGGTGGAATTGGGTTCTCACCAAAATTGATCATAAATTTGCTTAATTGAAGGGAATGCAACTCAACTTGGTAGGACACACTATAGTGATCAACACTTTTCGTCTCTCTTAGGTTATCTATTTTTTGGCTTGTTGGAGGCCGAAAGAAAAAGAGTTAGAAAAATGGGAAAGTACTTGTAGAAATTTCCTCTAGACTGGAGATCCCAACAAGAGGGGTATGCCCAATATCAAATGGGTCACCTGTGCAAACCAAAAAGATGCAAGTGGTTTGGGCATTTTAGACATTGAAGGGATGAAGATAAGATGGCTACCAAATGGATTATCAAAGCATGATGCAACTTAAGCTTCTAGGGCTAAATTAATTCTTAGACATAAAACTTCTGTTATGCTCATAGGGCTTCCTAGGTGGAAGGGGCATGATTTGATCACTTTGTTGTTTTGTTCTTTTTTAGTGTATCCCAGAGGGTTAGATTTAGTTTGCTCCCTGTGGAAGAGTTGGAACAAGACGAGGCTGTACATTAAGGTCAATGAAGATTGGAAGTGGATAGTCATGAATAGACAAAACACTTATGTTTGGTTTCCTAATTGAAAAATGGAAGAATTGTGGTTTCCTATTTGAAAAATTGAAGAATTGCCCAGATAACATCATTAGGGCAAATAAGTTATGGAACAAAGGGTTTCATATGTGGAAAGACCTCAAAAGGAGAACTCAAAGAATTGCCTCCTTCTCAAATGTGATCATCCGTAGATTTATGGCTTAAGATGGATCAATGGGTACAAATTGGATAAGGTGATGACTTTCAAGAATCACTTAGATTTGCATACCTCCCTCAATGGAAGATGGTGTATCAATTGGTTGAGTATCAGATGGCAATTTAAGTTCATGGAACTGTGGCACCCTCTCATTGAGAACAAAAAGTCGGTTCTTATGTGGCAAATTCTCCACCGAGGAATTTGGCAACATCAAAGCTAATAAAATCTATTAGGTCCCCCCATGGTGTAAGCATGGTCGGTATAGAAGAGAAGAAATTGGTCACCTTTTCTTTTCATGCCCCAGAAGTCAATCGATTTGGCAAGCTCTTGCCAGGTTTTTATGCTTACAGAGTCAAATTAGCTGGAAGCAAGCTTTATTGGGTGAAGAAGTTGGTTGATGTTCCACCATCTGGAATGCCATCCGTGGGTAAGTTCCCCTCCTTTTAAACACCATAGAATTTTCATACTGAAAAACGACAAGATAAAAAGTTAATGGGTGATGAAATTTCATTGAGCGGTTGCGTTTTAGCTATGGAAGCTAGCAGAAAAGGTGATGAAAATTTCATTAAACAGTTGCATTTCAACTATGGAGGCTAACAGAAAAGGTGATGAAAAATTCATTAAACGGTTGGGTTTCGGCTATGGAGGCTTGCAGAAAAGGTGATGAAAATTTCATTAAACGGTTGTGTTTCGGCTATGGAGGCTAGCAAAAAATCATGTGTTTGGATGGATGAGCTCTCATGATATCTGATGTGTCTTTATAGATGCAGTTGGACACAGCTTGATGATGAGAATGATGAGGAGCTAGATGATGGAGCAAGCAAGTGTTGGCTATGGAATCAAATAGAAAGTCGTGAGTATTTGGACAGATGAGCTATCGGCTCAAAGGCGTGTGAAGCAAATGTAAGCCTTTGAGGCGCTTTGGAATGGGGGTAAAAGCTCGCCCCATTTTCAAGCAAAAAAGTCATGCAAAAGTTATGCTCTCTTCTTCTTGGGCGAACCTGTAGGCGAGGTTGGTCTTCAGAAAGTCGTGTTTGCTTGTCGTCCGGCAAAAGTAACAAAGGTCACATTGGGCACTCCAAAAAGTTTTTTTTTTTAATATAAAGGAAGTTCGGCATTAGCCTACTCTCCCATACTTGAATTAAATAAAGAAAAGTACAAGAGAAGGGGACTAGTGCCCATGGGACCCCCCAAATCCCACAAAGTAGGGGAAGCTTTTACAGAGCTTAGATGGCATTATAAAGAAGGTTAATCACCCTCTCATCACCCTCATGTGGGGCCCACTTGGGTTTAAGCTTGTTATTGATCAAAAGGACTACTTGATGATGCTTGAAGGGGGGGATTTCTTACCGTTGACAATCCTTTTGCCAAGGAGGAACAATGATTTCTCAATTGACCACTCTTTGGGGGAGTCACCGAAGTTGAAAGCACATCTTTCCCGCCATATTTTCCATAGGACCTCCCCTCTGATGGCGTTCCAAAGAGTCACGGAGCAGCCGATCGCTTCTCCCAGCAGGGATTGCTGCCAACTGAGATGTTTCTGAAGTCTAATGATCTTTCCAACCATCGCCTAGAGTCTGTTGGAGTTGGGGCAGGTAAAGAAGATGTGTGAAACATCTTTGATAGACTGGTAGCAGCGTTTGCACCAAGGAGGAATCCCACAAAATTTGTTATCCTTAAGGTTGGTCCAGATTCCATGGTGAAGAATTTGCCATAAGAGGAAAGACTTTTTGATTTCTATGAGGGGGTGCCAGATAGCCATGAACTTCATGTCCCATCGGAGCCGCATCCATGACAGGCACCACTTCTTGTTGAGGTTAACCTGATAGTCAATCGTTTCTTTGATGTTCGGGATTTTTGATAGGCTATTCCCATTGTGCCATTTGAGACCAAGTGAGCTCGACATGTCGTGTCCCATGAGAAGGTGAACTTTGTGATGGTCCCAGGCAAGACATCTGCTTTGCAAAGTGTTCCATTCTTCATACGAAATGTTGACGCAAGGGTCAATATCCTCGAAGTTGATCCAGCGGTTGGTGTCTTGTTTCCAGAGCTGTTTCCATTTTTTGAAGCCTTTGTTCCATAACTTCTTGGCATTTTGAATGTTCCAAGGTTCCACACTCCGGATGCCATGGATCGGAAACCAGATAGAGTCGTTTTGTCTGATACCGGATGCCCACTTCCAGTCTTCACTTATTCTTGTGTAGCTTTTGACTTTATTCCAACTCTTCCATAGGGAGCACACGAGATTAGAGCCTTTTGGGAAGACGGGGATTGGGGAAAACAGCAAGGTCAAGATGTCAAGATTCTTCCAATTTGGGAAAGCCGTGAGAGCCAACTCATTCTTGTTTCTGAAGATCAACTTGGCCCACAAGGCCTCCCCGTCGCACTAAGCCTTAATCATCCATTTGGCGGCCAGTTTGTTAGCCATGCACCCAATGTCCAGGATACCTAGTCCCCCACTATATCTATGGCTGGTGCAGATGGACCATTTGATTTTAGGCACCCGCCTCCTATTGTGGTCGCCCGTCCAAAGGAAGTTTCTACAAATACTCTCCAATTTGGACAGATCTTGCTCTTTCGGTCTCCAACAAGAAAGGAAATAAATGGTAGATGATAAGAGGAACGTGTTGATAACCATAGCACGACCAACAAGATTGATTTGCATACATCTCCAATAGTTAATCTTGTTTTCGAGTTTGGCCAGCACCTAGTTCCACCGCTGTTCCATAGAGACACCAAACCCTAGGGGAATCCCAAGAAGTCAAAAAAATTGGCCCTACAGAATGATTTGGCAGCCTTGATCAATGAGAAGGACGGGCTGTGACTCGACAATAGCTCTAAAGGCAGTCTTAGAGTGGTTGATTGTGGATCCAGAGGCTTCACAAAAAGTAGCCAGACACCTCCAGAACGTCTCTAGGCCGGTACTATCATTGTGAACAAACGCGTTCATATCATCGGCAAAAAGTCTCATGGTGATCTGATTGTGGTGATGAGGCAAACGGAGGCCTTTGATATTACCAGCTTCCACCTGATGCTCCACCAGCCTGCTAAGCCCTTCCGTGGCAATGGCAAAGAGAAGCGGAGCCAATGGGCACCCTTTTCTGATAGATCTTCTAAGTTTGATCACCTTTGAAAGTTTGCCATTAATGTTAATTTGGGTCGATGCATTTTCGAGAAGGGTCGCGATCATCTTGGTGAATTTCTGACTACATCCAAGATCTTGGAGCGACTCGAGAATATAGTCCCATTCCAGCCTGTCGTAGGCTTTATCAAATTTGATCTTGAGGAAGACCACGTCTTGTTTAGACTCATTTGCAAATTCAAGACCTTCCTAGGTATCTATAATGGTTTCCAAAATTGACCTTCCTTTGATGAAACCTTTTTGGTCCTCACTTAACCACGCTCTCAAGTGGCAAGAGATTCTATTGGCAATGACTTTGGCAATGATCTTGTATCCTGTTTGGAGCATCGTAATAGGACGCCAGTTCTCTATTCTGTTCTTTTCCCCTTTTTTGTGTATTAACTTGATAATGCCATTGTGAGACAAGATGGAAGCGCGCCAAACTTGAGCACCTCTTGCCAAACCAGACGAAGAGGGGTGGCAACCACCAACTTGAAGGATTTAAAGAACTCATTAGTGAGCTCGTCGCGTCCCGGGCTTTTACCATAAGGGAGGGCATCAATGACCTCAATGATTTCTGCTTCCGAGATAGGGGCATGTAGCAAGGAGCGAAGGTTGAGTGGTATCCTGCGGGGGGAAACCCTAGATATGGCTGCCATACAGTCCCTTCTATGGTGGGAGAGGGGGTTCGAGGTTCCCAGGAGTCTCATGAAGTGCCCTTCAATGATCCCAAAATTATTTTCTTTCGTATTGCAAACATAGCCATTTAAGTCTAGCAATAAGGGGATCGATTCTCTGTTTTGTTTCCTTTTAAGGATACGGCACATCTCTTTGGTGGGTTTGTCAGCTTTGCCAGCCCACCACTCCTTGAAGAAAATTTGCAAATTTTTCCTTTATTTCTTCCTCGTATCTCAGCAGCGCTCTGATTTTTTGAAGACCTTTCTAGGCTTGAGATTTTCCTTTGTTCACTTCCTCCTCGAGCCTCCATAGTCTATGATATAGAGCTTCTCTACGAGCCCACCGCACAGCCTCGAGCATCTTCCTGGATCTGATCATGATCTGTCGTGACTTATCGACTGCACTTCTCCAGCACTTGGCTGGGGACAAGCCGGAGGCGAACGCCTCCTTCCACACATCAGCAATTTCTTGATGGACGGAGGGGAGAGAGAAGGAGGGCGCACTGGCGTGGAACCAAGGAGCCTTACGGATCTTGGCGGAAGGTTGGAAAGTGATAACGATCGGGTAGTGATCAAAGATGGTGAGGTCGGTGCATTGCGAGAGGGAAGGGTGGCCCCACTGATGAATAAAACTCTGAGAAATGTAGCATCTATCAAGTCTAGCTTTCCTCAGGTCCTCGCCCGCTTGGAGATTTGACCAAGAAAAGCCATTTGAATCTTTGAATTCGACCAAATCCAAGTGTAATTTGGTTTTGTCCCACGTTTCTTTCTCTCGACTATCGATGACCCTACCCTTGCCCATCCATTTGTCCATAGGGTCCTCCACTATGTTGAAGTCACCACAAATAAGCACGTTGTGGGGGAGCGAGTCCAAGGAGGCCCAAGTGTTCAGTCTCTCTAACTCCCCATTAGGGGCAAACAGAGAAACTAAAGTAAAACAGAAAGGAGCACCAAAAGAAACAGCCATCCATCGATGGCATTCATCTTCAATGGAGTTCTCAAGGTTTTCAAACCAGAATTGATTAATACCGATTACCGTTCCACCGGACCCCCGCTGGTGCGCCGTTGAAATCCAAACATGGGTCGATGAGACATGTCTAAGCCGTTTCAGGAGGTCTTCTCCATCAATTTTAATCTCTTGAATACATATAAATTCTGGGTTTAGGCTAATGTCGCGAAGCCATTGACCAATGATGGTCGCTCTTGAGGGGTCGGTTAGCCCTCTAGCATTTAACGAGATGATGATCATTGTCGTAGTGAGCCCTCTTTGCGGGAGGGAGCTTTGTCCTTTCTTTTCTTGGATTCATCTTTCTTTTTTGCTGGGATCGGATCCCGAATTAGCAATAGGTTCTTGTGGGGGCTTTTCTAGGGTAACTCCATAGGTTGTTTTCCTTTGCGGGATGCCTCCTGCTGGGAAGAACTGGGCACTGTTTTCGACACCATTTCTGGAATAGTCGATCCAATGATGGAACTTTCACTATCCATGTTATCTTCATTACTAGTAGTAAAGCCGTCTTCTTTGCTTGTAGTGTAACCCTCCTGGGAGATTTCTTTATTGTTAGGGATCTCTAGGGCTTTGTCGTTGGTGTCCACCTCAAGTTGGTGCCCACCTAGGTAGTCAAACTCATTGATCTCCTTTTCCAGATTGCAATACAAGTTGTTGGAGGGGGTAACTGACATGTTGTTTCGCTCAGAAGTCGCCCTAGGGCTTCTTTTCCTTCTTCTTCTGACTTCGATGAACCCGTCTGCATCAGCTTCTGGATTAAGGGGGCCCTTGAACTCCTCATCCTTCATCGAGTGAGTCAATGCCCCTTTGTTGTCTTGAGCATTTCTGGGGGCTTCTTGATTTCGCTTGCTTTTTTGTTTCAAAGGGCAATCTTTAATCATGTGACCTTGTTGGCCACAACGAAAGCACGTGTTGGGAAGGTTTTTGAAAATGATGTCTTGCTCCCATACATCCCCTTCACCCAAGTCCACTTTGATCTTCGATGGAAGCGGCATGCTGAGGTTAGCCTCCACACAAATTTGAGGGTGCCACCGAGCGTTGAACGAGTGTCTTGCACCTTCATAAATGAGACCACCAATGTCCTTGCGTGAGGCCAATGGCTTGCCGATAGGAGAAACAATGTCCCACACGAAGTTATACAAGAAGTATGGCAGGTTAGGGAGCTCAACCGAGAGAGGGTACCAAAGCGATTTTGATTTTTCGGGAGTAAAATCAGGGGACCATCTGAATAGGCATAGGGTCGTCCGGTCGAGTTGCCAGGTTCCAACACTTAGGGCCCGAAACGCCATATCTTCATTTTCAAAGACTAGCAACATGTGGTTTTCCGGTAAGAACTGACACTTATAAACAATTAGCCCACGGGGGAACCACTCGTTGCAAAGCCACTATCGCACGGTTTCGAGCGGGGGCCTAGGGCCAAACATTTGGCCGACTAGGCAAACTTTCTTGAGCTCCTCCTGAGTTGACAGAATTGCAGATCTACTGAGGGAGACCAAGGGGGGTTCAGCACTCTTGGGGGCCCCAAGGCCGGCACAAGATCCCCCCTCCAACAGAGAGGCCAGGTTACCGGCCTCCCCCGGAGGAGGGGCTAGGTTACTTCTCACAAAGGAGGGGGTTGCCAAATCCATTCTCAAAGCCACACTTAAAAAGCAATGCAAAGCAATGCTTTCGACCCTTTAAGGCTCGAGGAAACCCAAGCATACGACAAGGCGTTGAAGGAACTCCCCCGCCACTTTTTAGCTTTCAAAGAATCGAAGTTTTGCTTTGGACCTGAAAAAGCCGCAGTGACTCAACCCCCCCACCTGAAAAAGTATTTCTTGGAAACAAGTTCAAAAACAAAGGCCATGAAACACTTATGATAAGTGTTGAGTCAGTTGAACAAGGAATGCCACCCAAGATTTCTTAATCCTTTTTCCTTCATTGATAAACTTTTGGATGGCTCTAACACTGAATGCCGATTGGATGTTAAACACGAGCAGCATAAGGAGAAGGCAGACGGTCGCGAGAAATACAATCTTTAAGGCGCACTTTGAAGTCCGCATGCTCAAAAATTGAACACTCGAAGAATCACGAGGAGGAGCCTAAGGCCTGAAAAGCAGACTGCTCGCACGTGGCTTAGTTGCTCCTCAACCCGGTTGGTGCGCCTGAGGACTCGGTTTCTTGTCCATCGTGACGCACACGTGATTAGTGTAGGAGCTCTGCTAGGTGCACCTGAGGATTCAGTTTGTTGTCGATCGCAACGCACACGTGACTATCTCCTGAGGAATCGGTTCGTTGTCGATCGCGACGGATAGGTGTCACAGTCGGATGGGCATCGCTCACGACCGATAGATCAGACACTGTCTGTTGGCTGTCGATCGCGACCAAGCTCTAGACTCCCGCCAAGACCGCTTGAAGAGACGGCCGTCGATCGCGATGGAGGATGACACACTTCACAGCTACTCCTTTTTTATCATGTACAGCAGCAGAACAGAAAATGCTTGACTTCGCAGACTTTCGTTGCTGATGAGGACCACGCCCGATTGATTGATAAATTCCTGACTAAAAAACACGGCAATGATGAACGCCGACAAGCAGTCAATCTGTTGCACAGCTCTTCCGAGTTGATTCATGAGCGATCTGGGGAGCTTATGTAGGAAAACGAGACTGCGCAGCACATCGCCACAGCCATAGCACCTGGCCTTTGCAACTTCGGCACTCCAAAAAGTTGTGTTTGGGGATAGTCATTTTTTTAAAGAAATCGTGTTCTCAAGTGTGCTAGGAGTTCAAAAATTCGCGTTTTGAGTCACAATCCGAGTGGCCTTTTTGTTGCGCTAAGGTTCATTTCAAACAAGACGGAGGCATAGGGAACGTGCAGCTCCAGCCAAATCTTTGAGTGCCATGTGGTTGAATCCATTCACACAAGAGCGGAGCTCTTTAATTCTTTATATGCCAGCACATGGAATAGAATTATCAATGTCCCATAGGGTAGTTGGTTGAGCTTTGACCTCTTGAGGCGAAGATTTAGGGTTCAAGCTCCGAGTTGGACATGTAATGGCTTAGGCCAGCCAAACTAGTTGTAAGCAAGTTGTCTTCTTGTCTAACCCCTACTTTGTGGGATATGGGAGGTCTCGTGGGTACTATGCGCATTCACTTATACAGTTGCAATTTCAAAGTTAAAGCTCGAGGGAGTAGGCTTTGGTTGAGCCTCCATTAAAAAAAAAACATAATTATCAAAAGATTTATGATGGCCCCTCCTTTGCCTCTGCACAGAAGTCAAGAAGAATTGCAAGCATGGAATTTTCTCCTTTTATTTTGTCAAGAATTACACTGCAATTTGATTTTGAGAAGGATAATTTTGTTCTAATTTTCAGTTTATCATCTATTCACATAAGGTGGCAGAACTAAAACACTATCCCAATGTTCCATCCCTCAATGTGAATAGTTGGGTGGAGGAACCATGCATTTTTTATCTTTCTGTGTGGGAATTAAGCCATTGTTGTGTTAGTTCTGCCGCCCCTATTTGAAACTTGCCTAACTTTAAAAAGTCACGTTTTGAAGCCCAAAAAGTATCCCTCTTCCGTGGTCTTCCGAAAAGTCATGGTTTACATCTCATTAAGTTGGGTTCTCATGATTCAAAAGAGTCGTGATTTGCAACTTTTAGAGTGGTAGTCCGAGCACTCTAACCTAGTGGTTTGATGCCTTGAGTCTCTAGGAGGAAATCTTGATTCAAGCCTTGACTAGACGTACGACAAATGCCTCTACCTTACTAGGTTGGATGTGTGAATGTGTTTCCAATTCATTGTTTTTTTTTTTCTTTTTTTTACTTTTAGAGTAGCCTTTTGTAAAAAAAAAAATTACATTTGAAAAAGTCGCGATTTGCTCCATGGGAAAAAGTCTCTTTCTCATGGATTCAAAAAATTCTTGGTTCTTCTATATATGAACTTCATGGGAAACAGTTGTGGTTTGAAAAAGTAAGGATTCGCAGCTTCAAAAGTCGCTTTTCGGGAGAATCGGGAAAAATTCACATTCTGGTGGTATCACAAAAGAAAGAAGTCGCAATTTGCTACTTTTAAACTCATGGTGTGTTTCTTGGATCTAGAAGTCATGTGGGCCTTAAGAGCTTTTGTCTTTTGTCTTTGCCTCATTGACCTTCGTTGTTGCAGCCTGCAGGCTCTTCTCGGGTGGGCGAGCTTTGGCATTGGCTAGGGTTTAGTTCGTGTTGTCCCTTGTTCTTTCTAATGGCAAGGTGAACAAGTTGAGGTGATTCTTGGACAAGTTGATGGAAAGTTTGGGGGACCCTCTCTCTCGGTGTGACTTAATGGGGGGCTATCCTTTCATTGCCAGTGGTTAGCAATGTGAGTCTAACATTGGAGGAAAAGGCCTTCGATACCTCAAGGGAACTCTTTGGAATTAAACCCCCAATCATCACCCTTCCTAGGGAGAATATTTTGGAGAAGCAAGAAGAATTGAAAAGGATTTGTCTTATTCGGAAAATGTTCAGTCTGAAAACCTCCACTTGAATCCCTACGACTATGATTCTAAAAAGAAATTGTTTCGGTGTGATTTAATCATTAGTAAATGACAATTTCTATCAGTAAACCACGTACTTGTGGTTTTCCAAAAAGGAGGAAATTGCCTTCCAAGCTCTATAGATTGCCACATGGTAGGTTTGGCATACAACTTTATGCCTTCTCAAATGGTTCCCTGAAGTGATTCTGAACAAGTCCAAACTGCCACATTTTCCGCTTTGGGTGGAATTCCCTAACCTTCCCTACTTCCTTTATGGATTTATTAGGGAGATCATTGCACCCATAGGCCAACCGTTGACCTCTAGGGAAGATGTCGTGGTTTCATCTATGAAGGTGCACCTTACTCCTTCAATACATGATGACACCTTCGTGTTTGTGCGGAGGTGGATCTTAACCTTGATCTACCCTCAAAAATCAACATTGACATCAGTGAAAGAGAGTCACTTGAACAAGGAATAGTTTACAAAAACTTTCCTAATGCTTGTTTCCACTACCGGGCTCTTGGCCACATGATCAAAGAATGCCCTATAAGGCACACACACCACAAACGAACAAACAAGATCAAGAACCAGAAAAGATTTTAGGTAATAAAGTAATGGTGGCCACAAGGGTAGAGGGGAATGCCCCTAAAGAACATACAACAAAATCTGACAAAGTTAAAGAAATGAAACTTGAGGCACAGAATGAGGAGACCTTTACAGAAGTAAGAGTAGAAGGAAACAAATCCCCAAAAGCAATTTAGGGATGAGTGCATCTCACGTGGTTTGTGAGTCAAATTTCTTCCATATTCTCAGTAAAGGAGGTCAATCAACTTGACTATCGGAAGCGAATCCAGAGCTGACTCGTGAGGAAACCAAAGAGTAAAATTATGCAACCAAAAAAAACAATGAAGAAGGACACAACAAAGATGGCAAAACTCATAGTGAAAGTTCGATTATTGGATCGATGATGTGCAATCAGGTGGCAGAATCAATTGTGATAGTGGTTTCCATAAAGGAAAACACCCAATGAGTTTTTCTTGCAAAATCCCCCTCAAATGTTGACTCGTATGATAGGATCCCTCTTTGTCAAGAAGAAGGGATGAAAACAATAAAAAGAGGGATAAGTCTCGGACCAACAAAGATATTAACTTTTTTTTATGATAGTTGTTTCTTTTAACGTTAGAGGGATGTTGGATCCCTCAAGCACGGCTATAATTGGGCAATCGATTCTAGAGAAAAAAGTCAACCCAAATTTCATCTGTCTTCAGGAGATCAAAATTGATGGTGTGTAACTTCAAAAGAGACTAAAGAGCATTTCGACTTCTCATTAGTGGTTCACCATGATTCATCAATAGGGGAGTTGTGATGTGGCTCTAGGTGTCAGGCCAGTGTGCAGGCTTCCTTGGTGGAGACCATAACTGATCAGAACCATAGGTGGGTTGCAACTGCTTTTAAGGACCCACTACACTTCACCATTGTGTCTTTGTATGCATCAAATCTAGACTTGCACAAACTGGCAACATGGAAGAATTTGGACTCCTTGCCCTCTGAGATCATTATTTGTGGTTATTTCAATGTGGTGGAAGTTCTGACTGATAGATGGGACCAAAGGGGGTATATTACTGATGTTCAAGAGAAAGAAGTTTGGGACGAAGTCAAACTTCACCATGACCTGGTGGAAGTCAAAGACGAACTTGGCTTCTCTTGGTCAAACCTCCAATCGGGAGCCGATTTATTGATTGTCTCACTAATGAATTCTTCAAGAAATTCAAGAATGTTTGGGTGAACCCCCTTTGCCTATTCTAGAAAGAGGCCTTGCACTTTCATGCTTTTTCAAACTTTCTCAATGAAGTTATGGTCAAAATTATTCATAAAAAATATAGTTAAAGTAAGATTGAAAACTAGCAGGTTGATCATTATGCTACAAACTGGATACAAGATCTTCACGAAGGTTAGATGTCATCTTCATGGATCAATGAGGATAAACAAGGTTTCATTAAGGGTAGATCCATCCTAAAGGCTATTATCAATGGGTGGGAAGGCATTGAAGTTGTTAAGGAGTCTTCTCAAAACGTCCTCTTCATCAAAATCGATTTTGACAAGGCTCATGATTGCCTTGGCTAGGACTTCATTTTCCAATCCCTGAAATATCTCAGATGTGGTCCAAAATTTATCAAGATGATCACAACTCTTATGGGAAAAACCTCAGCTCAGATCAACATCAATAGCCAGCTCTCTCAAGCAATCAAATTGAAGCGCTCTATAAGACATGGTTTCCCCCTGGCTCCACTTCTCTTTGCTATTGTCAGCGATGGCTTTAATTGTCTCATCAAACATCAAACCCATTTGGTACATAAACATGGGTTGATTCTTCCACACAACCAAATCCCTATGATAATGAGACTCTTCACTAATGACATGAATTCTTTTGTGCATAATGATTTCGAGAGCATCACCACCTTCTGGCACTGTTTGAACACTTTTTGCATTGCTTCCAGGTCTAGGGTAAACCACTCAAAAACAACTTTCGAGACTATTTTAGGGCTCCCTCCATAATTCTTAGTTAATGAGATATTTTGTGAGCTTCAAATTCGTCAAATCTTTTGTCTTCTTGGTATTCTAATGGGCTTTAAAGTTTCCATGGGTTAGAGCTTGAATTGGGTTCTCACCAAAATTGATAATAAATTTTCTTACTGGAAGGGAATGCAACTCAACCTTGTGGGACATGCTATGGTGATCAACACTTTCTTTCTCTCTTTGGTTATCCATTTTTTGGCTTGTTGGAGATCGAAAGAAAAAGAGTTAGCAAAATTGGAAAGTACTTGTAGAAATTTCCTCTGGATTGGAGATCCCAATAGGAGGGGTATGCTCAGATGGCTTCCAAATGGATGATCAAATGTGGTGCAACTTGGAAGCTTCCTGGGCTAAATTGATTCTTAGAAGTAAATATTCTCTTATGCTCATGCAGCTTCCTAGGTGGAAGAGGCATGGTTTTCTCGCTTTGTTGTTTTCTCCTTTTTTTGGTGTATCCCAAAGGGTTGGACTTATTTTTCTCCCTATAGAAGAGTTGGAACAAGATGATGTCATACACTAAGGTCAATAAAGATAGGAATTGGGTAGCCAAGATTAGACAAAATGATTCTATTCGATTTCTTGCTAGAAGAATAAAAAATTTGATCTAGATAACATCATTAGGTCAAAGAAGTTATGAAAAAAAGGGTTTTGTATGTGGAAACATCTCTGGAATCAAGAAGGAAGAAACTAGATAAGATTTGAGGACACAAACCCGAGCAAGAGAGTTGACTATGAAGATTGGTGCTTATTAAGACACAAAATCAATTCTTGGGATAACTCAAAGACTCACCTCCTTCTCAAATGTGACATCCTCATATTGAAAGCTTAAGATGGATCAATGGCTACAAATTGGATAAGGTGATGACTTTCAAGGATCACTTGGATTTGCATATCTCCCTCAACAAGAGATGATGTCTCAATTGGCCAAGTATCAGATGGTTGTTTAAGTTCATGGACTTATCGCACCCTCTCATTGAGAACAAAATTCTGATTCTTATGTGGAAAATTCTCCACCAAGGAATTTGGACCGATGTCAAAGCTAACAAAATATGCGGGCTCCCCTAGTGGTGTAAGCAATGTCACTGCGGAAGAGAAGACATTGGTCGCCTTTTCTTTTCGTGTCCTAGGATTCATATGATCTAGCAAGCTCTTGCCATGTTTTTAAGTTTAGAGAGTCAAATTAGTTGGAAGCAAGCTTCATTGGGTGAATCGGTTGATTGATCTTCTACCATGTGGAACGCCATCGAGAGGGAAGTGCTTTGGAAGATTCAGAAAGAAAGATGTGCAACCAATTTTGGTAAGTACACTCCAAAGGAATGACTAACACTACAACACATCGAGGGTATACCGAGGCTGCTATCGAGGAAATTGAACGGGCATAATTTTTCTGCGACGTCAGTGTTGGGGTCGCTATGGGCGTCCGAAAGATAACGCAGGTATAGTCGTCTCTTCCATAGGGAGAAAAATAAGTCCAACCCTTTACCGACGACTGTACTGGGCGTATCGATGCCCATACCGACGACTCTACTGGGCGTACCGACGCCCATACCGACGACCATATCTGCACAATTTTTTTTTGGGTAGAGTGTGTTGTCTATTGCTACAGCATGATGTTGTTTAGCAAAAGACAATACACTCTGCCCAACTCTAAACCGAGTACATGTGTTATGTACTCTAATGACAACCAAAACATGATTTTATATGAGCAAAAATGAACCATGAATCATGTACAAAAAGTTGTATATTCCATACATTAAAGATGTACAAGAGTGTGACAAAGCACTTCCATATAGGAATCGAATACAAAATTATGGTACATCATTGCCACATAAGAGTGTAATACAAAATTATGGCAATGTGAAAAAGCACTTCCGTATAGGAATCGAATACAAAACTATAGTACATCATTGCCACATAGGAGTGTAATACAAAATTGTGGCAAAGCATATACGTAAGGGGATCAAAACATTTACACGTGCAATCCTGCAACAAAGCATGCGTAAAATGAGACAAATTGACATGACATTTATAAACAAAAACTAAAAATACGAAACCAAGCTATAAGTTTACCTAATCATAGAATATTCTCCCATGAAATAATTGCACCTTGTCCCTCTAAATCTTGCAACAGTGCAGTCAATCCATGACGATATCTGAAAGATTCTTCGGTTCGCATCGGAGGATGACCCACTGCCAACTCTTATAATAAATATGCAAAATGTTACATGAACATACATGATGTGGTGACTCTTCAAAATCTAACCACACAGGCTTCGATAAGCCTGCTCTAAAAGCATCGCGAGCTTCTGACTGTCGATGAGACATCACCTCGCGTGTCGTATGCTAAATCCACTCCGAACTCACAATAGGATTCCTAGGTGCTGGCCGGTACTCTTCATATATCATTAGTGTGATATTGTTTTTAGAATCCCTATCCTGTTCGCTCCATTGTAGCATTACAGAATGTCCAAATTCTATGGAGCAAAGTTGTCGAATGCGCTGACGCATGGACTTCCCGGCTGCATCCATGACTGGAGCTTCATTATGTATGTGCTATATTTTGGAGTCATCATGGTCATGCGCTCCCCAAGGTGTACGTGGAGATTCCATCTGATCCTATGTGAAGATCCCATCTGATCCAATGTGTGTATGCATATGCATTTGTGTATGCATATGCATATGTGTATGCATATGCATTTATGTATGCATATGCATTGTGTGTATGCATATGCATTTGTGTCTATGCATATGCATTTGTGTATGCATATGCATATGCATTGTGTATGTGTGTATGTGTGTATGCATATGCATGTGTGTATGTATATGCATGTATGTATGTATATGCATGTGTGTATTCATATGCATGTTTGTATGCATATGCATTTGTGTATGCATATGCATTTGTGTGTATGCATGTATGTGTGTATGCATATGATTGTGTATGCATGTATGTGTGTATGTGTGTATGTGTGTATGTGTGTATGTGTGTATGTGTGTATGTGTGTATGCATATGCATGTGTGTATGTATATGCATGTGTGTATGCATATGCATGTTTGTATGCATATGCATTTGTGTGTATGCATGCATGTTTGTACGTATATGCATGTTTGTATGCATATGATTGTGTATGTATGTGTGTATGCATGTATGTGTGTATGTGTATGTATGTGTATGTATGTGTATGTATGTGTATGTATGTGTATGCATGTGTATGTGTATGTATGTGTATGTGTATGCATATGCATGTGTGTATGTATATGCATGTGTGTATGTATATGCATGTGTGTATGCATATGCATGTGTGTATGCATATGCATGTGTGTATGTATATGCATGTGTGTATGCATATGCATGTTTGTATGCATATGCATTTGTGTGTATGCATATGCATTTGTGTATGCATATGCATTTGTGTGTATGTATGCATGTGTGTATGCATATGATTGTGTATGCATATGCATGTATGTATGCATTTGTGTGTATGTATGCATTTGTGTGTATGCATGTATGTTTGTATGTGTGTATGCATATGCATGTGTGTATGCATATGCATGTTTGTATGCATATGCATTTGTGTGTATGCATATGCATTTGTGTGTATGCATGCATGTGTGTATGCATATGATTGTGTATGCATGTGTGTATGCATGTATGTGTGTATGCATATGCATGTGTGTATGTATATGCATGTGTGTATGCATATGCATGTGTGTATGTATATGCATGTGTGTATGCATATGCATGTGTGTATGCATATGCATGTGTGTATGGATATGCATGTGTGTATGCATATGCATGTTTGTATGCATATGCATTTGTGTGTATGCATGTATGTGTGTATGCATATGCATGTGTGTATGTATATGCATGTGTCTATGCATATGAATGTTTGTAGGCATATGCATTTATGTGTATGCATATGTATGTGTGCATGCATATGATTGTGTGTTGCATATGCATTTGTGTGTATGCATATGCATTTGTGTATGCATATGTATGTGTGTATGCATATGTATGTTTGTGTGCATATGCATGTGTGTATGCATATGCATGTGTGTATGCATATGCATGTGTGTATGCATATGCATGCATGTGTGTATGCATATGCATGCATGTGTGTATGCATATGCATGTTTGTATGCATATGACTGTGTATGCATGTGTGTATGCATATGCATTTGTGTGTATGCATATGCATATGCATTGTGTATGTGTGTATGTGTGTATGCATATGCATGCACGTGTGTATGCATATGATTGTGTATGCATGTGTGTATGCATGTGTGTATGCATATGCATTTGTGTGTATGCATATGCATATGTGTATGCATATGCATATGCATATGTGTATGCATATGCATATGCATTGTGTATGTGTGTATGCATATGCATGTGTGTATGTATATGCATATGTGTATGCATATATGCATTTGTGTGTATGCATATGCATTGTGTATGCATATGAATTTGTGTGTATGCATATGAATTTGTGTGTATGCATATGTATGTGTGTATGCATATGCATGTGTGTATGCATATGCATGTGTGTATGCATATGCATGTGTGTATGCATATGCATGTGTGTATGCATATGTATGTTTGTATGCATATGATTGTGTGTATGCATATCCATTTGTGTGTATGCATGTGTGTATGCATATGCATGTTTGTATGCATATGATTGTGTGTATGCATATGCATGTTTGTATGCATATGCATGTGTATGTGTATGTGTATGCATATGCATGTGTGTATGCATATGCATGTGTGTATGCATATGCATGTGTGTATGCATATGCATGTGTGTATGTATATGCATGTGTGTGTTTATACATATGTGAGTGTGTATGTATATGTATCTTTCTCTCTCTCTCTCTCTCTATGTCAATCGAAAACAAAAAAATCACTTACATCGATGTAATTGTTTGAATCAAAGTCGTCAAAATCCACTTGAAGTTGTCCATCATCGAATTTCCAAAGATTTGATCCCAAAATCTCTTGCAAAACTAAAGAGAGAAGATATTAGAAAAGCAAAAACATAAAAAAAGAAAAAAGAGTTCTATAATATGTGCGATCTACTTACCAAAACTTCAGATCTAGAAAGATAGAGGTGTGCTTAGAGAGAGAGAGAGAGGGAGGGGGAGAGAGAGAGAGAGAGAGGAAGGGGGGGGGAGAGAGAGAGAGAGAGAGAGAGAAAGAAAGAGTGACAGAGATCTGTTGTTCACGCACGCAAAGCCAATAGTAGAAGATCTAAGTTCAAAACGCTCGAAATGAGGAATTTTTGGTTTCGGGCCCGGTTTAAACCGACCGTCGGTAACTTCCAGGTAATTATCGACACCTATACGGACACTCATACCGATGCAGTTTTTCCGAGGCTAAGCGGCTTTCCCAAATTTTCCGAGGGTCATACCATCGTCGACACGTGACCGTCGGTATGCCGACCGTCGGTATTCCCTCGATATGTTGTAGTGTAATTGAGAAATCCATGACCCTTCTTGGCAGAAAATTAATTCATTGTAAAATGTCCCCTCCCTTCAAACACTATAAGATTTTCATATTGGAAAACAACAAGATCAAAAGTAAATGGGCCACCATGAGAGTGATGAAAAATTCATTAAATGGCTCAGTTGGTCTACAGTTACTTGTTCTAATTCAATTCCTTGGAATCAATTGCAATTGATTGCATTTTGATGTGTTTTGATCCAATTAAGAACACCGGCTATTGTTGTCAATAACCAACATAAATAATTTTGTTAAGCTAAATAATCATAAACATGTTTAAGTGTTCATAAATATGTGTGTGTGTGTCTTCATGCGTGCCGGCATGCTCATATGTGTATATATGTTTATGTGTAAATTTGTGAATGTGTGTATATGAATGTGCATCATGTGTTTAAGTGATGCATTTATTGCAAGCTTAATGTGTATGTATATGTGCGTGCACTTGCATACATGTAGGAGTGTAGTTCTGTGATGTTTATATATATATATATATATATATATATATATATATATATATATATAGTGTGTGTGTGTGTGTGTAATGTTTTGATTTAGAATATCTCTGAACATAATTTAATGTGTGAATAAATGAAAGCATGTATATTGTATTATGTATATACTTAATATATATAAAACGGGAAGAAGGCTACGAGTGGAGTTTCTCTTTTTTTGGTTCCATGCATGAGGTACGTGTAAAATGGAGAAGTTACATACTTCAGGGGGAGATGGCAGGTTTAGGAGGAGATTGATCTTTGGAGAGTGGACATGATCCATTCGTGAATCTTTGAGCTTTGACAGATTGAAAAGAAAAGAGAACAAAGACCAAAACCAGCTCGGACAAGAAGTTCAAAAACACTTCAACACTCAGAAGATGCCGCTGCTCACTGATGATTCTCAGAGGATTATATTTTGAATTGTGAGTGATGACTTTACCGATCAATCTCTACATATAAGTGTGAATTTCATGGGAGTCTCCCAAGTTGAAATGTTCCTTTTTTAGGAAGATTTTTGTTCATTTAAATCAGGAAGACCCTCATTTCTTTTACGAAACAATGTTAATTCTGGTTGTTACTTACGGAACATTGTCAATTCTAGTTGTTAATTAAGCTTCTCTTTGTCTTAAATGGAAGCTTGTTTGTCTTGAGCCCGCAAATAGACTGTGTAATTGCATGGTCATGATTGCAAATAAGTAAAGATCTTATCTGCTGTGATTA
The DNA here is from genome assembly GCA_020310875.1 of Ceratopteris richardii. Taxonomy (NCBI): domain Eukaryota; kingdom Viridiplantae; phylum Streptophyta; class Polypodiopsida; order Polypodiales; family Pteridaceae; genus Ceratopteris; species Ceratopteris richardii. The sequence continues at coordinate 88,685,826 of CM035444.1, forward strand.
GCTTTACATAAAGAAAGAAAAATTACTGCACTTTAAACCATTTGCATGTGTACTGTGTAGACGAATGATGTTTTGAAAGTCGATGATTTACAGACACAGAAGAAGAAAAATTTGTATTTGTGAGAGCGATCAAGGGAAAAATTTACATGTGTTACTGTGTAAACGAAGGATGTTTTGAAAGACAATGATTTACAGACAGAGGAAGAAAAATTGCTAATGTTCTTTTTCTAGTGTGGATGTTTTTTTCCTTTTCCATCGCAAGTAACTCCATTAAAACCACTCCAAAGCTATGGAAAGTAACTCCATAGCTTTGGAGTGGTTTTAATGGACGTTCTTTTCCTTTTCCATCGCAAGTAACTCCATTAAGACCACTCCAAAGCTATAGATATCACTCTTTCTGTAAGCGTATTTTGTCAAATGAAAAGGCAAATACAACTTTCCATTTCTGAAATCACCTGTAGGAGCTCCATAATTATCATCTAGCAAGATGTTGTTCCACTGAACATCTCGGTGTATAAAATGAGGTTTGCAACCATGATGCAGATACGCTAATCCCTCTAATGCTCCGAGTGCAATCTGATTTCTTCTTTCCTAATCTAACAGACACGGTTCGCCATGTAAAAGCTCATCCAGGCTTCCTTTTGCCATGTATTCATACAATAGAAGATTAGCTTTGGATGATAGCAGAAACCTTGAAGCTGTACTATGTTTATATGTCCTATCTTACTAAGGATAATGATTTTTGCATTAAAACTATATAATCGGTTTGGAGCCATCTTTCTCAACCGCTAGATGTTTGACTACTACTATATACCCTGAGGCCTTGTTGCTTTGTATGCCACATCACATGGGCCTCTTCCAATCACATAGTAAGCTAAAGATTTTTGAAACTAGCAATTACAGTAGATTTTTGAGGACATCATTTCCTGTTTCAGTCAAACCTCTGGATCACAGCATGCTTAATGACTTCATGTAGCTGTAGTCATTTAACCTTGGTGCTGTGATTGTAGTGAGGAATTGCCTTCTTTGTGCTTATGATCAGAGAAACCTGAACTATAACATGAACTGTTATCTTCTTGAAAGGAAAATTTTTATTTTGCTTTGAGAGACAGAGAAACTTGAATAGCCGAAGTTAACTCTAGAACACTTCTAAAGTGTGCGAGTAAAGAAATGAAATTGGATGAAATTAGAAGAATAAAGAGAAGAGGAACGAAACTATGATGAATAGTGGAATGTAAAGCAAGAAGAAAGTAGGGGAGTGAACATAGGTGCCAATTTGAAAGTAAATTGCAAGGCTCTACTCCCAAGTGAAAGTATTTTTGTTTGTGACTTGAAGATTTTGGTCAAGAAAAATGGACAACTACCAACCTCCAAGTGAATCCATTCTATGAAATGTAAACATAGAGACCACAATGCTACCATGAGCCCAACATGTTAGTTCTTCTGCCACCTGAAATCAAAATGCAACCTCAAGAAGAATTAGAGACTCCCAATTCATCTCAAAGTACCTATTAACCTTCGATACTAGACGAACCTCAGAAAAGAGAGGGCAATCTGAATAATAACTCTTGAACCTAACCATCCCCTCAATCTACTTGAACTTGACCATCCCTTCAATCCTAATCATCAATAAGTATCTTTCTTATTCACTTCAAACCTAATATCAAACCGAAAAATTCTAACCTAAACTCTTATCAACTAATCTTAGATGTATTACAATCCTACCACAAAGGTTCTTTGTTTGAGACTCGGAAGAAATATAAAAGTGCTATGATCTTCAAAATGCTAATGTTTCTTGTTGAATATCTCTATCTAGTCATAACCGATCCAATGGATAAAAGGACTCTAGCATACCCATCATTCTTCCTAAGTACATCATGATATTAAAAAACCCATCTTGATTGATTTATCTCTATTTAGCAAAATAAAATACTACATGTTTATCTCTAGCAATTATGATCTTATGGAGATAAAATCTTCTATTAACTTTCATAGAAGTGGAAGCATTAAACAGAAACAATTGTTTTACATGATTGTATATGTTTTCTTTGGTGAGCTTTGAAGAATATACCATGAACTCTAAACACTCAAAAAATCTAGGTGTTCACCCCTTGTATCACATAGATTCATGCATACATTTAATTGTCAGTTTAAAGATTTTTGACATGATACAACCAACGACATATGTTAGACCTAACTAATGGATCGCTTAAAGATGAATCCTCCGTTAATTTATTCTCTAATCATAGTTAAACATTTGATTAAGTTGAGTGGAAAAGCCTAGAAATGCAAGCAAGATTAGCACGCAACCATGATCATCATGCAAGGCAAAGGATAAACAAAGCAATCCTTCAGTCACAAGCCCTAGGAGCGCATGGACTAGCATTTAAACACAGCACAATGATGAACATGTGGTTGGAGAAGAGCTCTCTCTCGTTCATCTGCAAAAGTTACAAATGAGTTGGAAACAAATCGTGGAACCTCATAAATGTGAGGGGGATGGGTTTATATATGGCCCTCTCTCGGTGTCACTTTGGACAAAATCAGAAAATAAGAAAGTTCCAAGGAAATTGAGAGAGTTATTTGGGTTTTTTTCTACAAAACTAATTTATCTATCTAAGTGCTATCCATGAATCTAATGAGGGAACATTTTTTCTCCCCAAACATCTTCATAACTTCTTTGTCTGTAACTTCTTTCGCGTCCATGTGTGACAACACACTCTCTCTTCTAGACATTGTTATCCTGGATAGTATTAGGGCTTCGAGTTCTTGTATTTATATGTGGGCTTCGTGCTTGATTCATTGTAGGACATTCTCTATCTTTTCAATAAGAGTCATTTGTGATCTTCGTTCTTTAGCTTGCTTGTTTAGTCGACTTCTATATTGATTGGTGAGCTGTTCTACTCGAGCTTTTAAAGCCTCCATTTCTTCTCTTGACTGCAATTTTCAGAACAGCGTATCTTGGGATGTGAAATTTTGCACGTGGACCATTTGTTCGAAGAGGTTTTTTGCATTGTAGTTCAGTAGACGTAGGCTTTGATGCACTTTTTGGAGGGAAAGATAAAAAGGGTAAATGACATAATCAACACATGGTTTCACCTCTTTGGGTTCCCACACTTTTGAGGTTTTGACCTCATGACCCTACTTGACTGGTCTCAACTTCTTTTTGGAGGGAAGACCTTTTGTGGAGCTTATTTCCACTATTTTGTTACGCAAATATTTGATTGTTCCTTTTGAACTATAATTACTTTCTTCGTTAACCATACAGGCCTCCTTGGCTCTTCTTTTCTAAGTTTTGCCTAATTGGACTTTCTTAGTTAACCATACAGGCATCCTTGGCTCTTCTTTTCTAAGTTTTGCCTAATTGGTATATGTTGAGGATGACACTACCTTTTCGGAGGTTGTGTGGTGCATTTTTCGATATCATTTTTGGTTCCTTGCGATACTTGCATGTTTGGCTTCTTTCTTGGGTATCTATTGATTTTGATCCTCGGATTGTGTTCTCAATTCTTGAGAGATGCTTTGAGCAACCAAATTTGTCTTCGATCTCTCTATGCTTCCAATAACATGTTGGGAACCTAAGCTTGCTTCTTCATGGCTGAGAATTATCTTATGATCAATATATAATTTTGTTTGAACACTTTGGCATGAATTTTGTTCATTCTTTTGCTCTCGAGGTTCTATTTATGGTGTTGATGGCTTAAATTTTTGGTGATGGATATTTCTTTGGTGGCTCTTTCATTTGTGATGGTATCAGAGAGGTTCTTGGAAAGGAGGGAGGAAAGCCAAATTGAGTAGGAGTCAGAGTTTTCTTTTGAAAGGAAGGTTTTACTACAACCGATTTCCAAAACATTCAAAAGTAGGTTGGGTTTTTGCAAACAAGCACAATGGCAACTTTGCAAAGGCTGGCATCTATTCACATATTCAAGGTAAAAGAGAAACCTTCAAAGGGGAAATCAATCACGTTGTTTCTAAGAGGTTTTTGAGACCACAAATACTAAACATTGTCCACAAGTGCCTCTTGAAAATTGCATATGTTTCCTTAGTAAGATGGTATAGACAACTTGTAGTAATCTCCACCAAACAAAGGTAGCCAATTGCTTTCATCCTATGCTCAAAGCAAATGACACTTGACATTTGAAAAAAAAAAAATCGATGTTTTTATGATCTTTCACCTATTTCAAGAAATCATGAAAAGAAAAAAATTTACGAGAGACAGTAATAATTGAATACTTTGAATAGACGTTTGATAGTATGGGAAAGATAGCTCAAAGAACAAGATTGTATGGGAGATCATGAACAGTTATTAGGCATTTTTTCCATCTTGCTACTTCCCATCTTGCTCTCAATGACAAAATTAAACATACAAAAAAAAAGAGTGTAATTTTGCGGAGTCATAGAAAACCACACGCACTTCATGTCCCTACACACCTTCCATATTGAGAATGGAGATTAAAATGTTGTCTATAGGAAGGTTATGTTTGAGTAAAGACCATTTGGAAAGTCAAAGATGCATAAAAGAAATAAAGCTACTCTCTGCCTTTGATGTGTCCATTTGTGCCTTAACCCCTGTGAGATTCTTCATCATCCTACATTGTCATTTAGCACCAAGGTAGGAATGGATTGCTATCACTGCTCCCAATCTAGAAACACTTCATACACTGCACCTCAATAGAGCAAAACAAAAACTGGCACTGCAAGTAGGGTCTCATCTGACTGAAGGTCAAATTTCAAAGCTTGTGGCACCCAATTATAGAGAACAAGAAATCAGCAAACATGTGGCAATGGTTCATAACAGGGTCTAGAATAATGAAAGAACACAAATCGGGGCTGACCACCCAATCTCAAAAGATGCATTTGGGGTAGAGAAGATATTAGCCATCTGCTCTTCGCATGTTTAAAGAGTGATAAGATATGAAAGAGCCTTGGGAGATTCGACAGCTTCATAATGGGGTATCTCAACAATAAACACTACTTGGAGAGGCTACCAGCTGCTCAGCACCGCCTTGAGATGCTGTTATAGGAGCTTTATCGAAGATTTTGATCCATCAAAACTCGTCCAAATTTAGAAATAATTCAACGGTGCTTTCTCTGAGGAGCTCCCTAGCAACTTCATATAGACGAGCATAAAACATTAAGGTAAATGCATGCTAACATGCAAAAATTGTCTGTAGATTTAATAAAATGATTCCACAATAATATTGTATAAATTCTATTTCTTCTACGATGAACTAATAAAATATGTCCAATCACCTGCACACAAATGTGAACCTGATCCACATATGTTATTTCACATTCACAGAGAATTGATTTGGAACACATGATACCATTTATGCACCGTCTCCAATACTGAATTTAACAGAATGGAAAATTGGACAACCAGGTGTAGGAATACATGTCCCTTTTTCTGTTGTGTCCAAGTATATTGGCCTGATCCTCTGTAAAGTGCAGGTATGTTAGAATCCTACTCAATAAAATTGTTCTACTAGAGTACATCTGCTTTACTTCAGAGGACAATGCAAAAAGTGAACAAAGAATAAAGAAAGATGTTCCATTCGTGCATCTCTTGTTCAACTGCAATAAAGTTTTCATGTACACGGAAAAAGAGAACAGCCCAAGAAGATGGCAAAAGACAGCGTGCCTACACACACCTAAAATACTTCCCCTTAGCAAGCTGAATGGAACTAAATCATTACCAGGACTCACTACTTGAACATACTGTCACTCTCAAAAGTTTCCCATCCTGTTTACCAAAGGGAGCGGGGGTTGGGGGAGTAGAGCCCAAGAAAATGTCACAGGCACCATGCCCACACATGCAAAAATACTTTCCCTCGGTAAAGGTGAAGGAACATAGATCATTATTAGGATTCAATACTTCAAAAAGAATATTATCACTCTGGAAAGCTCCCATGATATGAAATAACTCTCTCTGGCTCTGTAACTCAACAGAACCTCAATCAGACTGCACTTAGGTTGGCTGGAACCCACAGACAATAAAGAGTTGACCAGAACCCTCATGGGGTCAATGTTTTAGATACTGAATCCACATATACGCACCAAAAGGAGAAATAAGATCCATGCAAGGTCAAAAATAAAATATTCTCAGAAGCCAAAACCAAAAAGGCAGAATAAACCAAAAATTCTGCTCAAGTAGCTGTATATTGCAAATTCATCAGCCAGAGACAAAGAATGTCATAAAGGTAACATTTGAATGGCAAAAAAATGTTAGAGATAATGGTTTACAAAGTTGATCGAAGGAAATGTCCTATCAGAGTTCAATGTTGAATTATAACAAAAATACAACTCAAGGCATTCTTATCAGGATCCTCTTTTTATCTTTATCAGATCACAGACATGACGTACTTTTTATTTTGCTTTTAGGCTTGATTCACAGAAAAGGGATGCATAATTGGCTAGAATAGAATCAACAACATTAAAACGCAAATAGTATTAGGAAAAAGCGTCCACTTTAGAGACATCAAAAAGACACTGCAAAGTTACCATGCAATTCAATCGACATGAAAACACCTGGATTAACCAAAAAGCTTAAGGCTGTTAATATCTACAATTTTCTTTCCTGGGCTTCTAGGTACTTATGTACGAAAAAAAAAAAAAAAAAAACTTAATGTGGATTAAATGGATGTACACAGACGACATATTAATAGTGTATTTAGTCCTTGAAAAAACAAATACTACTTCAATCTTCACCATTTAATTATTGGAAACAGTTGTACTACAACCTGGTGAGAGTTCTTCTTGCTTAGGTTGCAGCAGGACAGTTAATTCTGGTGTTCACAACATTCAAGAGCACAATTGCATGCGCAAGCTGAAGCCATTGGACCATTAAATGAATGGATATCACAGGCGACATTAAAAATGGACCATTAAATGAATGGATGTACACAGACGACATGTTCATAGTGTATTTGGTCCTTGAAAAAACAAATACTACTTAAATCTTTACCATTTAATAATTAAAAACAGCTGTACTACAACCTGGTGAGAGTTCTTCTTGCTTAGGTTGCTGCAGGACAGTTAATGCTGGTGTCCACAACATGCCAGAGCACGACTGTATGCGCAAGCTGAAGTCATTGGACCATTAAATGAAGGGATGTACACAGACGACATTAAAAATGGACCATTAAATGAATGGATGTACACAGACATGTTAATAGTGCATTTATCCTTGAAAAAACAAATGGACCATTGAAAATGTATTTAGTTAAAAATGGACCATTAAATGAATGGATGTACACAAACGACATATTATAGTGTATTTAGTCCTTGAAAAAACAAATCCAACTTCAATATTTACCATCTTATTATTAAAAACGATTGTACTACAACCTGCTGAGAGTTTTCTTGCTTAGGTTTTCTACAACATACAAGAACATGATTGTATGCGCAAGCTGAAGTCATTGGATGATAACATAGCGGACCAATTAAATAGGCAAATATTCATTAAGAATGAACGAATGATGCACTTTTCCTAAAGTTTTCGACATAGTGAAGCCATTGGGGGATTACCTAATAGATCAAAAAAATAGGCAAATACGCGTTACAAATGAACGAGTGGTGCAATTTCCCTTCAAAAAAATGCTATGGAACAATCTGACCCTTAGTAAATAAGATACTTAGAATAGATCCCTTCCTTTGTATTTTTCAAAGAGAATCTGCTCATCGTTGAAGAAGGAAGGATACAAGGGTTACCAAAGAATAATGCGATCATCTCAAGGATACATGATTCAGAAGCATATTGTTTTCCAGTGTGCTCCGGATAAACTCGGGTGAATACTCTCCCCCGCTGGAGCAAGAAAATCGTGGAGATGAATTTCCTGATGAGAAATCGTTGCATAGGCCCATGGCAACGCAGCCAGCATTAGTACAATACTTAATGGATCGGAATGGAGCCGCAAACTTATTCGCCATTCTCTTAACGCGACGCAAGGTCGATCTTTCCGTCTGTGGCGTTAAAGAAGGAACGACGACATTCGCTGCATCTATGGCGGGAAGAGCCTTGTATAGGACGTTCCTGGAGCTCAGCAAACTGAGGACCTTGGCAAATGAAGTAGCTTTCTTTATGCTTCTTGCAAGGCTGGGGATTGTCTTGGATGGGATATCATCGGCATGGGAAACCTCAACTACGATGGATGCAGATGGAGAAAGGTAGGGGGTAGTCCGCGTAGACGCAAACTCTGAAACAAGTTCTTGTTGGGCGTCAAGGAATGCGTCCTCTTGATCTGAAGAATGGGAAGATTCAATCGCATCGACGGGAGACGAAGTACGATCGGAAACGACGGTGGTGACGAACTTAGACCTGCTAGGGAGCGTGCAGAGCTGCGCTGCCGGAGCGACGGAAGCGAGAGAAAAGGGGAACTCTGGTAAGGCGGGTGCTATCCTGGAGTTGGTTGCTGACATGCCTTTGCCTACCCATCTCCTCCCCCCCTCCGTTCACTCCCCTCTATGATAAACGCGTTGTTGAACTAGTCTCTTTGCCCTGATTATCGCTATCTATGTGAGATGGGCAAAAAAAGTTTTGGTCAAGGAGCACATCATTCTCACATATCCTCTTCCAAGAATAATTGACGAGTCAATTCTAATTATTGAAAATATTTTATTAAGCTTAGGATCGCTTCGAGTAGGGCTTCATTTTGCAATCTGTGAAACATCTGAGATATGGTTATAAATTCATCAAGATGATCGCAATGCTTATGGGAAATGCCTCAGCTCATATTAATGTCAATGGTCATCTATCTCAGGCGATGAGATTAAAGTGCTCCATTAGACAAGGTTGTCCCCTCACTTCACTTCTTTTTGCTATTGTCATCAATGGACTTAGCTGCTTGGTTAACCATCATGCCCATCTTGGGCAAATCCATGGCTTGTTGCTTCATCATAGCTAGAATCCAGTGTTAATGAGACTCTTCGCCAAATGACACGAATGCTTTTGTGCATAATGATATTAATAGTATCGCCACCTTTTGGCAATGTCTAAACACTTTCTACATTGCCTCCTATTCTAGAATAAATAACTCAAAAACAAGCTTCAAGGCCCCCTCCATAGATTATGGTTGACCAAGGATGTCAATACCTCCATGGTGGACAAATCTTCAGTCTCTCTGGAATTTCGATGGGTTTTGATGTTTCCATGGATCATCGATGGAATTGGGTTCTCGCCAAGCTTGATAATAAATTTGCTTATTGGAAGGGCATGCGATTCAACCTGGCAGGATGTGCCATGGTGATCAACACCTTCCTTCTTTCATTAGTTATCTATTTTTTGGCATGTTGGAAATCAAACGATAAAGATTTGGCAAAATTGGAAAGGACTTGCATAAATTTCCTTTGGACTGGAGACCCCAATAGAAGAGGTGAGCCCAAAATCAAATGGTCTATTTGTGTGAACCAAAACGATTCTGGTGGGTTGGGCATGTTGGATGTGTGTGGGGGGGGGGGGGGGGGGGGGGATGGAAGATAACCTAGTTGCGAAGTGGATGATCAAAGTGTGGTGCAAGTCAAGAACTTCCTCGGCAAAATTGATTCTTAGAAAAAAATCTTCTCTTATGCTCATGAGGCATCCTATTTGGAAGGGGCATGATCTACTCATTTTGTTGTTTTCTTGTTTTACAATGACTCCCAGAGGTCTGGACTTATTCTACCCCTTGTGGAAGAGTTGGAACAAGATAAAACAGTACATCAAGTTCAATAAAGATTGGAAGTAGGCATCCGCAATTAGACAAAATGATTATATTTGGTTTCCCATTGGGGAAATAGAAGAAATTGACTCGCAGAACCACCAAAGGGCAAAGAAGCTATGGAACAAAGGGTTTTGTATGTGGAAACATTTTTAGAATCAAGAGAAAAGACATTGGATTAGATTTGAGGTCAAAGACCCAGTTAGGAGAGTTGACTATGAAGATCAGTGTCTATTAAGACATAGAATCAATTCTTGGGAGAACTCAAAGACTCCCCTCCTTCTGGAGCATGATCCCTTGCGCATTGAAGGGCTACGATGGATCAACGATAAAAAACTAAACGAGGCGATGAGTTTCAAGAAGCATTGGACCTACATATCTCCCTTTAACAGGATATGGTGCCTAAACTACCCTGTATCATATGGCAATTCAAGTTCTTGGACCTGTGACATCCTCTCATTCAGAATAAAAAGTCGATTCTTATGTGGCGAATTCCCCATAGGAGAATTTGGACCAATGTCAAAGCCAATAAGATATGCAAGGCCCCTTAATGGTGTAAGTGCTACCTCTTTGGTAAAGAAGACATTGTTCACCTCTTCTTTTTGTACCCTAAGAGTCACTTGGTCTACCTGCTCTTGCCAGGATCTCGAGTTTATGAAGTCAAATCAACTAGAAGCAAGCACTACTTGGAGAAGTGATAGGTTGCTCTTGTGCCTTGTGGAATGCCATCAGAGGGGAACTATTTTGGAGGAAAGAAAGATGTGTGACTACCTTTGACAACCCCAAAAGAATGGTCAATTGATAAATCCCTTGGCCAATTAGGAAGAGGAAATTGTAATTGTAAGAATTGCCCTTCCTTTTGACACCATAGGGTTTTCATCTTGATTAATAACAAGGTTACAAGTAAGTAGACCACTCATAAGGCCAACAAAAAAAATCATTAATTCTCTTTGTAACTCCCTCTAAAACATAAGTTTCCTATCCAATCTTGGTTCTCAACTTTCGAGCTGTCCTACCCCTGATTTGTGGGATATAAGGGATCCCAAGGGCACTATGACCCTTCACTATACAATTTTCTTTTTAATTAAGTCAAGCAAGTGAGACTAGCCTAGGCCAAACTTCCTCTTTAAAAAAATATAGAAAAAAAAATTAAAAATTATATTAAAAAAATCCTCTTTTATGTAAAGGGCATGTTTTATAGAATTAATAACATGAGCCTCTACATTGAAAGTACATGGTTCAAGACTCGCAAATGTGTTAGACAAGAACTTTGAATGTCGAGATAAAAAGGAGTTTTGGATTTGTGTGTTCTTATTTCAATTTTCAACTCTTTAGTGTGGAGAATGAGTTCTCCTATGCGCAATGGAAATGTGTAGTGAACCCTTGTATGTCCAGCACTTGAACAAACAGCTGCACCTTAGATAGCTTGCTGCTCTCAACACAAAACTCAAATGGACCTATGCTTTTACTCAATCAAAATAGACAAAGAGATCTTTCTAAGAAGCTATAAATGACTTAATTTGGACAAGTTTTGATTAGGAAACACAATTGGCGAAGATGAACTACTTGTCCACACAAGTATGCTGAGAATTGAACAGATAACTCCCTGAATATATATCCTTTGAGGAAGGTATTGAGAAAACGAAATTGCACACAAATAGCTTTCCAACAAGCTAAAAATCAAGCAATTTGGATACGTTTTGGTTGGGAAACTTAACCAACCAAAATAGACTACTTGTCTACACAGGTATGCTGAAAAACTAGACTTCACTCTTTGACTGATATCTCATAGAATATATAAGATTTCAAGAAGAGTATTTGAGACAAAAAAATTGCATAAGATAAGCTTTCCAATGAGTGTTTAAACACAAGAAATGGTTTTATATACATGGAGATATGAGTTTCACAATAGAGCTGTGTACAAAATGATGTGTGATTGGAAGGAGTCTATGGGAAGATGTAGCTCAGTGATGAGTAGCACCTCCTTTAATGTCAATCCGGGAAGACATGAGGATGGTATGAAGACCTCGAGCAAGTGGAAGCACAAGTGCGTGAGTGAGAAGCACACCAACATGCACACACATACACACACACGCGCACACACAGCAAGACAAAGAGTGAGGAACAATGGAGTTCTTAGATTACTTTCAAGAAGCTCTTACAAGTTCGTTTCAATTACAATCTAACCTCAAAAATGAGCTCTCTAGCTCCTTTTATAGTTTTTGACTAGCTTTGGCCCTGTCCAGACCTAGTGTCTGTCCTAGTTAAAAATTAGGTTCCAGGGCTTATTTGAGGGCTTAAACGGAGTCTAAAAAATACGAAAATTGATATGTAGGTACTTCTAAGGCTCCTCAAGCTCAAGGACTCCTCGGCTTGCACAAAATGGAGCCACAAAAAGGTGAACATGGTATTTACAAGGGTTGTTAGTGATGAGAATCACTTTTAATTGGTGTAAGGGTTTGAAAAATTAAAGGTTGCCTTAGTGCTAGATCTGCGTGAATGCTCATAATTGCTTCTCCATGAAGAAAATTATTGGCCTACTTGCCAGATCGTCGTTGAATCCCTTGTCTGCTGCTAACACTCCCCCCTCTCTCGCGTCTGTCGTCCCTGACAGACCCTTGTTGGGAGGGTCGTTGGATGTAGTATTCGACAACGTCTTACGCTAAGTGATGTTCGGCAATCCTCAATCCTTTGGCCAAATCTGTGAGTAGAGCATCCCAATCTACCGGCCCAAGAACCTCTGGATGTGGCATTCGTAACTTTTCGGAGTGGAGAGTGTGTTCCACTGCAAACAATTGTAATAAATGTGAGGGCCTGGGAATGAAGATCTCTGAGTGATATTCCCAGAACCCTGTGACAAACATCTCTTCAAATGTCTGTTTGAAGCAGGCCGGTAGGTATTTGATGCGGGCATGCCATGCATAGACAACATTAATGGAGGGCGTTGTGCTCATGTCGTAAACCAGATCCTGATTGCCTTCATTGAATCCGAGCGCAGAGAGATGAGGCTCCTTAACGTTCTTGAAGGTCCGGAAGGTGACTATCATGAGTTCAAAAATTTTAAGACACATCTGTGTCATGACATCTGGTATGTTTTTGAACCTGACGCCCCAATGCCGAATTGTCGATATCATGTACCCTACAGTAGGTTGACCTTTAGGTGGTGCCAAGTAGACATAATTGAGCCACTTTTCGCAGCCTTTGGTTGTCAGCACCATCTTTGTGTATTCCGGCCATGACCTTCTTCGGAAAACAGGACAGTAGCAGGGATTGTACTTGATATACAGTGGCATGTTATTCCATGTGCGATTCATTTCCGGGTAGGTTTCTAGCAGTCGAATTCTCCAAGTCGGTTGGCGAATATTTCCCTGCTTGGCACTTTCTGGGATATCGTCTGGTGCAAACTGTGTGGCAGAGGTTGGTTCCCGTGAGGTGTGGTTCTTGATTTCAGCATTATAGTCCACCATTAAGACGCAAAATGGAACATACAAGTCGTCGGAGGTGCCGATCCACCTGTGATGAGAGAGATTCCTAAAATAGTCTGATTTTATGACCACCTCTTCTAAGCGTGACATCGATGCTATCTGGACTGCCACCCTATCATCATGAGTTGTGGCCACTTTTTCCAATTTCTGCATCCATTCCGGAGTCTCTATTTCAAGGGTGTCCATGCCCTCATCTGTTCGCTTGCCTCCAGGTGCTGGCATCGGAGCGTACGGGTCCTCAAAGGTTTCCTCTACTTCGATTGGCACTAGGTCTTCAGGTTCTGGTTCTGCCAAGGGGGAGGGTTGTCATTCATATACAAGCACTTTCTTTTGTAATTCTTCGAGTTGTGCTTTGAGCGCTGCTACTTCGTCGGCTGTGTCAGCTGTGGTTGGGACTTCTTTGGGTGGTGCTGGTTGAGTTGCCAATTGCCTTCGTAGTTCGTCTCTTTCCTTTTCTAAGGCTACATGGGCGTCGAGGAGATCCGCATGGGTTTCCAATATAATCTGCATATTGTCCGAGGGAATAGCCTTAAATCTCTCCGGGTCAATTTCCTGTGGGGAACCTTCCATGGCTAACTCCAAGTTCTCTTCGTTTTGTGTCTGAAGCCGTCTATTTTCTTCTAGGGCTGCAGACATATGCTTCCGTAATAGCGCGCCATGTTGCGGCGGAGCTTGAGGTTCTCTGTGATTTGTGAGTGTAGCAAATCATCCATATGTTGTCTTTCTTCTGCATCGGGCTGCGGTGGATTTGCCACAAGTTGCTCATGTTGTTCTTGCAATGCACTAAACTGCTGTTGTAATTGATGCTTTTCTTTCTCTAAATCAATGAATCTTCCTTGTAACTCTTCATGACTCCTGAACAAACTTGTATGCTGAGCATCGAGGTGCTGATAGTGTTGTTGTAACTGAGACATGCACTGATACATATTATTGAATACATTATTAATGGGGATGGATGCAGGGAGGGTGTGATGTGCAGAGGGGAAGGGAGAGGGGAAGGGAGAGGGGAAGGGAAGTGTGAATGCAGTGCTGGAAAATGGTGAAGTGGGTGGTGGGGGAATGGGAGATTGTGGTGGTATGGGGGGCGGGAGAGGTGCGGTGGAAGGTGATATGTCCATAAAATCCGTGGTGTAAACAGTAGTGGGAGTGATTGTGAATAGTGGAATTGTGGGTGCAGTGATTGTGGTGAATGTGTACAGTGGTGTGTGCAATTGTGAATGTGAACTACCCGAAAGTGTGAGTGGGGGGATGGGGATGTCAGTAGCTATCGTTAGGGTTACAGTGTTAGTGGAGGTATATACACGGGAGGTGTTGAGAGGGTGTGTGGGTTGATTGGCGGTTTGTGCTTCAGTCATGGCGGTGGGCTCAGAGGCGGTAACGGTGGTTGTTACATTGGTAATGGGAGGTGAATGTGGTGGAGAGGGAGGCGATGGAGGTAAGGGAGGTGATGGAGGTGCACTTGATATATGGGCTTCCTCGGTGTCGAGTGCAGTGCCCGTGGTTGTGGGGGTGCCTTGTGGTCCTGATCCTAATACATTCATTTGTTTCCCTGCTCGTGGGGGACGTCTTCCGTATCTTCTTTCCATTCTGCGTGATTGTGCCAGGGCCGTCTGCACTGCCTCAGGTACTCCTAGGGCATCAGAGATCATATCTAGTGTGGCACGATACTGTTCATCAACTCCTTCCTCCTCAAGGATTTGGTGCATGATAGCCTTTCCTGCTGCAAGGGATAACTTATGTTGTTGTTGGACCCTGTTGATGGTATCGTAGAGCTTTTTCAGCTCCTTTGTATATGCTGGGGCACCCTCCAGCTCCTGTATAACTTCTTGCTCATAGTCATGCGCCCCTTCATCAGAAAATCCTTCTTGTTCATCCTCTTGGTCTCGTTCTTCTTCATCTTCCACTTCTACCACTTCTGGTTGTCTTGTCTGGGGTTGTTGTGTAGCCGTTTGTTGTCCACTACCCTGCTCTGCCTCGACTTCCGCATTAACAGCTTCAATAATTCTAGCCACTTCTTCATCCGTTAGATCTTCCAAAGTAAATCCGTGCGGAAATTCCAGATCAGTAGGTACTGGTGGAAACACAAGGTTAGGGCCATCTGTGCTGTGCCTGGGTAACCTGATAGTAAATGGTTGCACTCTTCGAGGAAGCCTTGGAGTTGTTTCTGGTGTTAGGGTTGCACCGCGGGGTTGTGCACAGGGCATCTGTATGGTGCCTCTCATTTTCTTTGAGGGAGGTCCGACGGCTGACAATCTGCGTTGAAACTCCTGTGCTCTGGACCAAATGAGAGCCCTTTGCACCGGTACATCATAGGCGAGACATCTGTAGACGATTCTGGTGAGCGCGCAACATCCATAGAGTACAGATTTCTGTTTCTTGTACCATCGTTGATGAGCCATATGGATCTGATCTATAACCGAGTGGGGCATATTGATGGTCAAATCAAAGGCATCCGCTAAGTAGAGGCTAAACCAGATCTTCTTGGGAGGCATTGTGAACCTGTCTTGCGCGGGGAATGCGAAGTGTTGCATGACCATACGTAAATGAATGGCTATCGTGGGAGTCATCGCCACCATGTCCTTTAGTTTTGTCAGATTCTTGTTCTTCATATTATCGGGGACCATAGTCTCCTTCTCCGTAGGAATGTGCATTCCGTGCATATCAAGAGCTTCTCTTACCAAGTTGATAGTCAAGCGGAAACGCTTCAGCTCATTGCCCCTTGTGAGTGAGGGAAGCACAAAGGAGCTGTATCCTTTTTTGTCTTTGCTTGGAGTGAGAGTGCTAATCAGGTATGAGCACCTTAGAAAATCGGGCTTTGGTAGTTGGAACTTGAAATAATCATAGAGCCCAGCCTTCTTCCATATTGGCTTCAGTCCCTCGTTATTCTGTAGCTTTTCAAACTCTCTGGTAAAGAAGTGGTATCTGCCCCACCGTCCATTGAATTCTACTTCAGACTCCCACATGTATGTGCCTTCACCCAGAGGTCCCGCAACATCACTGAACCAGTGTGAGGTTTTGCCCACCGGCATTGTGTGACCCTGTGGAGGATTCTGAATCGGTATGGCATGTAATGCCCTTAATGCCGCTGGTCGTTCCTTTAATTCCTCCTCCACCGGAAGGCTTTCAATGTCCACAACTTGGGGGCTGGGGCCTGCCTGGGAGCTGGTTCCTACCGTATCGGCCATGTTACTTCTTGCTGCCTGTCTCTATGAGAATATACAAACATGTGTTAACATTGTACAGGACAAGAGAGAACCGTTGTTGTTCCCATTACAACATTAACATGAGGGTCGGGAGCGAATAATGGGTTAGTAAGTGCTCGGTGCGAGTGTGTGTGTGGTTAGGAGTTCGGAAGGCCTAAGAGCTATGAGGAATGATGTAGTGTGATAGTGAGGTGGTTAATAGGTTGTCATGGATTCACAAATGGGGTCCGGGGGTTTGTTACAAGTCTTGGGCTGCCAAATGCAGTGGATGGGTTTTGCTCTAGGTTTCGTAGAGACTCTCGAGAGCTTTATAGGCATGTCGGCTTGAAAATGAGGCTTTTTAGGGACCCATTTACAAGTGATTATGTTCGTGCTCATGGGCCTTAGTGTGTTCCTGATTGTTGAAAACGAGTGGATGCCAGCTGTGCGAGTGAATGGATCATACTGTATAGGGTGTGGTCTTGGTGTAGCTATTTGAGCCCGCAAACAAGCCTTAGGCACCCAAATTTGTCTTGATTGTGGGCTAGCCTTCATCGACCTCTTGGGCACCCAAATAGACTTCACATTAGCAGAAGAACTTCTGAAAGACTTCTTATTAGTGTCGTGTCGTTGGTTACTAATAAGAGGCTTTGCCCATGTGGTTGGCTTGAGTGCAACCGGGTGTTCTCCTTTCCGCACCCACACTTGTTTCACTAGCTGAGACATTTTGCTGCGCAGGTACTTTTGATCTCTGACATAGGTATTACTCTGCTTCTTCTGTCTTTGATCCACCTTTGGTTGCCGCCTCCCTCTGGCCTTTAGAAAAGGAGGGAGTTCCGTTGCATCCCTGACTCCGTTTTTGCAACCATCATTCCTCTGCAACACATAGTTTTGGACAAGAACAGCATGGTCATCTTCATGTGTACTCCTGGAAGGACCAGGAGTGTGTGCCTTTCCTAGTTCCTTGAGTGCTCCATTATCTAACTCTACTGTAATTCGACTATGATTGACCCGTACCTGAAGAAGTCCACTTCTTAGGTTTAAGTTGACTGCTTGGTCATAGATCCAGTCTTGACCCAAGACAAGAGGTTCAGTGAGGTCCTCATCTTGACACACTAGTACCTTAACTGTCATTGCCTCATCATGAATGTAGAGGGGAAGTTCCACCTCGCCCATGCAAGGGGTTTCCACGCCTCCCAATCCTATGAGATATGCTTCCACAGGATTGACAGTTAACTGCAACTCTTGACAGTAAGACAATTTAACAGCACTAGTGGCTGCGCCTGAGTCAATCAAGGCTCTTACAGTCCTTGCACTCTTTCCTTGTCCTATATCTACGGTTATGAAAGGACGTCGATCAGTTATCCTATGTGAGCTAACACCTGAAACTTCACACATAGCCACGGGATATCCTGGATCTGCATATGCATCTGGCACAGGTTGCTCTCTACCTTGTCTTCTTAATTTCATTCTTCGTATGCGCTCTAGGGCTTCTGCTTGAGCTTCTTCTCGAATTCGTTTTTCCTCTTCTTTACGTTGCTTAGCAGTATTGAGTCGACTTAGCATTTCCTCCGTGAGGGGTTCCTGATACAACTTGACTTTGCATCCGCTAATATAGTTTGGGAGAACATCACCCTCTAAAGTGGCTAGTTGTACTGCTCCACTCGTGGAGATCCTATTGATGATCATAGGTCCGTAGCCTCTCTTTTCTAGCTTCCTTGCATGTTGTTTCAATGTGTAGACTAAAACTAGATCTCCTGCTTTCAAGCCCTTATCCTTCACATGGGCATCAAAGTAGGCCTTCTGTCGTTTCTTTGCTGCATATATCCCTGCAGCTGCTCTCAGTCTAGTTTCTCCTAATCGTTCAAGGTCAAAAAGTCTAGAGGAGAGTTCATGACCCGTCCATTCGTGCTCTTGTGCTACCTTCAATGTAGGTATCAAGAAGTCCAAGGGTAGCACCGCGTTTTGGCCAAATACCATCTGAAAGGGGGTGGCTTGGAGTACCGTTTTGTAGGCGACTCGGTATGCCCAAACAGCATGGTGTAGCTGTTTGTCCCAATCAGAGCGTTTAGTGTTTACTAATTTTGTCAATACATTGCATAAGATCTTGTTGGTGCTTTCGGCTTGTCCATTAGCTTGAGGGTGATAGGGGGCAGACTTCTTATGTATTACCAAGAATTCTTGGAGAAGATTTTCAATCACTTCATTCAAGAAATGAGTGCCTCTATCACTGACTAGCTCTATAGGTAGCCCGTATCTAGTGAACACATTCTCAAATAAAAACTTAGCTGTTGTTTGAGCATCGTTCTTCGTTGTGGCTTTTACCTCTACCCACTTGGTTAGATAGTCTGTTGCAACAATGATATATTCTGCATGGGAACCCTTAGCTGGGGGATTAATAGGGCCTACAAAGTCTATTCCCCACTTAGAGAATGCGCATCCACCCATCATAGGTTTCAGTGGCATCTCATCTTTACGTATGGGATATTGAGTTCTCTGACAGACATCACAGCGTTTCACATAGGTAT
Source organism: Ceratopteris richardii (assembly GCA_020310875.1). Classification (NCBI taxonomy): domain Eukaryota; kingdom Viridiplantae; phylum Streptophyta; class Polypodiopsida; order Polypodiales; family Pteridaceae; genus Ceratopteris; species Ceratopteris richardii. Next base: position 88,704,716 of record CM035444.1, read on the forward strand.
GTGCGTCCATGTGAAGGGTAGGCCACCAGAAGCCCGCAAATAGTATTGCCTTGATCACCCGATCTGGTCCAAAGTGTCCTCCTGCTACACCTTGGTGAGCAGTTTCCAAGATCTTGAAATATTCACTTTCATGGACACATAGCCTTAGGTAACCATCTTTACCACGCTTATATAGATTATCACCAATGAGTGAGTAATCCTGGGCTTCTTGTTCTAAACTCCTTTTTCTAGCCAAGGTCATATCTGGAGGGAATGTTTTCGTCCTCAGGAAGGATACTAGCGGTTCACTACAATCTGGCACTATGGACACTTGATAAAGAGTGGCATGTTCCACAGGTGGTTTAGTGCGACAGATTGGGCATTCCTTGCACAACTTTTGGACATCAGCTTCCATAGTCGGCCAATGCACTCCGAGTCTCCTTAGGGTCTGTAAGGTTCGTTGTTTTGAGTAGTGTTGCTCTAATGCACCTACATGTGCTAATTGCAACCATTTAGCATACTCATCCTCTTCCACACAACAAGCCAAGATCCCTTGATCCGTGTGCTTGTACATGCTTCCTGCCATGATGTGGTACTTTTGGGCTTTCACCACCTCTCTATTCCGTGTGTTTACTACTGCATGGTTAGGCCCATATGTCAATACTGGCACTAATGGCTTGGCCCACTGTGGCACCACTTCCAAATTAAACAAGTAAGCATCAGGAAGATCATCTGATACTCCTTGTGGGGCTTCTCCGGATGTGAGCCTAGAGAGATGATCCGCCCTCAAATGGGTTCTCCCTTTTCTCACCACTACCTCAAAGTCATATTCCATTAGTAAGAGAAACCATCTTACTAATCTTCCTGTATTGCATGGCTTGTTTACCAAGTACAACAATGCCTGATGGTCAGTAAAAAAATTTAAACTTATTTGCAAGCAAATAATATCTAAACTTTTTAACTGCATATACCATGCCTAATCCTTCTCTTTCAGTAGTGGTATAATTTCGTTCAGCTGCGTTCAATTGTCTACTAGCATAGGCAATTGGAAGATCCATATTACCTTCACCAGTAGGTTGAGCAAGCACACATCCAATGGCATAATTGGATGCATCCACATGAACATGGAAAGGCTTATTCCAATCTGGCGTGGTCAAGATTGGTGCTGAACATAATCTTCGTTTAAGCTCCTGGAAGGAGTTCTCACATTCATCAGTCCACTCAAAGTTAGTCAGAAGTCCATACAGAGGCTTTGCTATGATGGCATACATGTGTATAAACCGTCGGTAATATCCACAATGCCCCATGAAAGCTTGTACTTCCTTGACATTCTTTGGCCTGGGTAGCTCTGCTATGGCTCTCACTTTCTCTTCATCAGTAGATATGCCATTCTTTGACACGATGTGTCCTAGAATCTTGCCTTGCCTGACCATAAAAACGCACTTTTCTGGGTTCAGGCAGACTTGATATTCTCTACATTTGTCAAAGATTTGTCTGAGTTCAGGAATATGGGTTTGTCTAATGTTGGAATGAGCACAAAGATCATCAACATAGACTTCTAAATTCTTCCTCAGGAACTCCTTAAATACATGGCACATTAGTCTCTGGAAGGTAGCTGGTGCATTGGTAAGCCCAAATGGCATTACACGAAAGGCAAATATACCCCACTCTGTGGCAAAAGCTGTTTTATGCTGATCTTCTGGAGCTATGGCTACTTGATTGTAGCCCGAAAATCCATCAAGGAAGCTGTACACTTCCTTACCTGCTACTCGTTCTAAGAGATGTTCTGTGATGGGAAGCGGATAATTATCTCGAATTGTGGCTGCATTAACCTTCTTCAAGTTAATGCATACACGCAGCTTGCCATTCTTCTTGGGCACCACTACGATGGGGGATACCCATTCAGTGTGCTCAATTTCATAGATAAATCCAGCTTCAACCAGTCTATCTATCTCCTCTTTGATCTTAGCCGCATAATTATCGTTATACGTATATGGCTTTTGCTTAGAGGGTTTAGCATCTGAGGTCATGGGGATAGTGTGTGAACATATGTCAGGGTCAACACCCTTCAAATCCTTGTAACTCCAAGCGAACACATCTCTGTATTCTCTTAGCAAGGCTATTAACGCATGCTCTTCTTTCTCTGTTAGGTCATGGCCTATGTATGTGCATCTCTCCTCTCCTTCTTCTAGGGCCACTACTATTTTCTTGGTGGTTTCTTTGTTATCATAGGCCTCTCCTGATTGTGCCTCTCGTTTAGGCATTCTTATCATGACTCTCCTGTCGTCTATCTCATACTTCTTAAAATTTTCTGGGACCTCAAACAAAGATTCTTCCTCTTCTGGTGAGACTTCTCTCTTCTTTCGTTTCTTTCCTTCTTCCTTCGGGGTCACATGTGTGGCTAATCTTACATCATTTGTAAGCTCTCCATGCCTCTCGGGTTGAAATTCTACTTCATGGAAGTATTCTTCATCTGATGCAAATGGTGGGTCCATAATGATTGACTCTAGATCGGAGTCACTTGCATCCTCAAATGCATCAAGGCTAGGTTCACATTCTTCTAGAACTGCCTCTCCCATGATTGGCTCTATGGAGAAGACTGAAATGTCATAGCCATCCTCATCACAGTGAGGTTTCCATTGTTCTTCATTGATGGCTACATCCATTGTTGCTAGGATTTCTGCCCAGCCATGGGGTTCAAATTCCTCGTCAGGAAATACTACAGGTGCATAGGCTGGGTCTTGAATTGATCTATGGTTTTCTTTTGCACCTAATTCTCTAGCTTCCTCTCTCTTCTCTTCTTCTACTGCTACCTTACACATCCATAAGTGGGTGTCTTCATGCATCCACGAGGATCTTGATCCTAAGGAATGCACAGATTCCGTATCATCTTTGGCTCTATGGATGGGATTCCATTGGATAGGGGGAACATCCCTATGAGAGTAATCTTTGAGATTCACTTTGGTCGTAACACCCAAGTGTTGCAGGTACAAAGAATTGGTTCCCCAATCCTGTACCACTTGCAACTGTCGCATAAAAGGTCGTCCTAAGATCATCTCATAGGCATGATTTTTGCTGAAGTCACATATAGCAAATGTATGCTCAAACTCGACACCACAGGTGGTGAGAGTTATTCCTTCTAGCAATCCTAAGGGTCTCTCTATGTGACCATCGGCCATCTGCAGTTTCATTCTCGTTGGCCTGAGTGCTGGCTTGCCCCAACGCTTCCATAGGGAAGTGGTGGCAATTGCAACTCCTGCACCTGAGTCCAAAATTGCCTTGGTGGTGTATTCCTGGTAGGTAATGGGAAGATAGGTGTTCCCTTCTTCACCTTCACACATATCTCCTATCTTATCCAAGGGTATCTCGGGCACCGTTCTATGTGATCCTTCCTGGGAACGAGGTTTTGCTATCTCGGGCACTTGATTAGCTACATGTTTCCATAATTCAGGTCTAACCTTGAGTAGCTCTTCCAACTTGAGATTGCATTGCACTTTAGTATTTTTCACTACCTCTGTGTTCCTAGGTATGACTGAATCTTCGTTTCTTACCATGACTGTGGGGGTTCTCATACAGGTAGACTTGGCTTCCCATGGGCCCGTGAAGTGGGGTAATTCCTGTAAAGAATTAGACTCGAAGTCTAGTCGTTCCTGAGAGTGGGTGCTCTCCTGCTCCTCATAAATGGATGGGATGCCTTGTGGGAATTGATCGTGTGCATCATCCACAAGTTCAATAGGAGGAGGGACTTCACTCTCTTTAGCCCATTTGTCTTCTTGAATCTCTCGTAGAAATTCTGGAGTGAATCGATTCATAGAAGAAGATGTGTCTGGCTCCGTAGAGTTAGGCACGTAGGCTTCAGGCACATAGGCTTCAGGCACATAGGCTTTCTGGGCAGGAAGACTTGCTCTTTCACTTGCCTTGTCCTTTAGTTGAGAGGTGGGTTTCTTTTCTGATTGTGCAATCAGCTTCTCTATTCTCTCTAACAGTCCATCAAAGTGCAACTGTGTCTTCGCTGAACTAGAGATGTTAAAGAGGCGACTGGCTTCAAACATGGTCTGAGCCAATTCCACCATCTTAGCACAAATTTTGGTTCGTTCTAACTCTAGTTCTGCTCTAGGGTAACAATTTTCATGATCAGTTACGTTTGGCCCTTCTTGGATTCTGGCCTGATATGCTTTAAGCATCATATTAAGGTCCTCGGGAGTGGGATCTGCTAGGACTGATCCTACTCTTGGGGGTGGTGGGTTTAGGTGAGGCGGGTTGGATGGAGATGGTATGGAGGGTGGCGGCGGAGGTGATATGGATTGAGGCGGGGGTGACCTGTGAGAGTTTGGTTGAGAGGTGAGCTCCACAACTTTGGCTTTTGTTTCTCTTATGCTTTCTTCTAATTCGTTCATTTTCTTTGCCCATTGTCTTTTCATTCTTTCACGGCTATCTCTCCAGGCTCTAGTCCTTTTCTTGGTTATGCTCTCAGTTTCACTAGCTTCTGGGTTCTTTTCCTGACCTACAGCTTGGTTTTGCTGCAATGCTTGAGCTCTAGTGACTACCTGTACTGGTGCGGTGGAAGTCACGCTCTTTGTGGAGTCTACCACTAATCCAACAACGTTGATAGGAGTGATTTTTGGCATGTTATTGGGATTTTTAGGGCAATCTCATAAGAGATGCTCCTTCCCACACTCTTGGCAATAGCCTTGGATCGTCACTGACTGGGGTTGTGTAAGTGGAGGTAAGGGACAATCACGGATGAGGTGATCTCCCTGACATCTGTAGCATGGTCCTCTAGGGAACGGGGGTCTTACCTGCCTAGGTTGAGGTCTAGGGTTGGGGTTTGCATACATGACATTTGTGTAATCTGATTCCCAACTAGGTTCATTTGGCTCTTCACTATAGTAGGACTCACCATGTTCGGGAGATTGCATGTAGTAAGCCTGGGGACTGTCAACATGTGTAGAGTCGAAACTATGGTCACTAGGATCACTTTCTGAGAGCAGTGGTGTTACAGGGACTATAGCTCTATTCAGGTTTTCTTCTGCTGCTGCATATTTTACTGGGATCACATTAGCTGGAGCTGGGGGTTGTTGTGCTAGCACAGGCTGAGGCCTTTGTTGGTTTTGGTATGGTTGCTGATAAGGTTGCTGTGGCCTGCCATATGGCTGTGGAGGGTACTGGTTCTGGTATCTTCCCTGCAGTGGATAGGGTTGAGGGTAAGTTTGCCTAATTGTTTGCTTATTGTAGGGGCAATCTTGTGCGGTGTGATTGGTGTACCTCCGTTCTATGGTGCAGTATTGGCTACTAGGATTTACTTGGGGCTGAGCCATAATGGGACATACGTTCGCCATGTGGTCGCCACCACAAGTATAGCACCTTTTCACAGGGGCAAACCTTGGAATTTGTTTGCTAGAGACACCTAGTTTCTGAGCAACTTTCTCTGCAAGCTCCTCAATCGATGTGGATTGCGTGGAAGAGAGGTTAGAGGCACTATCCGAATCTTTGTATATCTTGGAAAGCTCTAACTCCTCCCCTAGGTTATCCTCGATGTCAATGCACATGCGTACACAATCTTCTATGGTCCTAGGGTCCTTTAAGTACACATAAGATCTCAATTTGGTACTTAGCAATCCATCCAGGAATAAAGCCACTTGCTTAGCTGGCGTGGGTAACTCAGGGGTAGGGCATCTCTCTAAGTATTGCCTGAATCTTCTTCCTGCAAGTCTCACGGTCTCTTGAGGGGTTTGCTTGAAGCTGTGAATCAATGAGGAGGTATTATGCCTTATGCCCCTCTTAGAGAATTCAATAATGAAAGCCTCTAGGAGTTGGTCTATACTCCTGAACTGCCTCTCGTTTAGTGGCTGAAACCATGTCAGGGCAGTGTTCCTAAGGGTCAGACCAAAGGCATTGTATTGCGTGAATAGATCCTCCACTTGTTCAGCTCTCAATACTTGTCTAAACTCAGTTACATGATCGTATGGATCTCCAGTGCCATCGAAGTACTTCTTCATGGACTTAACTAGCTGAGTCTGTCTCAAAGTCCTTGTGTGCTCTCTAGGTCGTGGTAGAGGGAACTCATCCGCATTTCTGTGATTCCTGTGAGCTCTAAGTATCTCAGGCTCTACTCTGTTTGTTTCCATTCTTGTTCTTTCTCTGCCCACTGGGTTGGCAAAGCTTACTTCTGGTTTAGGTCTATGTCTGTCTCTTTGCATTTCATGAACTTGGGATGTTCCAGCATCAGGGTGACCATAGGATACATTCGATCTTGGTTGGGGAAAAACGAATTCACCCTTCCAAGTGTAAGCATGCCTATCATTTTCTGTCACTACAAAGATCCTCTCCGAAGCGTGATCTAAGTAGGTAGCACTACCTGGGTTATCAGGGTCCTTAAACTCATATATCATGATTGTTCCTATATCAATCGGCTTGTCTGGTTTATACCTCCAAAAGGCTTCATTGGTTTCTTGGTTTAGCAGCAAATCTATACTCTTATTGTCCTGTGGGATCCATTCCGGTGTGATAATCCTAGTCAGAACCGATTTACCTCGAGGGGTTCTAGGCTCTGCACCCATGTTTCCTTGCTCTAGGTCACCTAAGTCTGCTTCGGGGATCACATTTCCAAATTCATCCGTCCTATCTGGGTGACTGGTGACTACGTATATGGTTCCTTCCTTGTCCGAGTATGCTCCATTTTCAAACTTGACAGCTGGATGCTCTAATCCAATGGATTGATCAGGATTCCTAATCTGTACCACAGATCTTCCTAGGCCGTCCTCATAGATGCTAGCACCTAATCGGTTGGTCCTAAGGTATTCCAACTGTGTTTTGTAAGGGCCTTCTACCCTGTGCAAGTATGGCACTCCTGTACTGCCTGTAGGTCTCTCCATACCTTGAGACATCTCGGATTCACTAGTCTCAGAACTTGGGTAGTACGAGTGGTGACTCAACTGCTGGGCCCAAGACCTAGCAGTGTGGTTGACACTAGCCTCTGAAGACCTCAGGCTTTGTCTATCCCTTACCAGATGTCGCCCTGATCTAAGGTTCATATGCCTAGATAAGTAGCCCGATTTTTTTTTCCCAGAGCACAACCTCGTTGCCGATCAATTGGTCTCAGTCACTTGATCCGTTTTTAGTGAGTTATTATGTTTATGATCTTGTCTGATATTGCGTCGTCAGGAATACTTGAATGTTCTTCGTACTTTTAGGTTGATCGTTCCACGTTAGAATCTTTCTCCTTGATGTTATCGACAGTACAGAGATTAGGTTTTCAGCTTGAACTTGAGTTTTTAGGTAATCTTCAACTTGATACCTGCCTATCGTTGTCCTGACTTACTTCTAGCACTATTCGTACTTAACTTGAGCTAGAAAATGACAGAGGGAGTTGAGAGTATTCCAACCTTGAGTTCCTTTCCTTGTGTTGATGCCCTAGTATGCTCAGGACGCGTGTTCCCAAGCTTGCACTTATGCTTGCTTAGAACGCCTTTCGATGCTCTCAATAGATCTGTGAAAGGCCCACTGTTAGCTCAAGACTTAAAATCAAAAGACTGAACCAATCACTTTCATTCATGCAACATTTCACCAATTTGCATTATGACTTTTTGGACACAACTCTAGAGATCCCTGAATTTTGTTCCCCCTGGGTATGGTCACTTTCAAAATACCCAATCTAATAATCCTGATCTTAATTTAACTATAACCAGTCGATGTTTCGGTTGTGCTCCCCACGAGCTTTCCAACAAAACAAGAATCACCGCAAACGGATTTCGTATGAGAGAGTTATGTCTGTTCAGGGTTTAGGGGGTTAAGACAGGATTCAATCTGGCTGACAGATCCTAGGATTTTCTCCCAATCACAAGTGTAGGAACCTCCAAAATGCTAATGGATTGACTATTTTGCCCCAAAATTATCCCAATTTTGAACAAAATCAAACCCTAATTTTTGGCCGAAAAGCCTGTCAATCGCGATCGACAGGTCTGTCAATCGCGATTGACAGAGGTGTCCGTCGGGCCTGTCAGTCGCGATGGACAATGTCAATCGCAATCGACGGTATCAATCGCGATCGACAGAGTCGATCGTGGCTGTCAATCGCGATCGACGGTATCAATCGCGATTGACACGTTTTCCGGATTTTTCGCCAAAATTTCAGTCAATCGGGGGCCTATCAGTCGCGATGGACACGTGGCTACGCGCAAAAGTCAATCAATCGTTGAATTTCAGTCGATCGCGATTGACGGTGTCAATCGCGACTGACAGAGGTGTCGGTCGTGGCTGTCGATCGCGATTGACGGTGTCAATCGCGATTGACAGGGTCCTACGTGGCAGTCTATCGGTCGTGAAGTCTGTCGATCACGATCGACGGTGTCAATCGCGATTGACAGGGTCTGTCGGTCGCGATTGACGGTATCAATCGCGATTGACAGTATCAATCGCGATTGACAGAGGCTGTCGGTCGCGATTGACAGAAAAGCTCGGGATTTTTCTACTGTTTTAGGTGATTTGGGATGTGCTCATCATGCTTGTGCTAGTGGTGTACTTTGTTTTACCAAATGATCGAATTTTCTGTCGATCGCGATCGACAGAGGCTGGCGACTACGAGACAGATTCGACGAGTTTCGTACCTGCGCAGCGTGCTGGAGGGGATGATGATGATGATACCTGCAAGAAACACAATAAACATGCAAAAAACAGTGCAAGCAATATCGCTCTCTCGCTCTCTCTCACAAGTAGAATGAAGGAAATGAGGTGGAGATGGTGATATGATCAAAACTGAAGATTCTTCGCGATGATGGAGATGGAGGTGGGAGATGGTGAAGATGATGATGGTGATAAAGATGGTGAAGATAGATGAAAGTGAAGAAAATACCTACAACTCCAACACGTCAACTCTACGTCTTACCATCACACGCTCGTCCTCAAAGCTCGATCCCCGGCAACGGCGCCAAAATTTGGTGTAGCTCAGTGATGAGTAGCACCTCCTTTAATGTCAATCCGGGAAGACATGAGGATGGTATGAAGACCTCGAGCAAGTGGAAGCACAAGTGCGTGAGTGAGAAGCACACCAACATGCACACACATACACACACACGCGCACACACAACAAGACAAAGAGTGAGGAACAATGGAGTTCTTAGATTACTTTCAAGAAGCTCTTACAAGTTTGTTTCAATTACAATCTAACTTCAAAAATGAGCTCTCTAGCTCCTTTTATAGTTTTTGACTAGCTTTGGCCCTGTCCAGACCTAGTGTCCGGCCTAGTTAAAAATTAGGTTCCAGGGCTTATTTGAGGGCTTAAACGGAGTCTAAAAAATACGAAAGTTGATATGTAGGTACTTCTAAGGCTCCTCAAGCTCGAGGACTCCTCGGCTTGCACAAAATGGAGCCACAAAAAGGTGAACATGGTATTTACAAGGGTTGTTAGTGATGAGAATCACTTTTAATTGGTGTAAGGGTTTGAAAAATTAAAGGTTGCCTTAGTGCTAGATCTGCGTGAATGCTCATAATTGCTTCTCCATGAAGAAAATTATTGGCCTACTTGCCAGATCGTCGTTGAATCCCTTGTCTGCTGCTAACAGAAGACAAAATGACAAAATGATCAGATCTGACTATTGGGAGCTCTTGCCTCTTTCTCTCCTTTTTTAGAACGTGCTCCCACTCCACTTTTATAACCAATGAGCATGTGAAGAATTTTGTGCCTCCTTCTTAACTCACCACTTTCATTTGATTGCCCACTACATGCCACTTACTACAAGGAAGATATTGTATCTTTTACTCATCATGAATTTTGACTATACTTTTGTTTCCTTTTTTTTTCTTTTCTCTTCTTTTCCTGTATCTTTATATTTGGTAAATTTATCCAAGCATAGATCATGTGAAAATGAGCTTGTACATTTATCTTCAACACTCCCCCTCAAGCTCATTTGGGAGTTATCTTCAACCATGTCTTGTAAATTTATCACATCCTTGAAACCTTTGAGTTTAGAAGCATCCAAAAACTTTGTAAAAATATCTGCAACCTGCTCTTTGTCACGAGGAAGGAGATAAGGAAGAGAGCTCACACACACACACTCTCACAATCAAAGAGAAGCACACACTTAGATTGAGGCAAGGAAGAATGATCTTCTTCTTCTTCTTCTTCTTCTTCTTCTTCTTCTTCTTCTTCTTCTATTACATAAAAAGGAATGTACAAGAATGACCTAAAAACAAGAATACAACTACTACAATATATAAAGGCCAGTACATAAGGAAAAACCTAATGTCCACGAATGAGTGAGCTAGCAAGAAAAAAATGTGCCATCACTCTCGGTAGATAAATCTAATAAAGCTCAATGAAGTGTCTCTGACATATACCGGCGTGACCATTATACATGTGAGAGAAATGAAAAGTAATACGTGTCATCTTGGATCATCACATGTTGAGCTTGATATCTCAACACTCCCCCTCAAGCTCAATGCCATGTCCTCTAATCCAAGCATCTTCCGAAACTTCTTCAGCTTCTCTGTTCCAAGTGCTTTAGTGAAGATATCAGCAACCTGCTCATCTATTCTCACATAAACAAGATCAATATCACCTGCTAATACCTTCTCTCTGATGAAATGATAATGTACCTCAATATGCTTTGTTCTAGCATGAAAAAGAGGTTCCGTGCTAGTTGTATGCTGCTAAGATTATCACAATAGATGGTGATGGGCTGTTGCACTTCCACACCTGAATCTACAAGTAGCATCTCCAGCCATGATGCCTCACATGTTGCTATTGCAGCACCTCTATACTCAACCTCTATACTCGACAAAGCAACAGTGGGTTGCTTCTTGCTGCTCCATGTAATAGCTGCACTCCCAAGTTAGAATAGAAAGCCACTAGTAGATATTCTATCCTGAATGCTACCAACCCAATCTGCATCGGTGTATCCATGAACCTGCAAATCTACACCAGCTTCATAAAACAATGCATAATCCAAAGTAGCACCCACATAATGTAGAGTGCGCCTTAGAGCATCCAAATGTGGCTTCCTAGGAACTTGCATAAACTGACTTTCAAGTCCAACAGTATAGCTTAAACCAGGCCTTGTAATTGTGAGTGCTTACAATCAGCCATACCATACTTTTGCAGCATATTCAAGGCATATTGCCTTTGCGACATCCATATACCTATTTCTGTATGTATGAACTCAATGCCCAAGAAGTAGCGCAACACACCAAGATCTTTCATGTCAAATTCCTGCATAAGAAGTTGCTTGACCTCTTTAATGCTTTCTTCATTATCACCGCCTACAATCAAGTCATCAACATAAATAGCCACAATTGTGATGCCATCATCACCCTTCCTTGCATATAGTGAATGATCTGCATCACACATAGAAAACCCAATGGTGGTTAAGTAATCAGAAATCCTTGCATGCCATGCACGAGGAGCTTGTTTCAACCCATACAAAGCCTTTTGCAACGTGCAAATATATTCTGGATGCTTTGAATCTTCATATCCTTGTGGCCGGTCCATGTATACTTCTTCTTGTAACTCACTATGTAGAAAAGCATTTTTCACATCCATTTGATGCAAAGTCCACCCTTTTGTTGTGGCTAATGCAACACGTGTTTAGACATTTTAGCTACAGGGCTGAATGTTTCCTCATAATCAATGCCATATGTCTGTGCATGTCCTTTTGCTACTAATCGTGTTTTGTACCTACTAATGCTACCATCTGCATTGTGCTTTACCTTGTAAACCCACTTGTAGCCTATGGGTTTCTTTCCTTGTGGCAATGGAACCAGCTTCCATGTTTCATTTCCATAAAGTACAGCCATCTCCTCATCCATAGCTTTTTCCCAATCTACATTTCCAATTGCATCTTCAAAACAAGAAGGTTCAGCATCTTGTATTACCTTTGTCATGCAAGAAAAATGATGAGCCATGTAGCTATCATATGTCAATCGTTGCACTGAATTCCGTATCCTCCCAAATCTTAGTCCTGGGTCACTTCTCCTTGTATCATCTGCATGTGCCTTTCTTACTCTTGGAGTCTTCACAGAGGGCAATCCAAGTTCCTCATCAAGACTCTTTTCTGAACTGCTTGAATCTCCATCAACGTCCTCAAAACTTGCATATGTTTTATGACTAGCAGAAAGCTTTTCTTTACCTTTCTTGGATGTATTTGATGAATTTGCTGGACAAAAATCTCCACGCAAAGGATTTGAGTTGGAACTATTGCTTAGTGATGCATCCAGTCCACTCAAAGCTTGAGATTCTGCACTTGATTTTTCAACATTTTCTTTGTTATTTGGTTCAAGATTCAGTTCTTCTTTGGCATCTGCATAGAAGCTTGACATTTCATCAGACCACATCTCTGCTCACCTTCACCTGTCGTGTGAGTGGGTTATAACATTTATATCCCTTTTGATCAAGGGGGTATCCAATGAAGACACACTTTTCTACTTTTGGATCAAGCTTCATCCTCGATTCATCTTGAACATGTACATATGCAATACAGCCAAAAACTTTCAGATGTGATAAGTTTTGCTTTTTACCTGTAAACTTCTCTTCAGGTGTAACTTGATGTACAATAGCAGTCGGAGTTCTATTCATGATGTATACAGTAGTATGAATAGCTTCTGCCCAATAACAATGGGGCATATTCTTCTCAGCCATCAAGGCTCTTGATATTTCTGCAATATGTCTATTTTTGCATTCAGCAATGCCATTCTGTTGTGGTGTGTACCTGCATGAAAACTCATGCCGAATTCCATGATTTTTTAGAAAATTGCTGAACTCATTTGACATGTATTCACCTCCTCAATCAGATCTTAATGTTTGAATATACTTCACTGTCTGTTTTTCCACCATAGCTTTAAAAATCAAGAAGTGAGTGAACACCTCACTCTTCTCTTTCATGAAATATACCCACACTTTTCGTGTATGGTCATCAATGAAAGTAACATAGAACCTACAACCACCCATAGATGTGGTCTTTGTAGGACCCCAAACATCTGTATGTACTATTTCTAGTATGTTCTCACTAACATGCTTGTCATGTGGAAATGATGCTCTTGATTGTTTTCCAAATTGACATGTTGCACATACCTTTTGCATCTCTGCAACCTTGAAATGTGGTAGTCCATGGACAATCTCCTTTGACTACATCAATTTCAGCCTTTGCAAGTTTGCATGTCCAATCCGTTTGTGCCAGATCTCTATATCAGCAATGACTCCTGCACCTTTTGCAAACATGGCTGTATTCATTTCAAGAATTTTCACATTTAAGGTGAACATCCTACCCACTTTATTCCCTTTGGCAATCAATCTTCCATCCCGTTTGTATTCTTCTACATATAACCCGTTAGCATTGAACCTGACTTGTAATCCCTGGTCAACCATTTGTCCAACAGAAACCAGATTCTTTATTATATTTGGAACATGCAGCACATTAGCAAGATGTTTTACCTTCCCGTCCTCCATAGACAATGCTATGTTTCCTGTATGCTCGATAGGGTGTGATGTGTTATCACTTGTTTCAACATATCCAGGAACTGGCGATTTTTGCAAAGTACTAAACCATTCTGCATGACTGGTCATGTGATTTGAAGCACTTGAATCAACATACCAGACATTATCATTCAATTTTGAAACACCAGCAGACATCGTATTCATCATGTGATGTTGAACCATGAACAACTTCTTAGAATCATCTGCACATGGATGCATAGTTGTTTTGCTGCCTTCTGTTATTTTGATTCTTCAAACTACAATGACATTCAAAGTGTCCAAGTTTACCACAATTCAAGCATCCTTTATTTTCATTACCTGAATCATTTCTTTGGAAATTTCTACAACCTCTTTGGCTCCCCCTACCTCGAAACTGTCCTCTTCCTCTTGCATGATTATGTTGTTGACCTTGGTCTTGGTTACTATTTCCTCTTCCACTTTTGAAACCTCTACCTCTGCCTCTTCCTCTGCCAGAGTAGAATCCCTACTCAGAATTGGGCTTTCCTTGGGAGTTTGAATCCTCACCAAGATTCTTTTCTTCAATAATCAGCATGGATACCAAATCAATAGAATTCAGAATATTTTCTCTGGTCTGTATAAAAGTTTTGAACTACTTATATGCATCTCCTACCACGAAGGCACACTTCCAACTTATCATCATCATCATCATCTACATTCACGCCAATAGATGCAAGTGACTCACATATGCTTTTGATTTTTAGGGTGTAGTCACTTACCGACATGCCCTTCTTCTCCAATGTATGCAGGTCGTTCTTGAGTTGCAATTTATGTGCCTTTGTATTGGTCTCATACAATGTGACCAAACTGTTCCAAGCCTCTTTCGGAGTCTTGGCATCCTGTATGTGCCCAATCATGTTATCCTGTATGCTAACAGATAGCCAATGCATTACCTTTTGAGTTCCTTGATTCCATTCCTCATATGCTCTTAACTAGTCCGCAATCCGATTCCTCTCTGGTAACTGTGGAGCATTTTCGTTCTCTCCTTCGATGTACTTCTAGTAGCCTTTTCCCATCAAGAAATTCGTCATTCTAAATCTCCATGCATGGAAGTTGTTCTTGTCTAGCTTATCGCTCATAAGCTGACTCATTCCATTTGCGTTTGCCATTTCTGCAACAATTCACACCACTTCAAAACACTACAAGCAGCACTTCTGCTTGAACAGTGTCGCACTATGATGTGACAGTTCGATCTCAGAAAAACACAGTTTTCATGTATCAACACTACACAGAATTGCTTGAAGTTCTAGATCTAGAATATATGAGTGTTGCTGCAAGTTACAGTTTTTGAAATTGACCTGGATTTTCTATGGGCCCCACCTTGCGAGCTCGAACTGGAGGTCAAGCTGGCTCCGAAACTTCGATCTAACAAAAACAAGTGACCCTAAAGGGATAAGTCACGAAAATATTTTGAGGTCCTCTACCTTCACACCAAATTTTGTAGCAATCTGAGGTCGTTTTTGAATCGCGCTTTCTCCACGCCTTCTTCTGTACTCTTCACCGTTGGCCTTCTCCATGAGCTCTCTATAGCCACACAGGCTCTGATACCATGTCACGAGGAAGGGGATAAGGAAGAGAGCTCACACACACACTCTCACAATCAAAGAGAAGCACACACTCAGATTGAGGCTAGGAAAAATGATCTTGATGTACAAGAATGACCTGAAAACAAGAATACAAGTATTGCAATCAATAAAGACTAGTACATAAGGAAAAAGCTAATATTCATGAATAAGTGAGCTGGCAAGAAACAAATGTGCCATCACTCTCAATAGATAAATCTAATAAAGCTCAATGAAGTGTTCCTGACATATACCGGCGTGACCACTATACATGTCAGAGAAATGAAAAAGTAATACGTATCATCCTGGATCATCACATGTTGAGCTTGATATCTCAACACTCTTTGGTTATGATGAACTTTATCTCCACATCTTTGCTCAATACCTTCTCCCTTACATAATGATAGTGGACCTCTATGCGCTTGCTCCTTGCATGAAACATAGGATTGCTTGCCAAGTAAATACTTGACATGTTATCACCGTATATAGGGATGGTTCCAACTTGCACTTCAAGATCAGCCAAAAGCTTTTTAATCCACATTGCTTCATATGTGGCAAATGCTAATCCTCTATATTCAGCCTCCATGGATGAAAGTGCAACAATAGGTTGTTTCTTTGAGCTCCATGTGATAGGTTTGTTTCCTATCATGAACACATAACCTAAGGTTGATCTCCATTGCTAAAGCCTTTGACTTGCAATTCTTCATAAAACTTGTAAAACAAAGCATGATTAACTGTATGCTTTATGTATCTCAACACTCTCTTGGCTGAATTTAAATGTTCACTTGTCGGGGCTTGCATAAAATGAGAAACTACACCAACAACATAAGATAAATTAGGTATTGTAATGTTTGCATAGATTAATGATCCTACAATGCTTCTATATGCGTTACATCTTCCAATAGTTCTCCATCATTTGAGCAAATCTTTGTATTTGTGTCCATGGGTTGAGTGAGTGGTTTGCATTCACTCATTCCAAATCTGAAAAGAACATCCAACAAGTACTTCCATTCCATCAACTAGATGCCACTTTTTCCATAAACAACTTCAATTCCTAAAAAATATTTTAGCTCTCCAAGATCTGAAATTTTAAACTCCTTATGAAGCTTCCTTTTGATATCTTTAATCCCTGTAACATCATTTCCTATTATGATGAGGTCATTGACGTATATGCAAATATACCTCTCTATTTTCTTCCTTCTTCATGTACAATGAAGCATCTGCACTACTTGGGTTGTATCCACACTTAGTTAGATATTCTAACAATTTATGATTCCATGCTCTTTGTGCTTGCTTCAAGCCATAAAGTGCCTTTTTCAATCTGCAAACAAAGTCTGGATGGTTTTCATCTTCAAATCCAATCGGTTGACTCATGTATACCTCTTCTTGTAGTTCTCTTTTGAGAAAAGCATTTTTTATGTCGACTTGATATAATGGCCATCTCCTTGAAGCACCAATTGCTATTAATGTTCTGATTGTTCCCATCTTTGCAACAGGGCTAAAAACTTCATCATAATCTATGCCTTGTGTTTATTTAAATCCTTTGGCAACTAATCTAGCTTTATATCTAGCTACTGGACCATCAATATTCCTCTTTACTTTAAACACCCATTTGTTTGGAACAATCTTCATACCTTCTTTCTTTGGCACTAGCTCCCATGTGTGATTATCTTTGAGAGCTTTGATCTCCTCTTTCATAGCTTGCTTTCATTCCTTTTGTGTGCAAGCTTCTTCATATGTCTCAAGCTCTTTGTCTTTGATAACCTGCATCATGTATGCAAAATTTTTCGCCATGAAAGTATCATAACTCAGCCTTTGAGTTGGATACCTTGCCGTTGAAGATCTTCTTTCATTGCCTTTAGAAAGTTGTTTCGTTAACCTATTCAGATTAACCTTCGGAGTGATTACCTCTTCATATTCTTCTTCACTTGCATCTATCTCACTATTTGGAGTAGCACTTGCTTCTTCGGCTCTACTATGAGCTGAATTTGGAGACAAAGAATGAATCCCCCTCCATGTTGAACATTCTTCATTTGATGTAGATGCCTCTGGACCTGAAACCTTTGTGCTTGATTGTTGAACTTCTCTTTGATTTGTTCTTGCATAATCATCACAATCTTCTTCAAGAATCTTTTCCTTTCCTTTATCTTCATACCATGATCTTAGTTCATCAAAGAACACATCTTGCAAGACTCTTAATTCCTTTGTTCTAGGGTTGTAACAATTGTATTTTTTTTGCTCCATCGAGTAGCCGATGAAAATGCATTTTTCTGACCTTGATTCCATCTTTGTTCTAACTTCTTGTGGAATGTGAACAAAACAAACACATCCAAACACTTTGAGGTGTGTGAGATCAGGTTTTTTACCAGAATATACCTCCTCTGGAGTCAAGTGATGTATTCCCAAAGTTGTGCACCTATTCATCAAGTAAATGGCAGTTGTGGTAGCTTCATCCCAATAGTACAATTGTACCTTCATCTGATTGAGCATGCATCTTGCAATTTCAACAATTTGCCTATTTTTCTTCTCAGCTACTCCATCTTGTTGTGGTGTATACCTACAAGTAAACTGCCTTTCGATCCCATTCTCTTGTGGAAAATCTGAAAATTATTTGGAGAATTATTCTCCTCCATCATCGGACCTAAAGGTTTTGATAGAGCTTCCTCTTTCTTTTTCAACTTCAACTTTGAATCTTTTGAATATAGAAAACACCTCTGATTTTTGCATCATACAAAACAACCATACCTTTCTTGAGTGATCATCAATGAAGGTGACAAAAAATCTATTATCAGCCATTGATGCCTCTTGGATTGGTCCACATACGTCTGTATGTATCAAGTCCAAGACATTTGGGGCCACATAATTGCTCCTCTTGCATGGCTGCCTTGTTTGCTTTCTTAGTTGACAAGCTTCACATAACTCATGTAGTGCAATGCTATTAAATTTTGGAAGATCTCTTACCACTTCATGTTTGCTCATGTCCTTCAGTTTTGGAATGTTGTTGTCTCCTATTCTTTTGTGCCATAAGTCCATCTCTGAAATCTTCTTGTTCCCACATTGAATGTACATGATCTTTCCATGTGGATGTTGGACATCCAAAGTGACCTTCCTTCTCTTCTACCTCAAGCATTGACCTTGAAGCCTTCCTTTGGATTCTTTATGAAGCACCCATTCTCATTGAATATGACATGATAACCCTTCTCTACCATTTGTCCTACTGAAATCAAGTTCTTTGAAATTGTAGGAACATGAAGAACATTAGATAGTACCTTTGCTCTACTTGTATCTCTAAGCCTTATATCTCCAACATGTTCAATCATGTGTTGAGTATCATCACCTATTTCAACACACCCTTTTCCACTTGGTACCTGTAGATTCGTGAAAAAACTTCCTTGGCATGACATATAGTTACTACAACCTGAATCAATGTACCATTTTTTGTCATCTTCACAAGAGCTTCTATACTCATGTCTCATTACAAGTAGTGTGTCCTTGCTTCCTTCACTTGAGGTTCTTGCATAGTTGCTTTGGCTCCTTTGATTGCCTCCATTTGGTCTTCCACTCTTCAACCAACAATCACTAGCATAGTGTCCTTCTTTACCACAATGATAGCATGTTATACCTTTATGAGAATTGTAGGAGCCTCGACCTCTTCCTCTACTTCTACCTCGACCTCTTCCTCTACTTCTACCTCGACCTCTTCCTTGTGTGTTGGCATTTGATGCATGCTTGTTGTCTTCTGAATTGTTTTGATTGTACTTGGAGTTGTTGTGATCTCTTCCTTTTCCTCTTGAGCCTCCTCTTGAGTTCCTTCCTTTGCATATAACATTTGGTTGTGGCTGTCCTTTCCTTTGGGGCCACCAAAGCTAAGCTCTTCTATGACAAGATGAGGGATTATTTGTTCAAAACCTGGATATGCAACTTTCAAGTTAATGGAAGTTATAAAAGACTTCCATCTTTCATCTTCTCTCAATCCATTGAGAGTATAACACACAAGATCTTTGTCTTCAACCGTAGTGCCAATAGAAGCTAAAGCATCACTTAGCTCCTTAATCTTCAAAGTATATTTAGCTATGTATTGACTCGAAATTTTGTTGATCGTGTTCAACTCATTCTTGAGTTGAAGTTTCGTATTTGGACTTCGATGGCCGTAGCTTGATTGATTTGAGGTTGAGCATCATCGCCGCTCACAATACCCCACAAGCCTTTGCCCATCAGGTAGTTAGTCATTCTAAACTTCCACATGGGATAGTTATCCTTATCCAATTTCTCTACTTGTTGACCCTTTGAGAGTTACCTCAAATAGTTATATTGTCCTTTGCTCTTGCGTTTGTGAAGCTCCCCCTTGTTTTGTAGCTCCTCTTTTGCTTTGCTTTAACTCCAACTCTGTTGATGAAGCTTCAGCACTAAGTTTGCTCTGATACCAACTGTGGAGAATGAGTTCTCCTATGTGCAACGAAAACATGTAGTGAAACCTTGTATGCCCATCACTTGGACAAATAGCTTCACCTTAGATAGCTTGTTGCTCTCAATACAAATCTCAAATGGAGTTGTGCCTTTAGGAAATCAAAGTAGACAAAGAAATCTTTCTAACAAGCTATAAATGACTTAATTTAGACAAGTTTTGATTAGGAAACACAACTGACGAAGATGAACTACATGTTCACACAAGTATGCTAAAGAATTGAACTTCACTCTCGGACTGGTAACTCCCTGAATATATATCCTTTGAGGAAGATATAGAGATAGAGAAAGTAAACACAAATAGCTTTCCAAAGAGCTAAAAGCAAGCAATTTGGATATGTTTTGGTTGGGAAACTTAACCGACCAAAATAGACTACCTATCTACACAAGTATGTTGAAAAACTAGACTTCACTTTTTGACTGATATCTCATAGAACTTATAAGATTTGAAGGAGATATTTGAGAAAAAAAAAGTACACGAGATAAGATTTCCAATGAGTGTTTAAACGCAAGAAGTGGTTACATACACACTGAGATATGAGCTTCACAACAGAGCTATGTACAAAATGATGTGTGGCTGGAAGGAGTCTATGGGAAGAAAAAATGACAAAATGACCAGATCCGACTATTGGGAGCTCTTGCCTCTTTCTCTCCTTGTTTAGAACGAGCTCCCCCTCCAACTTTTATAACCAATGAGCATGTGAAGAAGTTTTAGCCTTCTTCTTAACTCACCACTTTCATTTGATTGCCCACTACATGCCACTTACTAGAAGGCAGATAATGTATCTTTTACTCATCATGAATTTTGACTAGACCTTTTTTTTCCTTTTTTTTTCCTCTTTTCTATTCCTTTCCTTTATCTTTATATTTGGTAAATTTATCCAAGCATAGCTCATGTGAAAATGAGCTTGTACATTTATCTTCAACATATAGCAAAGCTAACTATCAAAAAAATAATGATATCGATAAATAAATGTTGAAGGCAAGGAAATCTGGAAGATAAATGATTAAATTGAAATCTGAAAAGATGGTTAAACGTAGATATTATCTAGTTAGATATATCTTTTTGGTGTATTGGATTTTAATAAAATAAGAAGAAAAAGACGGTTATGTGGAGATAGAAAGGGACATGTCGTGAGAAGGAGAGAAGACGTTACAAAAGGAGGAAGCGTGACAACTGAAAAGAAGAGGAAGCTTTTTCGGTCAGGAATTTTGGAGGACTGAAGAACAGGTTCTGCAGGGATCATTACACAGACTGTGATTGATGTAATCTTGTGGTGTGATCAAATACTAAATATGAAGTTCTAATATTTACAACTCTGTAATCGCGGCATTAAGTCAATCAAAGAAAGAACAGAAATGTCTGCGAGACAAGAGTTCTTGTTTGTAATCTTCTATTTCTGCTAAGTCTATAGAGAGATTCAAATTATCTGCACAGAGGCGCATTGAAACTCGTGTGTCTGTGAGTGTGTAAGAACCTGTTAATCTTCGAAATGTGTAAATCTGAAATGTGACTGTGTAATTTTGAATCGGTAAAAGTTATCGGAATGGAATAATTACGGTAAACTTTCAAATATGATTCCGGTGGAATCTCTGTGAATGAAGACCAGTGCAAAATGGAAAAAATGAGTAATTCTGATTTGCTCTTTACTTAGATGTTGTGTTGAACCTTTGGAACCCTCAACACAATTGGCAATCCTACTGTACGGCTGAAACAACCTCAAGAAATGCATGAGGGACAGACGCAACCATTTTGGTAAAGTATATTTTACGAGGTCACAGGCAAGAGCAGCGAACGTGGAGACATCTTCAGACTTTTACGAGTGGTACGAGGCCGAGGAGCAGGAAGATCTGGGAACTGAAGAGGAACAGGGGGAAACATGTGAAGCAGAGGCAAGGTTAGTGGGCGGCATACTTGGAGCGTTATTCCTCACAGAAGCAACTGTAGGGGTAAGAAGACGACTCCAGTTTGACCCACTTGCAGGGGTGACTGGTCAAAGAACTAGGCGCACACCTCAACCACAGCCAATGGCTCAACCACCTCCTATTCCTAAGGTCAAAGCCGCTCATTTCAGAGGAACCTCTAAGGAGGATGCTGATTGCCATGTGGCTCAATTCGAAATAAAATGGACAGCGAATGGATATCCAGCTATGTATGGTGATGATATTAAGCTTCAACAGTTTGCAGCCACGTTGGAAGGACGAGCTATGAGCTGGTTCAGTCAATATGGCATTGCCCATTTTGCTACATATGATGATTAAAAATAGCATTCTTGCAACGATTTAGAAAAGAAAAGACGCCTTCCGATGTATTAAGGAAGTTGAGGGCCATCAGACAAAAGACCATGCTAGTGGAAGACTATGCTCAGAAGTTCCGGACCCTAATGGAGAGGTTGCAAGGTAATGAACGACCTACTGATGAGATGTTGGCAGGATTTTTTTTGAAAGGATTACGGAGCACAATAAGACATGCGGTGGCCAGTGTGGACATTGCAAATGGCTTTGATGTATTAGTATTAGCAGTGGCGTGTGTGGAAAGAAGGTTTGGATGAGCCAAAAAGAAGCCGTCTGATTCTGGTTTAGAGGTTGAATCGGATTCAGCAACGGAGTCGGGCAAGAGTTCAAGTGATTCTGACACTGACGACTATGATGATGAAATAGTGAGGACAAAGCATCGTAAGCATAAAGCCAAGCACAGTAAAGAGGAGGAATGGATTAATAAGTTAAAGAGACATGGGTATTCTATACTAGCTCCAAAGGAAAAACGATTTTGTGATATCTGTGACAAAGAGGGACATACAACAACTCAGTGTTGGTATAACCCTAAGCATAGAGGGCAAAGTTCTCGACAAGACAATCAGAATCTCAATGACGTAGCGACCAATCAGGCTATTCCTATCCAAGGGTGAGGTATTTTTCAGAGACAGCAGCAAGTAAGACCCCCATGGAGAGATCAAGGGAATCAGCAAGGGAACAACCAACAAGGCAATCACCAAGGTCGACCACCAAGGGTAATGCCTTGTGGATATTGTTCAGCTCCCGATCATTGGATAGGGCCGAATTGCCCTTTGTGGGTAAAGCATCGTGAAGAAAGAGGTATACCCATTATTAGGTATAATCAGCATAATCAACAGGGACAACATCAACAATAGGGGCAGCAGGCGGCTCAGGCGAATGCCATGCTGATAGAATGGCCAGATCAAGCGGATAGAGCCCATGATGCACCCAATACATCTGATCGAATGCACGTTAAGAATAATAACAAATGGCAGTGTGATTGTAAACAATGTGGGAAAGGTAAAGAGGTTGAAGTATTGGCGGTTACAAGATCAAGGAATAAAGGCCCTATTGTTTGGCAGGAACAAAGGCAAATCCGAGACAAGGTTTTGAAGCAGGTTCGAGAGGAGTCTCCTAATCAGGCGAGGTGTGGAGGTCAGACTGAGCAACAACAGGGTGTGAAATTGATACCTCCCATAATGGAGCAGGATAAGGCTCCGAGTCAACAAGGCTTGGCAAATGAATGGTTTGATGAAATCATTAGCTCACCGTTACAATTGTCCTTGGATCAACTGTTATCTTTGGTACCTGTGTTTCGAGAGAAATTGTTGGGAAAGCTACTTGGGTATCATGCAGAGCCCGAAATTAGGTCGACCCCTTCAATCTCGGCCAACAGTATTGATCCAGCAGATGTGGATTTTGTAGTACCAGTAATTTAGGTGCAGTACAATCAGCGGTGATTCGTAGAAGTGTTGCTTGATGGAGGATCAGGGGTAAACATATTACCTGAGCATATTTTTATTGAAATGGGAAGAGGGGTATTGGCTCCAGCACCTTTTCAGGTAAAGATGGCGGATCAAACACGAGTACAGCCTGTTGGCATTCTGAAGCAACAACAAATTATCATCTCCAACATGACATTTATGGTCAATTTTGTGGTCATCCGAATGTATGAGTCCGCGTATCCATATGAAACGTTGTTAGGGAGACCTTGGTTTCGACTCACCAAAGTCAAGCAGGATTGGGGCTTGAATGTAGTAATGATTACCAAGGGTAAAAATCAACTGACGATTCCTATGCGTGGACGAAAAAATATGTCGGTATAAGAGAAACCACTTATGGCTCAGACTATTAATTTAGCAGATGAGATTGAAGATGATGAAGAGGAAAAGTTTTTGCAAGCAAACCCAACGGTGGCCCCAGTATTGGAAGTTGATGTTGCATGAGTATTAAGTAAGGATCATAGTGGTGGGCCAAATATAGAAGGGCCAGTTCCTGGTGAACAGGTGGCAGGTGCCTAGTTACAAAAGATATTTGATCAACGTATAGACATTCCGATGCAGCAATAGATGGAACAACAGGAGAAAGAGATAATTATGCGGGCGGAAAGGATGTATGATCAGAAGTATGCAGGTTCTATGCGGGTGAAGGAGGAGGAGCTTCAAGAGGTTAATTTAGGAACCGAGGTTGAACCCAAGATGGTGCGGATTGGTAAAACATTGGAAGGAAAGTTTAAGGAGGATCTTATTTTCCTGCTTAAAGAGTATGTAGATGTGTTTGCTTGGGATTATACTCAAGTGAAAGGCATAGATCCGCAGTTGCATCAACACAGGATTAATTTGAAGACGAATGCAGTACCTGTGGTGCAACAAAGATATAGAATGAATCCTAACTTTGCTAAACAGGTGAAGGAAGAAATTGATAAATTATTGGCAGTAGGATTTATCAAACCGGTGAATCAGGTGACTTGGCTATCTCCCATCATAGTGGTCCCCAAAAAGAATGGGAAGCTCAGAATTTGTGTTGATTATAGAAAGTTAAATGCGGCAACGGTTACAGACCCGTTTCCTATGCCGTTTTGTGATGCAGTGTTGGATGCAGTAGCAGGCCATGAAATGTATAGTTTTTTGGATGGATTTTTCGGTTATAATCAGATCAGTGTGGCTGAGGAGGATCAGCATAAAACAACATTTATTACAGAATTTGGCGCCTATGTGTTTACCATCATGAGTTTTGGCTTGAAGAATGGACCGCCATCGTTCAATTATGTGGCGCATAAAGTGTTTGAACCTTATCTACAGGGCTTTATGCAAGTATTTGTCGATGATTTTTCGGTCTTTGGTGAAATGATTAAGCACTTGCTACACCTGAAAGCATGTTTTGAAAGATGTCGGCAGTTTAGGATGGTATTGAATCCGTTTAAAAGTGTGATTGCGGTCAGAAGTGGTATTTTATTGGGCCATGTTATATCACAAGCAGGGATGGCTATTGATATTAAGAAAATTGAAGCTATAAGAACAGCTAAAGCACCGACCAACGTTAAAGAAGTAATGCGGTTTGTGGGTCAAATTAAGTGGCATTCCTGATACTTAAGATATTTAGCAAACATTTCCTTACCGCTGACGCATTTGACCAAGAAGGATGTTCCGTTTATGTGGGCCGATGCTCAAGAGAAAGCATTTCAGTTGTTAAAAAAGATGGTGTCAGTAGCACCAATTTTGCAACCACCCGATTGGTCAGTGCCCTTTCACATATTTGTGGATGCATCAGATGTGGCCGTAGGAGCAGTTTTGATGCAGCAGAAAGACAAAGGATGGTATAGACATGTCTATTATGCCAGTAGAGTATTGGCTGCGGCTGAAAGAAATTATCCGGTGACGGAAAGGGAAGCTTTGGCGATGGTGTATGCCCTTAACAAGTTTCGACATTATTTGTTGGGCAATAAAGTGGTTTTTCATGTGGATCATCAGGCCTTGGTTTATTTAATCAAGAAGCCCTTATTAACAGGCCGATTAGCCAGGTGGATGCTTTTGTTACAGGAATTTGATTTTGTGATTGTGCATACTCCAGGCAAAGTGCATGTGATGGCAGATTATTTTAGTCGATTGGAATCAGGAGAAACACCCACCGGTGCACTTGATGTATTTCCAGATGCTGAGTTGTTTACTGCGCAAGTGGTAGAGGCAGATTCGTGGTATGATCAGTTATTAATTTTCCTGATGGAGGGTGCATTACCATAGTATTTTACACCTGATTAGAGGAGGAAGTTTGCTCTTAAAAGTAGGCCGTATTTGGTTATAGCAGGGGCATTATACAAAAAGGGGGTGGATCAGGTTATAAGGAGGTGTGTACCAGATTTTGAACAACCAGCTGTCTTACAGGAAGCACATTCAGGTTCAGCAGGAGGTCATTTGTCAGGGGATATTACAGGCAAGAAGGTATTACAAGCTGGGTTGTGGTGGCCGACGGTGTTAAAGGATGCGCATGAGTATGCTAAAGGATGTGTGATTTGCCAAAGGCTAGGCCAACCTAATAATGCTGATCGGATGACTGATCATCCGGTATTACCACTGGATCCTTTCCAAAAATGGGGCATGGATTTTGTGGGGCCAATTAAACCTACCACTCAGCGGGGTAATAGATATATATTGGTGGAAACCGACTATTGTACGAAATGGGTGGAAGCAGTGGCATTGAAGGATAATAAGGCAGCAAGTGTGGCGAAATTTCTTTATCATAATATTATGACCAGGTTTGGGTGTCCGATTGAGTTGGTGAGCGATAGAGGTACTCATTTCCTGAATGAGGTGATTTTAGAGTTAACAAGGATTCATTTAATCTTGCATAAAAAGACTACAGCCTATCATCCTCAAGCGAATGGGCAGGCAGAAAACACGAATAAAACTTTAATGCGTATTCTTAAAAAATTAGTGCATGAAAATCAGAAAAATTGGGATTCGTTTCTTGACTCAGCTTTGTGTTCATTCAGAACAACATTTAAAGTGACAACAGGTATGACACCTTTCCGATTGGTATATGGATTGGAGGCAGTAGTACCTATGGAGTTTGTAGTTCCAAGTTTGCGGATTACGGTAGAGAAAATGTCACCTGAGCTATCGGTTAAACACAGGAGTAAATATCTTTTACAGATTGAGGAGGATCGTTTGATAAGTGCATATATTACAAAGGTGATTCAAAGGCGGAGACAAGCTTGGGTAAATCAGAATGTGAAGTTTAAGTTATTTAAAGAAGGTGATTGGGTGATGGTGTATAATTCTAAGTTAGGACCCCATCCAGGAAAGCTTACATTGCGATACAGGGGCCCATATCAGATTGTGCAGGATTTGGGTCAAGGCACTTTTCGAGTGGCAGATGTGTTTGGCACATGGATGGACAAGCCAATAAATGGATTTAGGCTGAAATTATTCCAAGGGAAGCCGCCACATTTGGATTGGTTATCAGCTAATGTGGTGCAAGTCGTCCATAATCCAGAACATCACTTCAGCAATGTTTGTGATCATCGCAGTAAAAGAGTTTATTTCTCTACATTTTTATCTGTGGTAAAGTGTTTTTTGACCTCGTGTTGGTCCAAAACTACATTAAGTAAGTTTTTACGATTACAATGGAGACTCTGTCTATAGTTGCCGTTCAACAGTGTGCTAGGGGTTAGCCCAAGGCCAAAGATTGATAAGGAAGCGTTACTGGATCAGGGTGTACATACTAAGGGATATTCCGAGTCTGCAAGTAATGAGGTGTTGGAAATAAGTATACTACGTATTACGAGTCAGCAGACCTATAAGGAGCAGAGGCATCGAGGGGAATATGAAAAGAAAGCTAGTATTCAATCAATTATTATCTTGCAAAATACAATTTGTCAGAATTGTATGATTGGAAGTTTTTGCATTATAAAATGTAGTATTGAGGAAGTTAAATATCAATTTCTTATTCTTGAAGTGCGCATGAGTGTTCAGTTCCATGATTCTTCTGGCATGTGTAGAAGATTTGTTAAGTGGGTTATCAATATGCGGGGCAACCGACTGTTGATGATTTTTATGGTAATCCATACTACAATATTATTGAGTCGCATGAATGATGGAGAGTGTTAATCTCCAAAAGAACAACCTACTCTTGTGATTAGAACACCTCTATACCAAGAGTAAGTCAAAACCTTTACCAATTTAGAGGTCCAATCTCCAAATTATCAAAAGTTGAAAATTTCTGTGAAGAAGATGAAACACAGAAAGTCTGCTGCACAATTTCTTCTCATTGACTTATCAAACCTTTAAAGTTTTCTATGAAAATTTGTATGAAGTGTCGCCTAGAGATTGCGCACCTCCTCCAAGTTAAAGTTCTTCAAAAGGTTTAGTATAACTTGAAAAATCAACTTCACAAGTTACCTATATCCAAATCTGTACTTCTGAGAAGTCGATTTGACACCCCTAACTTCTTAACTTTGGTTCTCACAATGTCGAACCCGTTTTGCCAAATCCTTTTGGCTGTGGATAGCTTATCTCTCAACTTAGATTTTGAGCTATCATATGTGTAAAACTTTACACTGTGCACTGAGCACTACTCATTTCTTTAGACTCGAAAACTGCGCCTGTTTCAGGAGACTGTGAACACTCAACACATATGAATGTTCCTACAGATAATTCTCCTAACCTGTTTGCAATTAGACTCTAAAACTTTTGTCAAAGACTCATCAACTATCAACTTAGATATCCTCAAAAGGATTTCACAAATGATTTACCACAGAAGGAGCAAACTCGAAAAGATCGGGCGCAAGATTTCTTTCATTTCTGGAGAAGACTACAACTGAAAAGTGAGAGAGATACTTCCCTTCACTTCTCATGTATCTACTGACATTTACAATCACTTATTTTTCTATTCCTATGCTCATACATAGTCTCTCATTGTCTTCTCTCTATGCCCCGACATTTTTCAAAAGTATTTATAGGCAATTATGTACAAACTTTTATCAAGGCATAAGTATATGTAACCTATGTCATAACTAATGTACATATGTGTACATGTCCTTCATTCTTGTGAATGTATCCACCTTCTTTGCTTCAAATCTTCAATTGGTGATTGATCTGCACCAACAATGAAGTGTTACGTGCGTAAGTACGTCCATCATTGCTGTCAGTGGCAGTTCAAGCATTCGCACTTGTGGAACGGGTATTTTCAGTTCTATTTGATGGCTCCCAAGATAATGTTTTTTCCTGTGTCTGTTGTGTTGGTGCCTGAATCAGGAGCCATGAGAGGGCGTATGAGAAAGAGAGAAGTTGTAGTGCGAAAGGAAGAAACCACAACGGAGGAGAGTAATAGTTTGTTACAGGAGGATGAAGATGAAATATCGACGCCATCTGCAATGACTAAGTTTGTGCAAACGCTTATGGAGCCATTCACAGACTTTAAAGTGGAAGTTGATACACAGTCTTCTCTGAATGAGAATTGGCTTAGAAGGATTGGGTTATTTCAGTTTGCTACGTTGCCATGGGAGCGTTGGAGATGCAATTATTATGCAAAGAGCCAGCTGGAAATCATTTGGAAAACGAAGGGTCAGTTAGCACTTCAGGTAAAATTTTCACCGGAACTAGTTGCAGAATTATTTCAGTTGCCTATGTATGATGATGTAGTCATTCCAAAGTGTTCGGAAGAGGCCTTGAAGAAAGATTTTGGACCCAGAGAAGGGGGACGGCAGTATTACATGATGAAGAACGCAAGTTATGTTTGAAGGGAGCAGTTAAAATGGTATTTGGAAAGGTTGTGTTTTATTCTCAAATATGATTATATGTCCAAAGAGAATTTTGCACCTTTGGCTTATGCAGAGGCAGGTGGAAAAGTAAGTTGGGCTCATTAGTTGTATGATCACCTACATAGTGAGATATTTGTTGGTGATAGGCGTAAAACGCAATCAAATAGTAGGCTATCAACATATTTAGCCGCATTATTTGAGTTCGTGCAGCTAGTCGATGGTCAGAAGATAGTATGGCCAAAGGAGATAAATCTTCATGGTCACGAGTTGATGAGTCGAGAGCAGGAACAGCTACAGTGAAAGAAGTAATGGATAGACCTTCAGAGACGTGTGAGGATCTTCTCCGCGCATGTTATACTTTACAAGAGTTGAAACCAGTTATTCAAATGATTCAACCTGATGTACGAGAAGCAGGTATAGAGGAGGATATTCTTGTTGGAGTTAGACGTCTGCGGAAGCACGCGAACAACACAAGGAAGAAGAAGAAGCTTGGAGCACAACACACAAGACTGAATGTATTACTAGAGAATGTACAAAGATAAGTAGCCCATTAGGGCAATAGGCGTATATACAAGCCGGGGGAAAAAAACCTCCTAAAGAGGGAAAAAAGTGCCCCGGCGTTCCTAGAGTGTTCACACACATCACTACCTAAATATATCAACAAATCCCCCCTGGGAGTGATGCGGTGAACAAGGAGCTGGCACTCATGTATAAGGAAGTGCCGAGCTATGTGGAAATCACTCCACAAAAGGAAGTAAGCCCAAAGCTTTGCGGAAAGCTTCAAACTTCTCCCTAGGCAGAGCCTTCGTGAAAAGGTCTGCAATGTTCTCCTGCGTGGGCACATATGCCAAGCTGATCTCCCCAGCAGAGAACCTCTCCCTGACATAGTGATAATGCACCTCAATGTGCTTGGTGCGAGCATGGAACACAGGGTTCCTCGCAACTGCCAATGCGCTCTGACTGTCAGTGAAGATGGTGGTGGCAGAAGACTGGCCAACTCCCAAATCAGCCATAAGGCGTCTGAGCCACACACACTCAACAGTCGCTGTGAAAGCTGCCCTATACTCAGCCTCACAACTGGAAGTGGCCACAGTAGGCTGCTTCTTGCTCAACCAAGATATACATGAGCTACCAAGCATGAAGCAAAAACCACTGGTGGACACACGAGTGTCATAGCAACCAGCCCAATCTGAGTCAGAAAAAGCATGCAAATCTGGCGGTAGTGATCCCCTCTTGGGATAAAACAACCCAAGTAGTCGAGTACCACTCAAGTAGCGAAAGATGCTCTTAACCGCTTTCCAATGCGTGACTCCTGGGCAATGCATAAACCTGCTCATCTGTGAGACAGCAAACTGAATATCTGGCCGAGTAATGCATAAGTAAATCAAGCATCCAACAGCCTGCTGATAGAGAACAGCATCAAATGCATCTCCAGCATCATGAAGACTCAATCGTAAACCTGTCTCCATAGGAGTGGCAATAGGCTTACAGTCTTCAAGGCCAAAACGCTGCAATAATGTGTCAATATATGTCGTTTGACACAAAGCCATTCCACCATCAACTTGCATAAACTGAATGCCCAAATAGTGATGCAAATGCCCCAAATCAGACATCTCAAATGAGGCATGCAAATCAGCCTTGAAATCAGCAATATGCTTCTCAAGAGGACCAGTGAGCAGCATGTCGTCTACATAGACAACAATGATCAAAAGCACATCATTAGCACGCTTAACATATAAGGTGCTTTCAGTTGGACTGTTCTCAAAACCATGTGCAATCAGATAGGCATGTATTTTCTCATACCAAGCACGTGGTGCTTGCTTTAAACCATATAACGCCTTCTTTAACCTGCACACCTGGTTTTCATGCCCTTTCTGCACAAAGCCACGGGGCTGAAAAACATACACTTCTTCATGCAAGTCACCATTCAGAAATGTTGTTTTAATGTCCAATTGATGTACATTCCAACCATGATGGGCTGCAAGTGCACAAATGCTCCGAACAGTAGTCATACGGCATGTAGGTGCAAAGGTCTCATCAAAATCAATGCCTCTTTCCTGCGCATAACCCTTTGCAACAAGCCTAGCCTTATACCTGTCAACTGTACCATCAGGTTTACACTTCAGCTTGTATAACCACTTAGTGCCAATGGCCTTCTTGCCAGGAGGCAAGTCACATAAAGACCATGTACCATTCTTCATTATAGCATCATATTCAGATTGCATAGCAGCCATCCAATTTTCTGAATTTTGTGCTTCATCAAAAGAAACAGGCTCATTCTCATCACAGAGACTAGATGCAGCCATAGCATAGCAATCTGATGCAAAGGAGGTACTATGAGAGCCTCAACGAGTACGATATGACAAAGGTGCATCTAATTTGCTGTCACGCAAAGTCTGCACCAGCCATTTTGGCATAGTTTTTGCCTGTTCAATATCAGCTCTCTCATCAACAAGTGCATCATGTAAATCTGCATCAGAAATGGAATGATCTGCATCATCATATGAAACCTGCAAAGGCTGAGAAGTTGCCTCATTAGGACCAGCGCTAGCCTGTCCACCTGTAAAGAGAGGCATCAAAGTATCATACATGTCTTTGGAGCTAACAGATGTCTCCTTAGTACATGAAAGCAATGGCTGAATAGCATCTTCCACAAACACAACATCACGGCTAACCAGAATGCGTTTAGTCTGTGGATGATACAGACGATAGCCTTTACTTTCAGAACTGTACCCAACAAAAATACATTTTACTGCCTTATCATCCAATTTTCTGCGATGTTGTTCAGGCACTAATGCATATGCCAAACAACCAAAAACACGCAGATGAGCAACAGATGGCTTGCGGTCATGCCAAGCCTCATATGGAGTGATAGACTGCAACACTTTCGTGGGACACCTGTTCAATACATATGCTGCACACATGACAGCCTCAAGCCAGAAACTATGTGGTAAAGCCTGACTTTTGACCATGCACCTCGCCATCTCCATGAGTGACCTGTTCTTTCGTTCAGCAACTCCATTCTGTTGAGGTGTATACGGCACTGTACACTGGTGTTTTATCCCACGTTCAGCCAGAAATGCATTAAAATCTGAAGACATATATTCCCCCCCTCGATCAGAACGGAGGGTGCCCATTTTACATGCTGACAGATTTTCAGCCAAAACCAAAAATTGTTTGAAGCACATGAACACTTCGGACTTTGCTTTGAGTGGATATACCCATGCATGCCTGGAAAAATCATCAATGAAAGTCACGAAGTAAAGGTAATTTCCAAAAGAGGGTGTCTGCATAGGACCACAGACATCACTATGTACAAGCTGCAATTTCTGCATAGCCCGAACTGAACCATCTTTTGGAAAGGAAGAACGCTGCATTTTGCCCAAAATACAGCCTTCACAAACATGTTTTCCAGGTGCCTCAAGTTTGGGCAAAGAGGACACCATTTCAGATTTCTGCAGGCGTAACAAACTAGCAAAATTCAGATGACCAAAGCATGCATGCCAAAGCTTTGCATCTGACATAGCCTGAGAATCATGAACTGCACATGCCGAATCATTCACAGATTTCTCATAGTCTATGAGCTTATACAGCCCACGACATAAAATGCCAGAAGCAATAATCACATCGCCATTTGAGAGATCATGGACTGTACACCTGTCATCAACGAATTTCACAACCAAGCCAATCTTGGCTAATGCAGAAACTGATAACAGGTTCTTTTTGATCCCTGGCATAAATAAAGCATCTGACAAAGTGAAAGAACTACCATCAGCAGTAGTCAGAATGATCTTACCAACTCCCATAACAGGATAAGAGGAGTTATTGGCGCATGTGACAGTATTCCCTGTAGGGGCAGGCTCGAGTGAAGAGAAGAAACTGCGCTGCGAGGTAATATGTTTGGTTGCCCCACTGTCAAAGTACCAAACATCTGAGTCTACTGCAGACATGCACTGATCATGAGAAGATGGGTCAAAACTGCAGACAGTAGTAAACGCCCATTCTTCTTCCTGCACAAGATTTGCAGACTCTGTTTTTGGTGTAGAGGCCTCTGCAACAACCATTCCAGCCTCTTTCTTCTTTGCCTCTTTAGCAGCCAGTTTTGGACAGTTCTTTATAATATGATCATTTCCTTTACAGTACTTGCAGAACAATTTCTGCTTTTCTGATTTCTTCTCATCTTTATCCTGGTTCTTCGATTGTGCAGCATTTGCAGATTTCTGCTTACTAGTAGAAGAGCTCCATTTTCCTTTGCCCTTTTGACTAGCCAGGAAAGCTTGATCTGCAACACGCATAATGGACCTGTTCTGCCTGGACTGATCTTCCTGCAACAGAACAGAGACTAATTCCTCAAATGACAAGGCATTCGGATTGCCTTTCATCATCAATCGAAGAGTAGAGGCAAAACTCTGATATGAATCAGGAAGGCCATTCAGAACGGTCTGCACAAGTGAGCTATCTGGTATAACCTCATCAGTAGAAATCAATTGTTCCTTCAGGTCTTTGATCTTTGTAAGAAAACTGTCCATCGAATCACCTTCATTCATGTGCTCACTCTCCAACTGTTTTCGGAGGTAAGCAACACGAGCCTCATTCCTAGCCTGGTACAAAGTGGTAAGTGTATCCCAAGTATCCTTTGCTGTTCTGCAAGAGCGAATGTGAGGAATAATGGCACGTTTGACAGACAAAGCTATCAATGCATGTGCCTGGGCATCTCTGCCATCCCAACGAATCTGCTCTGCAGTAGGTGCAACAGAAACAGCAGCACGAACAGGAATCTGTGGAATATCATCTTCGACACCATCTTCATCAGCTCCAACACCTGTATTTGCAGTACCTGTCGTTACAGGTGTAACAGGACGTCTTTCAACACCCTGCACAATGTTCCACAATCCTTTTGCAACTAGTACATGTCGCATCATATAAGCCCATAATGGGTAGTTGGTACCATCCAACTTATCCTCAACAGCCAACATACGGAATACATCACTGCTTTCAGCCATGGCCGGTGACTAAAATACCTTGATGCAGAAAATTGGCTGTATCTAAAAAAGTTGAACGGAACTGCCCAAACGAGTTCTGCTAGACCTGTAGCAGACTTCGAGACGCTTAAACTGGCGAACAGAAACTGGTATATACCTTTGGCACAAAAGGACGAAATAGCCTGCACAAGCACTGTGATAGTGCGTTCGGAGGCCGAAACGAGCTCAGATCGCGATTTCGGCACCACAGAACAAAGCTGTTTTGATCTCGGAAACACCCCGAGTATGCTCACCAAATTTTGTGCGAATCTGAGACTGCAAACGGAGGAGTGTCGACGACGCCCTAGAAGAAGCAACGACCTGCTCTGATACCAATTCTTGGAGTTAGACGTCTGCGGAAGCACGCGAACAACACAAGGAAGAAGAAGAAGCTTGGAACACAACACACAAGACTGAATGTATTACTAGAGAATGTACAAAGATAAGTAGCCCATTAGGGCAATAGGCGTATATACAAGCCGGGGGAAAAAAACCTCCTAAAGAGGGAAAAAAGTGCCCCGGCGGTCCTAGAGTGTTCACACACATCACTACCTAAATATATCAACAATTCTGTTGCAGGTGCCAGATGGTGTTGAGCATCCGAAAGTACTCAGAACAGTTTTTAAGTGGTCTAAAAAGAGAAGATTGGAGGAATAGCTGCAAGTAGTAGGTGAGAAAATGTCGAAGGATGTTATGCATCAATCAATTAACACTACAGATTATGATGTACCAGGAATGAAGAAGAGGTTGCAGGAAATTTCTGATTTTTTAGTTTTGCAAGAGGAAAGATTGTCTATGCACGAGCAGACAAAAGTACTTATTGATGTGGATGATTATCAGTCTTTACAGAAGAAGGCTAAAACACTTCAGGAAGCGTTGGATAAGAAGGTACGAATGTTGGAGGAATTGCAAAAGGACAAGATGCAATATATGATGGAGTTGTCTAGTATAAAGCGGTCTATGCATGAATTTGAAGAATGGCAGAAGTCTGTGCAAGAACAAATTCAAAAAGAGATGATGGATTTTTCAGTACTTAATGCTACTTTGTAGAAGGAACAAGTGATTCTTCATTCGAGAATACAAGTTTTGCAGGAGTTGGAAAAGCAGATGTTAAAAGATGAAGATGTGGATTTAGATGCTACATTAATGACAAGATCGGATATAGGATTGTTGAAGCAACAACTGCATAAGTATGTTCAGGACATTTGGAATGTTTTCCAAAGTCGTTGGTTCAGTATGTTTAAGCTTCAACATGAACATGTGCAGACATGCTTTGTGTCAAAGTATGAACAAGATTTAGTATGTGTAATTACAAAGCAAGAGAAGCAAATTGAAGAACAGACACAAATAATTAAGGAATTGCAGGAACAGTTGTTGAAAGGAAGCTAGAAGAAAAGGTGGACATATTAATTGAGAAGCAGTAGTTTATTATTGATGCAGACTTTCAGGGAAAGCAGGATGGTGCAGAGGAGGATGTCAATAGTTTGCAGAATCGGAAGATTGAAGTGGAAGAAGTGCATATTTCCAAACAGTCGTAGGAAATAATTTTATATGATCAAGGGATTGTTAAATTCGAGTTTAATTTTTGACAAAATTACCCACCGGGCTGTGCCAGGTGTTGAAAGCAAGGAAATCTGGAAGATAAATGATTAATTTGAAATATGAAAAGATGGTTGAACGTAGATATTATCTAGTTAGATATATCTTTTTGGTGTATTGGATTTTAATAAAATAAGAAGAAAAAGACGGTTATGTGGAGATAGAAAGGGACATGTCGTGAGAAGGAGAGAAGACGTTACAAAAGGAGGAAGCGCGACAACTGAAAAGAAGAGGAAGCTTTTCCGGTCAGGAATTTTGGAGGACTGAAGAACAGGTTCTGCAGGGATCATTACACAGACTGTGATTGATGTAATCTTGTGGTGTGATCAAATACTAAATATGAAGTTCTAATATTTACAATTCTGTAATCGCGGTGTTAAGTCAATCAAAGAAAGAACAGAAATGTCTGCGAGATAAGTGTTCTTGTTTGTAATCTTCTATTTTCGCTAAGTCTATAGAGAGATTCAAATTATCTGCACAGAGGCACATTGAAAATCATGTGTCTGTGAGTGTGTAAGAACCTGTTAATCTTCGAAATGTGTAAATCTGAAATGTGATTGTGTAATTCTGAATCGGTAAAAGTTACCGGAATGGAATAATTATGGTAAACTTTCAAATATGATTCCGGTGGAATCTCTGTGAATGAAGACCAGTGCAAAATGGAAAAAATGAGTAATTCTGATTTGCTCTTTACTTAGATGTTGTGTTGAACCTTTGGAACCCTCAACAATAAATAAAACTTATTTTTTAACTAATTATTACTTTTTAGTATGTGTTCAATTTGTACTCCTCATGGGTATACTTTGTGTTTCACACTTGTAATTCCTTCATTATGAAAAGAAACCAATTGTGCACTACCTTATTGATGGGAATTCTACTTTGCATGCCAATAGATGATAAAGAGAATATTGCTTGGAATATTCTTTATTTGATTCAAAAATCATTTCTATTTGCTAGGTCAATTAAACCAACTTAAGCAACATATGAGTAATACAGAGACATCGGGCACTCACATCCAACCACCTATGTCTAACCATCCATGGAAGGCCTCACCTCTCCATCTGCCTATTTATACATGACTTTTGTACCATCCTTGACATTGAATTGAGCCATCATACCTCTACCCTATAATTGCCCATCTAGAGTTGACTAGATCACCATTTAAGCTCTACCTCAAGAGCACATGGGTAAACAATGCCATCATCTTTGCACCTTTTAAAAACCTTGATCCTTCCCCTTTACTGAGAAAAATCACAATATATTTAATCGATTAGTTAAAGGAAAAGTCCAAACTCCTAAGTTGGGGTGAGGAACAAAGTCAAAGTATGGAACAACTTAAACAAACTATTGCCACGATCTCGACTCTATAGATCGTTAATACCAATCAAGCATTCATAGTTGAAATAGATGCAAGTGCTTTTGTAATAGGATTGTATGAATTCAAAATGGTTGGAATCTCATTTGAAAGTAAAAAGTTAAATACAACTCAACAAAAACGTGTGTGATTATTTGAGATCTTAAAAACTTGTGCCATTACTTGTATGGATCCAAAATAATTATCATCTTTGATCAAGATAACATTAAATGTTTTGCTAACCAAACCAATCCAAGAGGCAAAAAAGCTAGATGGGTTGAGTTCCTTTTGGAATTTGATTTCAAAATCAGGTAGAGAAATGGAAATTCAACACCTTGATCGATGCATTGAGTCACATACTAATGGAACCTATTCAGAATGAAGCCTCAAGTTCAGATGATGAAGACACTATCAATCTTGAAGAATTCAAAGCATGGAAGTCCAAAGGCAAAATGAAGATGAAGAAGCTTGAAGACATACCTGAATCCTCAACTCAACCATTTAGAAGATCACAAAGAGAAAGCAAGAAACCTATCAGATATGGGTATGATACATCTCTTGTTACTAAACATTCTGTTTATCTTGCCAAAGACTTGTCAAATGAAGAAC